>JAWZYV010014353.1:0-81009 GCA_038373885.1 Cheiracanthium punctorium
GTTTGAATAGATGTAAACATAGCAATTACGCCTTCGCGTTATTTGCTTAAAACAAATGTTTAGCATTTGTGTTTTCTTATGATCACAGTAAATTTATATTTTTAGAAATTTTTATCCACCTGGTAAGCGGAATGCGCTTTAGGACACGCAATACTTTGTTATTTAAGTTGTGAAATGTAAGCATGACTTTATCGCCCGAGAATGAAAAGTTTGTTGATAATTTAGTTGACATCTCACCTACTGCTGAAGAACCCGCTCAAAGCGTTTGTGATATTGAGAATCCAGAAGAAAAACGCGATGAGTTTTGTGAAGATATTAAAGTGGAACCAAGTGTTAATCCACCATCTGTGTCAGGAGCAAGGAATTATTCCAGACTTTGTGGTTATTTAAACAAATTAGGAAATCAAAAAATTTTGAAAACTTTCAGAAAGCGATGGTTCGTTTTTAATGAAAGTAACTGCAAGCTATATTATTATCGTTCTCCTCATGAACAGGTACCGCTTGGTGAAATAGACATATCACAGGCCACCTTTACTTTTGAAATAGCAAATAAAGAGCGCAGTGGTTTATTTACGATCAGGTATTATTTCTCATTTTGGATCTTTGCAACCTGTTAGCACATAGGGCAACCTTCGGACCGCGGGCCGGATGTGGCCCTCCCCTGCTTTTGATCCAATCCGCTGAACATATCAAAACCCCATATAAACTGTTCGAAATCCCATATAAAGCCATTTATACAGCCCGCTACTTCGCTAACATCCAAAAGTTTGGCCCGCAATTTTCCAAAGTTTGCCCCATACCTGTGTTACAGAGATGAATAATTGGTGACGTTATTTACACAGTGATTGTAATTTCTTGCGTAAGAAACATATGCTGTAGTATTTTGTTGGCAACCTTAAGGAGAAATAGTTATCAGGGGTCGATCCAATAAATTTTTCCAGGGTCTCATTTTTGTGAAAACTTTATTTTTGTAGATTGGATATCTAGTTTTGTGAATTTTTACAACAATTTTTGCAAAAGTCACTTTTCTCTTAAAATAATTTATAAAACGAATTAAAATATAGGGTGAAATCCAAATGAAGAGTTGTTTTATTTGATTGCACTTTTATGAAGCGGGCCATTTTAATTGATTATAATTTTGTGAAGGCACCATTTTAATTGTTTGTAATTTTGTGAAGGGGCCATCAAACAGACCCAAATTTCGTCTGCATCGATCCCTGATTATAGATTATAAGCATTTGTAAGTCACCACAGGTGGAAAATCTCAATGTTCCATTATTTCTTATTAACCTGCATAAGAAAAATTACATAGTGGTGAAGGTCCCCGGTTTTAGCCTATCGCACAGCCATCGATCTAATGGTCTGTAATTTCGGACAGTTTTCACCAGAGGTAACACGAATATGTGTTAGAACCCTTACAAAATCCTCTGTCCAAGGCACTTTGCAGTGCTAGAAATTCTGTGACATGTATGTATAAATTATTTATTTCTTAATGTGTCTTTCTTAAACTGTAAATAAAACATTACTGGCCCAATAGACCATCAAAATTTATATTTTACTGGGCTGTTGTATATTTTTGTAGTTTTTGACCAGGAGACCACACTCTGGAAATTTCAAGCCCTGCTATCAGTACTTATCTATTTTATCCCACTAAGTACCTGTCTTATGCATCTTATTTTACAAACGTGATGATAGAATTAATGCTTGACTAGAATCTAAGTCTAGCAAGTAGTTGAAATCATTACATTTTTTGCTATAATGTAAATTCTTTTCTTTTCATATTTAAAAATTTTATTCTTTTATACAGTGTCCCAGGTAGAGATTATTATCTTGAGGCTAATAATAGACAGACATGCTTATTTTGGCTTCAAGAACTCCAGAAGTATAGGCGAGACAACAGTTTGTATCGTACTAAGGTAATAACTGAAGAATCATCTGCAGCAAGAGATTTAACAGGAGTAAGTACAGTTTATTATATGAGCAGGGATTGATGCAAACAAAATTTGGGTCTGTTTTACGGATCCTTCACAAAAATACCTACAGTAGAATAAAACTGCCCTTCATTGGCATTTTATTCTACATTTTAATTTGTTTTGTTAAATATTTTAACAAAAAGGTGACTTTGGAGCCATGGTGGCCAATGGTAAGATATCGGAATCATAACTGGAAGGTTGTGGATTCGATTTTAATGTACCACCAAAGACCACTTTGCATATGTAGTGTGGGTGCATGTTAAATAGTGGTTCCAAAAGTCCTCTTGTTGGTTGCTGGCAGTTTCTGAGGGGTGCTAGTATTCAGAAGTCCTCCTCTCCTCTGATTTGAATCCATATTGTGACAGGAGACTCCAGAGGGACATATGTTGCTCAAAATGACACATTCAGTAACATGAGTTTGAGTTGTCATCTCTTGGTAAACAAACAATCAAAAGGGTGACTTTAACAAAAATTGATATGAAACTTCACAAGAGTGATACTGACATGCACAAAAGTAGATATTGAAATTTCCAAAAATAAACAATTAAAAAAAAATTTGGACCCCACCCTGCAAAAAATTCCTCTATCAATCCCTGATAAGAAATAAGCAAGCATTTATCCTAATCGGGCTGTGGATTAATCTGCAATTATATTTTCTGCAAAAGGAAAATGAAATAGAAGCTACATTGCTAAAATCTGCATGTTTTAGTACTTTAAACCTCATGAAAATTACAATTTGAAACAGAATTAACTTATGTCATGTTTAAAAGCATCCTCATTTAATCTTTTGGTTACTTCAGAATTTTTGGACCAGATTTGTCGGTAGGTAAGCCCTAAATACAGCCCCGATCTGCTATAAAGTATCTTAATTAGGATCAAATAAGCACATATGCAGGGGGAGGGAGGTTGAGGGGCCTGAAGTCTCGTCCCAGAAATCTAACTTTTTACAATATTATGCAAAGTATGCAGATAATAATCCTGGATAAAATCCTGGCTACGCTACTAGGATCAGTGTTTAAAGCTATTGATAAAAAATTTCAGCAAGAAATCAAAAATGGATTTAAAAAAAGCTTGATATTTATACTCTGCAGCTTGGAAAAATACTAATGGAAAACAAACACCACCAAGAACAAATACAATTCTAAAACCAATTTAATTATTATTTTTTGGCACACATAACCGTAGAAGTCTGATTTTTTGCTTGTTTTAAACTAGACCATTTCTCAAAAGCTTTGCTAAAACTAAGAGTTTTATTCTCTGGGCATTAGATTTTCAAATAGATTTTTCTAGTAAGGTTTGGAGATGGCTTTACTTCTTATCAAGTATCTAAAAAACTCTCTAAATTAAATATTACAACTGATAGTAGTTTTAATTGTAGTTTTAATCGTAATTGGGCAAACCTTTACTTTTCAAGTACTCAATTGGCAGTAATTAAACAGTCGTGCATAAAGCTAAGATCAAATCCAGTTTTTCTAAAAATAAGTTAAATGAAAGTATAACAATTAGATTTCATCACTAAAATCATTGATGTTGGTTTTCAAGAAAAAGAGTTGTGTTACATTGAATTTGCTAGAGTATATGTACCAAGAAACTAATTAGTCTGAAGCAAAAGATTTTTTTTTAGAGAATTGATAAAATGCTATGAATTGGTCATGGCAAAAAGAGGCCTGAAAATTTGAAAGAGTCTGTTGATATTTCCTTGAAATTTAGTGAGAAAAGTTAGGACTAATTACCTACAAATGATCAAATTTAAGATTTGATTATTCGAAGCGATAATGAGCCATTTATATAAGAGTTATTATTCTTTTTAAAGTCATAGAAAGTAAAGAAGATTGTATTATGCAATTAACATCTTTTATTTTTTCTTAGCGTCCACAGAGTGGTTTATTAGCTCAGTCGCCTGATGTAAATTTGGAAACAGAAACCAGTGCAAAAAAATATGTGCCTTTAATGCAGCCAATAGATTGCCCAACTGATGTAATTGGTGATGAGTCTGCAGCCAACAGTGCCAATGCCTTATCAAATGCTCATCAAAAGCTTAATGTTTTCTACAACCAATTAAGAAGTTCTGCAAGCTTTACAAAATATGACAAGTCCCCTTTAAATAGTAAGCTTTATATTATTTCCAGCATAAGTGGTGTTCTTGATGTAACTTGTTTCATTTAATACTTTAACTTACCAAATGCCTAACTTCGATTCTAACTTTATCCTGGATTTAGTATTAAAAAAAAAAAAGTTGTCTTTTATAGAATTTTTTGTTAAAATAGCCAAATTATTATTATTATTTCTTAAATGGAACAGTGGAATATGTTACTGTTTCATCAAGCATAACAAACATGAGATTTAAATAAAGCTGACACTAAGGGAACATATGTACCTTTACACTTTCAGCATATCTTAAATTAATTGTTGTATTAAATATAGAATATTTAATTACAGTACGGAACTTCGTATCCGGGAACCAGTTACCCGGAAAACCGATTAACCGGAATTCATTAAAAAAAAAAAAAAAAAAAAAAAAATAGCAGTTTGCATCACAGAACGTGTTGCGAACAAGTATTTAAAAAATAAATAAACGCAATGCAATGATTGCCAAACTAGGTTGTTTTTTTTATAAGAATAACGCAAAAGCGAGGGAGGAAAGCGGGGTCAGAGGTCAATCGCAGAGCCGTCTATAATCATGTGACCTGTAAAAACCAATCATACACTTGACGCCTGGGGTGGGGATCAACTTATATGCATACTCATGCACTTCATTCACATCACATTCCTTTGAAAGTTCGCTTGGGTGGTTATCTTAAAATGTCGAAGCGATTAGGAAACGGTGATTCATCAGCGGCTAGTAAAAGAAACGTGTTGTTTTACCAATCGAAACTAAAGTCGAAATTTTAAAAAAGTTAGATGAAGGTTGTTCCACTAAACTGTTATGCAGTATGTATAATGTTGGATCCTCAACTATTTATGATATACGAAACCAGAAAAAAAAATTTGACTTTTTATGCAAAGGCAGAAAATTCTAGTGCAATGAGTGAAAGAAAAACACTTTATACGAAGAACAAAAATATAGATGAAGTGTTATTAGAATGGATAAAGCAGAAACGTTTGGAAAATTATCCGCTAAAAAGAAGCGTCATTATGGCGCAAGCCAAAAAATTTCACGATAAAATAGGCTTGACAAAATCATGTGACTATATCCATGGGTGGTTCGGTCGCTTCAAAAAAAGATACAGCTTGAGACTTCTAAAAAAAGTAAGTGGTGAAAGAGCAGCAGCTGATACAGAAGTTGCAGAAATATATGTGGAAAAAATGATGGATATGATTAAAAAGAAAATTTATCTTTGGAACAGATCTTTAATGCTGATGAAACAGCCCTGTTTTATAAATATGCGCCGAAAACAACGTATGCCACCCATAAAGAAACCTCAGCTAGCAGCTCCATAAAAGACTGCAAACAAAGAATAACATTGCTGGGATGTAGCAATGCGGCTGGAACCTGCAAAATAAGACTTACAGTAATAGGAAAGAGTAGAAAACCCCGCGCTTTCAGTGGTGTTAAAATCCTACCAGGAAATTATACAGCGAATAAAACTGCCTGGATGACTCAAGATATATTTATCAAGTGGTTTATTTCGGAGTTTGTTCCTACAGCTCGTAAGCATTGCAATTCCGTTGGATTACCTCCTGATTGCAAAATAGTGTTGTTTTTGGACAATTGTACTGCCCACTCACCATTAGAAATGTTAAAGGCCGAAAACGTGCTTATAGAGTACCTGCCTCCTAATTGCACAGCATTAATTCAACCTTTAGATCAAGGTATCCTTCGAAGCCTTAAATGCAAATATAAAACATTTTTTTTTAAAGAATATGTTGTATTCAACGAATGATGGGAATTCTTTCTTTGATTTTCATAAATCTTTTAGCATCAAAGATGCCATTTGGCTCGCTGCCCGTGCGTGGGAGTAAGTTTCACGCGAAACCCTCGTGCGTGCATGGCATAATTTGCTGCCAGCATCAATTTTTTTTTATGATGATCTTTTCTTTGATGGTTTCAAAGTATCAAAAGAAAACATTTTACAGCAAGAGTTGCTGGAGTATGTGAAATCAAGTTTAAATGGTGTGCCTTTATCAAATGAAGATATATTGGAATGCTTTAATATTGATGAGGATGTCCCCGTAACTAATCAGATGACTGATTCAGAGATTGTACAAATGGTATTAAATCCACAAGATAGCAAGAATGGCGATTCTGATGAAGAAGAAGATGCAGAACTGGCAAACCAAAACGTTTCCAATGCAAGTTGCATCGAACTAACCAAAGAACTGATCGCGGGATGGAACAAAAAAGTTTTATAAATGAAATGGCCGTATACAAAATTCAGGAACTTTTTTTAAAACAGAAGACAAATTTAAAACAGTTAAAGGTGGATCAAATGTTCAAAAAGATTGAATGAAATTTCACACACACATTCGGCAGTAACAAGTATGTATTTGCTTTTAATTTTGTAGAAGCTATTCCTGTAATTTTGTATATTTAATCAAGTTTGTTCTTAATTTCAATAAAGAATTTTTGCTCTTAATTTCAATTTCTTATAAATAATTTTATTAAAAATAGTCTTTTTCAATAACTCCAAAGCACAAAATATAAAAATCAATTATTTTCATAATCACTTTATTTCCGATCATTTACGAATGCTAGTCATATTTTAAAATTTTCTATTTTCAAAAAATTAAATATATTTAAATAATATATATAATGAGAGATTAACTAATAAATCCCTCAGTAATGTTTGCGGAATTGGGAACACATACCAAAAAGTTAAATGATAATATAAGCTTCTGTTAATAGAGGGCAGCACCATGGCAAACTCTCGAATCATTTATTTCCTATCATCTACGAATGTTAGTCATTTTTTAAATTTCCTATCTTCAAAAAATTAAATATATTTGAACAATATACATATATATATATATATATATATATATATACATATATTAATTATTAACTAATAAAATGCCTCATTAATGTCATCGGATTCGCGAACACATAGCGAAAAGTTAAATGATAGTCTACGTTCCTCTGAATAGATGGCAGCACCATGGTGAATCATTTATCCGGAACATGTTTTTTCCCTACGATTCCGGATAAGAGGTTCTGTACTGTATTATAATTGTAATACTTTGAATTATGATGTTAAAACATTTAAAAACAAACCACTATGCATGAATTTTTTTTCTTGTGAATCCTCATTTGCTGGATTTGCAAAATGGATACATACGGTGTATCCTGCTTAAATAAAGCCACCTGGATTATGTGCTGAAACTGAACATGAAACTGTCCAATAAGAACAAAACATATATATTAAGAAAGTGTACATGCAACTATGTATTTACTAGGAAAATCTCGCTCCCTGCTCCATCTGGGCAGGAATAAAAATATAAATGTGTAAAAATAGAAGGGGGGTAGGCATTGGCAGTTTTACGGGGGGGGGGGGGGGCTAATGGGGGTAATTACCCCTCCCAGGATTTTGAAAACGAAAGTGAAAAATAATTCTGCATGTTGAATTCGCTGTTGTGAAATAAACAAATAACACTATCTACTGGCAAACATAGGATTCCAACTCTTCAAACATAGCAATAAGTTTGATCGTCGAGGGGTAAAGATGCAAGGTTATTATTTTCGGTATTTACATACTTCATTAATTATGTGATTAATTAAACATTTCTTTCACATTTGATGATTAATTAAACATTCTATCTCTATATATAAAGGAAGATGTCCTGACTGACTGACTGACTGACGATCATCGCCCAGCCAAATCTGCTGGAACTACAGACATGAAATTTTAGGAGCTTATAGCTTTTGTGCCCGGCATCATTTAAGAAGCGATTTTTAAAAAATCGAACCCAGACGGGGATGGCGGCCCAAAACGTTCTTTTCACATTTCCCTTCATAACTCAGGGTTAAAAAGAGATAGCCGTACAATTCTTGCTTTAAAATGTAACAACACAAATACCTAAAAGTTATTTTCAGGGTTTTTTAGAATTCGCACCCAAACAAGCCGAAACGTTCTTTAACATTTCGGCCCCTTACGCCCTTACTTTTCACGTTTCTCTTCATATCTCAGAGGAAAAAGGAGACAACCGTAAAATTCTTGCTTTAAAATATAACTAACACAGATACCTAAAAGTTGTTTTCAGGGTTTTTTAGAATTCTCACCCAAACAGGCATAAGGGGCCGAAACGTTATTTTACATTTCCTTTCATATCTCAGAGGAAAAAAGAGATGGCCGTAAAATTCTTGTTTTAAAATGCAACTAACAGCAACACCCAAAATTACTCTCAGGGTTTTAAAATTCATATTCAAATGGGGGTAAGGGTCCAAAACATTCTTTTCACATTTCTCTCGATATGTGAGAGGAAAAAAGGGATAGCTTTAAAATTCTTGCTTAAAGGTATAGGGAATACAAATACTTAAAATTCGTTTTCTGGGTTCTTTCGAATGCGCATGAAAAGGGGGATAAGGGAGCAAAACGTTATTTTCGAATTTGCCATCATATCTCAAAGGGAAATAGAAATAGTCATAAACTTCTTCCTTTAGAATGTAGCGAACAGGGAATAAAAATCAGTTTCAGGGTGTTTTAGAATTCGCACCCAAGCGGGTGTAAGGGGCCAAAACGCTTTCTGACATTCTTTTCACATTTCCCTTCATGTGTCAGAGGAAGAAGAGATAGCCTGAAATTCTTGCTTAAAAATATAGTGAACACAAATGCCTTAAAATCATTTTCAGGTTTTTTTAGAATTCGCATCATAACGAGGATAAGAGGGTCAAAATGTTGTTTACAAATTTTCCATCATATCTCAAAGGCAAAAAGAGATAACCACAAAATTCTTGCTTTAAAATGTAGCTAACACGAATGCATAACAGTCATTTTGAGAGTTTTTTAAAGTTCAAACTGTTGTGAGGAGCTAAAGCGTTATTTTCATTGTCTTATATCGAAGGAAAATGGAGATAGCCATAAAAATCTTGCATTAAAATGTAATGAACACAAATTCATGAAAATCTTTTTCAATTTTTTTAAAAAATCGACCATTATAAAGGGTAAGTTGACAAAAAAAAGATGTTTTTTTACGGAATATTTAGCTTTTCACTGCTGTTAATTTCAGGACAAAGATTTTTGTCTACCGAAAGTGCGAATCAAGTTTCAAGGGTTGCCAGATCAAACAAGAAAAAAACCTCATGGTTTGCCATTTTTGATGTATCAAGAAATTGGCATAAAAGAAATAAGTCCCCGAAGCGATATCTTCGATCTTTGTCGAGTGCCCCACCAGTGGCCAAGCGCATAACATGCTGCGCAGGGAGACGGAAGATGCCTGATCAAAACTAGGTCACGTCCGCCGACTTAACCGTTTGGAATTTTCCATGGTTTCCTCTGGAACTTAGCATAAATACAGGTTAGGACCCCTTAGAAAGACCCCCACGGAGGGCACCTTACCACTCGGCCTAGAGCCCACGTGTTGTTAATCGGCGTTAATCCACAACACAACGAAACACAACCATCTTTGTCGAAAGATTGCCTAACCCTATTGTTTATTTAATTGGGATATTAGTGTCTGTATTCGAGTAAATAAAGGTAAAGTATAGTTAGAATATGCCTGGCGGGGATTAGGCGCTTTTAACATAGATTTCAGTTTTGAAGAACAAGAGGACAAATACGCGGGGAATATGATGCACATTCCAAACAGTATTTAAAAAAAAATCAAGTATAGTTAGACTATGCCTGAAGAATATTCTAAAACAGTTTTTGTAGGCGATTAAATATATAACCAAAATTTGTTTGATAGTTATTTACTTATTTTCATTTGTATTTGTTGGTTTTGACAGTATTCATTCCGTGCAAAGAACGGCTGCTTCAGCTAGTTTACATATATGAAGTGTATTGTGCAGTCAGAAGGGTCCCTTTTCCATTGTGCGCCCCCCCCCCTCAGTAGACAATCCTTCTCCGAGGCACTGAGTTTATTTAAAATTATAAAATATCATTACCCCTCCCAGACTGCAACTCTAGAACCGCCCTTGGGGGTAGGGGAAGTGTCCCACTGAAACAATGGATACATCATCCTGATGAAAAATCAAACTTTGGCCTTCAATTCTCCCTGCAAATGGTAGTAAAGCCAAGTTTACCACTCGGTAAAGCCTCTCCAAACTACATAATAAGCCTACTAACTACATAATAATGTCTTTTGGAGAAGAAAGAACAGCTCCTGAACACTATCCTCAAGCAAAGAGTAGCTTTTGTCCAAATATCATCGAACCTGGAAGGACTAATGGTATCGTGTTATGGTCTCAAGTGAAAAGAAAAAAAAAATAATAATTTGGATGGCTCAGACAACATTGCATTCTATTGTCATGACACAAGTAAATTTTCTCCAAAAGACAAGAAGGTAAGGCTCATTATGTGGTTTGGAGAGGCTTTACCTGGTGGTAAACTTAACTTTGCTTTTTCTTTGGGCCTTATAAACACTACTGATTACCAAGAAATGGTATAAACCTATTTACTGCCATTTGTAGGGAGAATTAAAGGCCGAAGTTCGATTTTCCATCAGAACGGTGTATCCATTCATGTTACAAAATTCTCCTGAGAATGGTGTTTCAATAACGGGTTGTATGTCATGAAATGCCCTGCCCTTTTTGCTTGATATCAATCCTCAAGAAAATGTGTGTGTGTGTGTGGGGATCCAGTTACTTCCATTGGCTTTATTAAGGTGGGACAGAGTGTAATCAATATATTTAATTTTTTTTCCTTTCCCCCCCCCATTTTTGCTAAGAGTTGGTACTTTACAGGGTGTCTACCGGTCATGAAAATCATGAATGTCATGAAAATGTCCCGAATTTTGATACAAGTTCACTAATATTTCTTTCTAAAACCTAGTGTCCAATTGTAGGGAAGCGGAAAAAAAGAACTCTCTTGCAATCTCATTACCATGGCAGTTTTTCTTGCTGATTAGGATAATCACATTTCATTCCCTTTTGACCGTTTTCGGCGAGGGAAGAACATTTTTACAATGAAATTTCTCGCCTTAACCCTTTCTCATTGGTTGTTGTTGCTGTTAATGGCTGGCTCACTTCTGGGCAAGGTTGTCGGAGCTTCTGGCTATGGACACTCTCTCATTGGTATTACCAGAGAAACATCTTTTTACTTCCTTCCTCATCTGTAGTAGGGAATTTTCTGTTCAAATGAGAATTCAAGCCACATTCAAAATAAAATTCATGTTCAACTGTTCCCTTTTTAGTAGGGAATGATGAAAACTTGACTGGACATCGGCAATGGGATGTTCGGCATTTTGAGAACAGTCTAGAATTCCAGCCTACCGAGTAGTACTTACCCATTCCTCTTTACTTGTTACCTTCTCGGTGAGTTCAAATTTAAAACTATGAGGAAGAACAATTAAAAGATCTCATTGAGATTTGCTTTACCTTCTTTGTTTCAGATCTGAGAGGGAAGAAAGCTAATGTTTTTTTAACTCTTTATTACTTATACTTGAAATATGCAATTTTTTTTCACTGGGTTATTTAGAAGTAAAATAAATTACCTTAATCTGATACTATAGATATGAGTTATAAATATGTATAAAGTTAATTTTTGTAAAACAATTAAATGCGCCTATTAAGAGTAATAATTATTATAATTATATATATAATTATAATATAACTATATGTTTAAAATTAGTTACATTTCAAAAGCAACAAAATGGCTGTATGTCGTATTGTATCATGAAAATTCCTTTGTAGTCATGAACTTTTTTTTTTTTTTGCACTCCAGTAGACACCATGCTTTAGCTTTGTTTTTTATCAACTGATACAGTGTAATTTATATTTCATGCAGTATCTAACATAGAGACATTCTTTGACTTCATTTTTAATCAAATCATGTAAATGCAATTGAGTTCACATTTTGAAGCTTCACATTTGAAATAAAATATGTATATTTAAACTTTATCTCCTAATTCTCCTAAACTTTAAACTCCTTCAACTGTGGAAAATGTTTCTGATGAAATGCTCCAGAATTCACCTATAGAAATAAAATGATACTGTTGATAGCAGAAGCTGCCTTGTTCATAGAAGTTTTAATGACTAACTCAAATAATGTACAAAGTTTTCAGTCTGGTGCAAGACATATCATGGTCTAGTTAGTTGAGAAACACTTCCTTGAAAGACATTCATTCTAGTCCTAAGTGCTATAATTATTTATTATATCCTTGAAATACTTGTAGCTTTGCTTGTTCAGTTCTGAAATCAACTAGAAATAAGTAGGACTACTTTTCAAAATGTGTTTCAGATAACAAGTTTTTAAATCTGAGATTGCATTTTGAATTGAATTTAACAAAATTTTGCATCAGAAGACTTAACTCATCCATCTTTAATAGATTGAACTAAACTGGACTAGTAACGATAGTAGTAGTGAATCAAAATTTTGTTTCATTCTATTAAATCTTAGTAACTAAGTCCATTTGAATGTATGGAAAACAGTCTATGACATTCATAGTATGTTAAGTATTAGCTGTATTTGCAATTAGGTTTTTAAAGTTAAACAAAACTAGAGTGAAAGATGAAAGTAATTATTGATTTATTATAAATGTGTTGATTTAATTCATAATTACTGTTAAATTTTCAGCTAGTCCAAGTACACCAACCTCTGAAAGTACATTTAGTCAAGAGGATCCTCATCCACCTCTCAAACATACGAAGTCGGGTAGTTCATCTCATTCAAAGACAAAAAGTCAAAACTTGTCATCTGCTTTTAAGCTGAAACTATCAACTTCATTTCGCCATAAGCATTCTAATGACGAAAAAAACATGAATGAAATTGAGTTTACATCTGGGAAAGAAACCTGTTCACAATGCACAGCCGTATGTTATTTATTTGAATTTACTGTAATATATTGTATCTGTAATTTTAATGTCCATATATTTTTTTAAATATTGTCATTAATGGAATGTTTAAGTTTAATTTTTGATATGCTATTTTACATAATGTAATGAAGATTGCTATTTTTCTGTATAGCAACCCACCAATTACATGATATTTATAATATTTCTTATGCATTTAAAAAAAAGTTAAATTAGTATAATTTTTTGCATAATTATTCAGATTCCACTAATAAGGCAGATGTATAGTGTGTTGTATGTACAGGGATCAATGCAGTAAAAATTTTGTCCATTTTATGACCCCTTCACAACATTCAATCAATTAAAACAGCCCCTTCACAAAATTATAAACAGTTTTCCCAAAAATGGAACCCTGGAAAAAATTCCTGGATTGACCCCTGACGTATGTATGTACACTCTTCTTAACCAGGCTGTGACTATCGCACAGGCACCTCTGGCCCATGCCTTAGGCCCTACATGCAGATAAAGACCAAAAACGGTGTTTAGATTATATGTACAAAGGCACAAAACAAGTACAGTCTATACATTGGGGCATAAACTTTGGAAAGTGCCCAGGGCACAAAAGTGTTAGTCAACCTCTTTTTTCTGATTTTTGAAGTGTCAGAAACAGGGCAGCACCACAACTTAGTTGCAAAAACGAAACAATGTTTTGCAGACAGATTGCAGAGTTTTCACTTGAGCACTAGAATCTACCTTTTTTTTTTCTTTTCCTGCATTAAAAAATTATTACTGCAAGAAATTCGTGCACCTGACAGATCAGTTTCATTCTGCATAAAATTCTCACATTTTGAAAAATTAGGGCACTTAAAAAAAAAAAAAAGTCGCACACTTTCATTTTTTCAGTTTTAAGTTTAACACAGAGTGTAAAAGTGGAATTTCAAGAACTCCTAAAGTCCATGGAATTAAAAAAGTGTTCCGGGGGACATGGCTGTTCCTCAACTGGGTTATTTTTATTACATGGAACTGGACCTGACTTACAAACTTTGACGTCCAGTTACATCCAATAAAAATAACTAAAAAAATCATAAATACCCCGATTTTGAGTGCTTACTCGAGACAGGAGTAAATACCTTGCCCATTGGGTATTTATTCAAAGCACATCTGTAGTGAAAAATTCTCACCCATTTTTTAAAAATCTCACTGTTTTGAGGAAAATGGGAGAAATTCTCACCCATTTTTTTTCCCATAATGAAAAGCCTGGATTGTTTACAATCACTTGCAAAATCATACACTAAATACAACTTTTTTGTTGATTATAAAGTTACAGAGATTGCTCGTTTGATGTAACATAATGTAAAAAGCAGTTTAAATGCATACACTCATTTTTGTTAAATTCATGCTTATTAATAAAGTTGATCAGAGAATGGGGAGTTGGGGAACATTGATAAAAAGTTCTGAATGCCACTTTGAATTCTTCTCTCAGCTGTACTATGCTTTGGCTCCTGCTCTTTTCATAATCCACAGTGGGGAGCAGAAAAACAACTTATGGTATCTGCCAGATAAATAGGTGAAATAAATATGCAATATGCTTGCCAACACTATTATTAGATTATCTTGCTTAAAAAATGATTGCAGTGGTGTTTCATCTTTTAGTAAGTTAAGAAATATATTTCTATCTTGAGATTAATTGCAAAGTAAATTAATAGAGAGGGGCAGCTGAGTTTATAAGTTGTATGTGCTGTCTTGGATTATCATTTTGCAGCACACTACATTGCCGGTGTAAAGTATTTTAAAATCTATCCTTGCAATCCAAAACATTGCAAATTATGTTTTTTTTTTTTCCTTCTTTTCTTTTTTTTTAAGGATGCGTAGTGAAACTTTTAAAAAATGGAATGAAGAAAAGTATGTATGAAGTTAATAATGCATACAAATATTTTAGTGTGATTCAAAACAATAAAAAGTGTTTCAAAATAAGACTTATAAATGCTTGTAAAAGAACTTTAAATACTTTCTTAATACTATAAGATTTATTAACAGAAGATAATATAAGATTTTCTGAAAAGTGTTAGAAACTCTCATTCCATTAAAGTGCTCGCAAGAAAACCTTCTAGTTTTCTTATTCCGATCTTCCTGTTTGGGGCGAGGTTATGTTGGCAGCTACATGCTAAGTGTATCATGTTATACAGAAAGATATTCATATTTCTGGAATTTGTCACAGAAAGCATAACAAAACTCTGCTGCTGAGCCTATAATCCACAGTTGTATAATCTGCCATATATTTCATATGTAAACATATAATTTTACATTTCAGATTTTCTTTACAGATTGATGAGGCTTTTCATTTAGTTGGAAATTAAATGACCAGAACAAAGATTCCTCTGAAATGTCGCCAGTCTAATTATAGTAATGCCTAAAATAATAATTAGCAAGAAATTTACCATTATGTAATGTTATATAGCAAAACATGATATTGTATTAACATTTAGTTTTATTTCATATCACTCTGAAGAAATATCTGCTTCGGACAAAAACCAAGTCTGATTTTCAAGCACAAAAGTGTGCTTATTTAATATGCTGCTAGATAAATTAGCAATTACATATTTTAACTGTAAAAATATATTTATACTTTTAAAATAAAATAATATTTTATATTATTATTATTATTGCTATTTTATTACAAAGTATATTTTTTTCTTTATTGAAATGATAGCTTGAAAAGAAAGTTGATAGTTTAACAGTTGAAGTGTCCAATTTACAAGATGAAGTGGCAACTAGTCGTGAAGTGCTTTCACTTTTGCAGAGGCAGCTAGATATTGCATCTAAAGAAAAAGAAACTTTGTAAATATATATTTTTTTCTTTTAATTACGATCAATTTTTAACTTCAAATTTTCTCTCTTTCTTTAATCAGTGCCTAGGCAAAATTTTTAGTTAAAAGACATAGTTGACTTTTCTTTAATGTATTAATTTATAGCTTTAACCTTTTGTATAATATTTTCAACATGTAAACTATTTTATATGCTAGTATATTAGTTATAGATGATAGTTATTATTTTAAAGAATTATCATGTATTATCATGCAACATAGCTGCCAATCATTCCGATTTAATCAGATTGTTCCGATTTTCTATCATTTTGCATAGATAAATAAATATTTTCCCTTATTCCTTTATTTATATCTAATGTAGTTACAAAGTACATAAATGCTTATTTTGATTTATTTTTATAAATTTATCAATTTCTATACAAAACTAAGAATCTATCTCTCTAATTATGTGATTTAAAAAGAAAATGGATTTGTTTTAAATTGATTTTGCATGACTGAATAAGCAAAAAATCCACTTAAATATATATATATATATTCCAGATGCAACTGAACTATAAAAGCATTTTCCGAATAATATATTTATTTATCTGTGTTTAAAATTCTCGAAAAAAAAGTTCTTGAAAAGTCCTTTGGTTTTTTCTTCTTTTGAAATATGTATGATCTCTGATATAGCAATAGCAATATATTCTGATTTGCATCTTGCAAGCTGTGCTCCTTTTTTTTTTTTTTTCCTCTGCCAGGTTGATAGCCATGTTATTTTGATAGAATTTATAATTTTTGTACTGCTAGCAAAGAATACATCATATTATCTAATTTTGTGATATTAAATATAATATTCTATTTTTGCAGGGTTCACATTTATCAGTTAAATGATTCGGAACAAAATTTAAAACTTCTTTTTGAAAAAGATCAGAAAATAGTCAACCTTACCCATGATCTTCAAGAACATCAACAAGAAGTTGAAAATCTTCAACGACATACAAAGTATGAAATCCCCTTTTTCTTTTCTCCTTTTCCTCTCTTATACAATGCAATAATTTGTTTAGAGATTAATGTAGTATAATGACCTAGCAATCATTGAAAATTATTGTTTATTAATGCCCAAATATTGCTTGTTTGTTTTATGAAGAAACATGACACAAAATCTGTTTATAAGTAGAATAAGTAATGAAATCAATCACCAAACAAAACAGAACATAAGAAAAAATTAAACTCCTTAATTTTATTACATTTAAAAAAAAAAAAACTGAGGTAGAAAAAAAATTTTTAGCTTATCTAAACAATCTAAGATTGTTAACAGTTACAATAAAATATCACAGTATTTTTTTATGACAAGCACATCTATTTGTGATTTAAACATTTGGCATATTTTATGATATTCCTTTCTTAAAAGAAGAAAAAATAGTAATGTGCACATTGCCTAGGTAAGATGCAAAAAAGTTATCATTTTATAACTGATTTACTACATCAATGGAACAAAGCAAGTAATCTGCTGATTGACTAGAAAATGCACAAATCAACTTTTTCAATCCAGCATGTTGCTTTTCTCTTCGTATTCTGGTACAGCTGTTGTACCAGACTGTTATAAAAGGATGTTGACTTTCAATCAATGGTAACATAGTTATTCATAGATTTTTATATGCTAGCTTATTTACTTTTATTTTTAACCTGAATACTTTATAAGTAAACTAATTTAATATTTTTTAGAGCTTTGAAAACTGAGGTGACAGATTTGCAGAAGAATAATGAGTTGTTTCAAGAAATGCTTATTCAGAAAGACAAGACTATTATGACTTTGACAAATGAAGTTTTTGAACTAGAGACTGAGAAGCAAGATGAAAGGCGTCGAAGTAGTACTGAAAGTCTAAAATCTGATAGTGCTGTTTCTATCTCTGATCAAAAAGATGGCCTTAGTATGGATGAGCTTAAAGTAATTGTTATTATATTCTGTGTCAGTTCACACTTTATTAGTTTTTTTTTCTAAAGATTGTATTTAATTAATTTAATACAATGATTTGAATTTCCAAGGAAAATTAAGAAAATCTCTAGCTGATAGTTGGAAAAATATAATTTGAAATTGAGATGAAAAGTTCAAAAATTGCTTTTAAAATGCTAGTTTTTTTATAGTTTGTTTGAAATCATAAACCTTTTGTTTAAAGGAGTAGAAAAATAGCTGAAAAATGAAATCTTTTGAAAGTGAATATGTACTTAAGTGTTCTGTAGATAAATTTAATGTGGTTTTACATGTTTTAAATTGTATTAAATAATGAATCACGAGTTCTTACATCTGTTTCATATCACATGACATGCTCTTCAGTAAAGAGACTATTTTGACAACTTGTCTAGTTAGTTTCATGCAAAATATTACGAAGCATAATATCGTTACATCATGATATCATTACATCATATGTTTCAAAATAGAATTTTAAAAGTGAAGTTCACATCAGCAACAACCAAAATTTGTATGTTCGAAAAAATGTGTATTTATGGTTACAAAAATAAAAAATTTAGAAACATGAATTCACTTCAGCAGAAACCAGGAATAAAATTTAGAAGACAAGTAGATTCATATCAGCACCATCTGTGACAATTATGAAACATTCAGAACAAATTCTTCCAGCATATAGTGTTTTGCTAAATTTTACCGTGTTATACATTATGTTTCAACAAATTTGAGGGAGTTATTTTGATTTTTTTTCATTTAGAATGATTTGTTATTCGTAAGAATCTATAAAATATGTTGTGAAGAAATATTAAGAATTTTTGGAGTTTTCCTTTTTTAACTATTCAAAAGTCATGCGACATCCAATGTGTATTCTAAGTTAAACCTTTAAATCCTTATAATTTGTTATTTAATAAAACATATGATTCACCCATTCATTAATTTTATTTTGAAAGACTGGCTGGTGTAAAATTTTCACAGTACTAGATTTGTTATGAAAATTTATCTTTTTTTTTCTGAACTTACAAAATGCTTCATACTATTTCTGATTGTTAATAATCCATTGAACTAAAAATGTCTTGCAGGATGCAGTTCAAGCATTTGAACTACAGAATAAGTTTTTAAACAATGAGATTCTAGAACTAAATAAATTAAGAAGAGATTCAGAAGAACGAGTGCATTTGCTGTCAGTGTAAGCATTAAAAGCCATTGTTTATTAAATGTAAATTTATATTAAATTATGCAGCTGAAAGAGTTATTGTGTATGTTCATAAATTTTAAGAAATGATAAATTTTAATGACTATGCTTGTAAAATGATACATGATTTTGTCATTAAAAATTAGTATATTCAGAATTTTATTTTTGTTTTGAAATAGGAAATGCAGTGAATGGGAAGCTCGTAGTTATCAAATTCAAAGCAAGTTATTATTTCTTCTAAATGAACTACAGCAGAATGGTAATTCAAAATGTTTTAAGCTTAAAAGTTGTATATGTTTATTCTCAACAAATATTTTTCCTCATTGAATAATTTTAAATCAAGTAATAAAAATTCTGTTACTATTCTTTTATTTAAAACTTTGTTAGTGCAGATTTAACTCTTAAAATGTCTCTAAAAGTAATTACCTCTTCCACTAGGAAAAAAAATGGATAGAAAACATAAAAAAGTATTGATTTATTAAAAAAATTCATTTTATTTAATATAATTTTTAAACTCCAAACTTAACGTAAAATATCTGGAAAGTATTCACTATTGTTTTATTAACTTATAAAGAAGTAGGGGCCCAGGCCCCCTAGACTCACCACGTTCGCTTTTCGTATGAGGCATTCGGCCCCTAATAAGGCTTATTCGTAAAAAAGGCATAATTTCAACAAACAAAAATCAAAGGTTGGATCAGATAGAATGTTACCTAGCTACAGATTGCTTGGTTCTTGCATGTTGCTTGGAACATAAAACTTTAAACTTCGCACTATTTTTAATTATGTGAAACCCATGGAACACCTTGAGTATTAGCCAATTATGGCGAATTTTCATAATTTGGCATCTTGCGTATCTGTATAGTTATTAGCTCTAAGAAAACAGTACGCCATATGTTTCCTTTGATAAAAACTGTGAACAACTAGAATAGCTTGTCACCAATGGCGACTTTTTATTATCTGGCAATTTACACATGCTCACAACCTATAGTTACTGCTCATGTAAGGTTTCCGGAAAACTGTTACCCATATTTAAATGTACATAATCCTTTGCAGATTGGCATATTTAGCACCACGAATTATATCATCTCGCCACGCTGGCAAATATCCCAAGTGTACTATAACTGCTATAATGGCATAGTTAACGCCACCAAATATTTCTGCTGGTAGCAAATACTCCAGCTGGACCAAACCGGCTTTAAAATAATCTGCATTTTAATTATTTTTCATTTTCAAGATATTGGGTTCCAACATTTTTGAATTCGCACTTTAGATTCACCTTGCTTGGAAAGATACCATTTTGCCAGATTGTATCTAATGCCAAGATGGCTCTTTTAAAATCAGTTACAATTAATTATTCTGTTTTGAAAAAACGAATAATTGCTCATTCTAAACTCTTGTTGTCTTAGCGCACTTACTATTTGAAAATTGTCAACTTTGTGTAACACACTTTGAGTTATTTATTTCATATACTTTTTAATTTGGCCTAAAATGAGTGTAATTCTACTTCATGTTTGTCAATTTCACGCGATTCTATATACTTAGAATTGCTTTTTTGCAAAGGAATTAATGATTTTGTGCCAAATCTGGCAACCATTATGTTTTATTTTTTCAGTTTTTTATTAATATCTTCTAAAATAATTCTATTTTCGAAATTTAAGTCAGCTTATCAGGTTCTGCGGAATTTTTTGAATCTGTGGGCATGTTTCTTGAAATTCAAATCCCTATGGTTTAGGAGAAGATAGCCGAACAAGCTCTTGACAGCGACGGCGGCCGTTACTTTTTTTCAGAATAGAGAGATATATATTTCAACTAAATTAAAATATTCATGGCTTTTACTAATTTCATCAAATGTTTTAACATAAAATTAAAGGAACCATGATTTTTTTGTGTGTGTGTGTGTAATATGATATTCACAGGGTGGGGGGGGGGAAGAAGAACGAAGCAAATCTATGTATATGTTTGTATACACATAGTTTGTATACCATATTTTCCAACTCATGATATTTTATTATTTTGATTCCTGCTAAAATTTAGAGATTTTTCTACTTGAAGTGCAGGACTGTAGAAATAGTATCAAGTACCTGCCCAACTCTGGGAAATTAATTGTATTGATTCCATTGCATTGCGGTATGCACGAGAATGAGGCCATTGATCATCTAGCAAAAAGAAGCACTGTCCAAGATTCTTTGTCCTCCAAGTACAAACCAGCATAGTTCAGCTCTGTTCAGCCAACAAACTTATCAAAAACATGTTGAAAAGAACTTTTTGGAATAGCCTACATAAGTTTATCAGGGATAGAGGCTGGAAAAATGCACTTTCCGAGCTGCCTCAACACCCCATGGACATTGTTGTTGTGGCCTTTCATTTGGCTGCACCTAGTTTGGACCTAGTACGTTGCGGTTTCATGAATATTGCCATTCTGAGTTGAAGATATGTAGACTCTGAACACACAGAAGTGTGTGTTCTACAGGAACTAACCACTGTTCTATGTTCTAGAATAGGGGTTAAGAATACTATCCGCCATCCTTCAAATGAATCTCTTGTGTAATAACCACTAAATAACTATGGTACATAACGGTACATAACTTAACATACAGTTATAAGTGCTGCCTTACTATTGACCCTCCAAAACCAATTTTACCACATTAAAGGATAATAGCCTAAACTGACCTTAGGCTTTAGAAATGCTCACTTTTTCTTCAGTTTTGAGTGATTAAGGTTTTCTTTCCTGGCAATGGATATCTTTTTACCATGAAGTTCTTGGAATTATTTGTTAAGAATGCTCATTTCACTTTAAAAAGTTGTCTTTTTTCCAGAGAAAAGCCAATTTATTGTCAGAGTTTTCAGATTCACTGTATAGTGCGTTCAGTGTTGGAGTGAAATTTTAAAAAGTGGTTCATACAGGAAATGAAACGAGTTCCCTAGAGTAAAACACTTAAAGCATTTTCTTCTAAAATTACTCTAAAAAGAAAGATTAGATGCTTGGTTTGGGATCTAAAATTTTGAAATTTTGTTCTCGTTTTCTGTTTTTCATTGTCTCAATTGAAATCCTGGTAACTCCATTGTATACTTAGAAAACTGTAAAATTAAGTATAGAGGTAACAAATTGCGCATTCGTAATTGCATAAAATGATTTGCTCTTCCATCTAAATAAGCATATATCAGAAGCAATGTGTGATGAGAGAAGAGGATAAGTATATTAAACACGCTACTCTTTTGATGGTATAGGAAATTGTCTGCTGTCCCTCAAAACAAAATTTCCATCAAAATTAATGTGCATTAACTTATCAGTTATATAATTCTTTACAAAATAAATAATTAAATAATTTAAATTACAGTGTTACATTTTTATCTACTTTACTACTTCTAAAAACATAAAACAGAAAGTGTTACCAATAAATAAAATATAAAAGGGGAGGAGTGGAGGGGGGGAAGTGCTTTTTTTGAGGGGGGGGTTGTTTGTTTTGTCTTCTAATATCCAGAATCTTTAATTAGATCTGATTGCCTATCACATTTGCATGAGATGTTATGTTAAATACTATGAAAATTGTGTTATTAAAACTATCAGTCTTTTCCTCTTTATTTACATAATACCTTTGAATGTCCTAAAGATTAATTTTTCATACGCAGTTTGCTAACCTGTACTTTCCCTTTGAGTTCATGTAAAGAAACTTGATTTTTCTCAGTTTCTGATTTTTACACTTTCCTGCCATATTAAAAAAAAATAAATAAATAAAAAGTTGTGAAATGTTACATATAGACTGTATATATATATATATCTTTATTCTCTGAACTTCACATTTGATAATGGGACCTTTAGATTTTATTTTATAATATGGTATACCACAAAAATTTCAGTAGTCTTAAGATTGAATGAATTTTTTATTAAAAAAATATTAAAATATTAGTTAATTTCAAAACTTTAGGTTTAAGGAATAAAGGCAACATTTAGCTTTAATTTGATATAATAATATAGACTCTACTGTACATTCAAAAATATTTTATGGGTAACAAGAGTTAAGTTCAGTTACTTTTCTATTTATGTGTATGTATTTTATTTTATTAAAAAAGATGTATTTATTAAATTACAAAACAGGAATAAATCCACAAACCTATTATAGTGTTTAATAAGTTGTAAAAATTTTATCTTATAAATAAAAATGAAATTCTGTTTGTTTGTTTGTTTGTTTGTTTGTGGATTTGAGTTGTATACAAATCCACAAAAATGGACCTATCAGCCTGAAACTTTGCACAGATATGTAAAATAATATAGAATAAATAATAGTCCACTTTAAAACTTTGAAAGTCCACCCGTTCCCGGATTTTAAGAGATTTTTTATGTTCTTCACGCAAAAAGCTTTCTGTAATTGTAACCCCTGTAGTGAAAAAAGTGTGAAACAAGGATCGTGGTTGCCATGTGTGGCGATTTTGCCGAATAAGATGTTTTAAATTCTCAAAGTAAAAATAAAAAAATAATAATGATTTTTTTTTGTTAGTTTATATTCGTAAGGTTTAATTTTTTTTAATTATAATATCGTGTGCATGGGAAATCGGAGCAGGAATGAAATGTTTTATACGCAAAACAATAAGAATTGAAGATTTCCGAGGCTAATATGTTAAAATTTTTTAGTTTAACGAAAAAATAAAATGGCTCAAATGCCGAGAAAGTGAGTTCTAGCGGTTTGCACAGTTTCCGGCTTGGCGAAATTTACTGAGAGCTTAAGGAAACGGATTTTTGAAAACAAGTGCAAAGGTTTTATTAGAATACAGCGTTAAATTTCAATGATCCGTGCGAAATTAATGCAGTTATTAAGGGATTTCAAGCGATCTATCTTCAGCATTCTCGCGATTTTGAGGAGGATTCTAACGCTTGGCGCTATTTATCGTAATTTAATCGTCTGCTATTTGGGTTATGAATACACCTGCGTATAAGTTTTTGAAATTTTCATTCAGTTGGAATTGTGCATTTTTCTGAGCAGCTTTTCTGCATCTAATGTATTACATCCAGAAAAAAGGATGTTAGAAATATCAATTTTAATTTTGTTTAATCACACTCATGAATAATGATACCACTTTCCAACTTAATGAAAGAAGGAACGAAAATAGGGAAGACCCATGGATTATAACTCTTTTTATATATAGCACTTTAGTGCGTATTTAAAAATCTGAAAGTGTGTCAGATTTTCTATGATTCTAGCGCTTGGCGCAATTTAATGAGAGGGTATTTTTAAAAACAAGCGTAGGTTATCTTATAAATAAAAATGAAATTCTGTTTGTCAATTTGTTGATTGGGGTAGTATACAATTCCACAAAAATGGACCTGTCAGCCTGAAATTTTACACAGACATGTAAAATAATATAGAATAAATGATTGTCCACTTTAAAACTTTGAAACTCCACTTAAAAACGTTTTCCTCCTGAATGGTTCTCTTAATTTCCGTTCCCGGAATTTAAGAAATTTTTTATGTTCTCCACGCAGAAAGCTTTACGTAATATTAACCCCTGTAGTAAAAAAAGTGTGTGAAATAAGCATCTTGGTTGCCATGTGTGGCGATTTTGCCGAATAAAATGTTTTAAATTCTTAAAGTAAAAATAAAAGAATAATAATGATTTTTTTAGTTTATTTTTTAGGTTATTTTTTAAACTCGCCACTAGATTGTGCCACGCCGCATCGCCTTCTGCACCGTAAAAACGATTGCCTTGAAATTCAGTATGCATGATTATTGAACACAATATAACGCGATATCCATTTTGCTATATCTCTTTATTACAATAAATAGTAATCACAACAAATATTAATATCAAAAAGTCCATTCATTCCCGTGCGAAGAACGGGTACTTCAGCTAGTAAAATAATAAAAAAAAAAGTATAAATATTCTGTTTATACTGAATTAAAAAAAACATGTTAAAATATGCAATTTTTTGTTTTGAAAGGTCCTTAGTGCCCCTTAATTACTTACAAATTAGCTAAAAATTTTAATTAACTATGTATAAACATGCCATTAAATTTTATTTTTCACTAAAAAATAAACAAAATAAAGAAATTTTTTTAGGAGGGCAGAACTTCAATGAAGATGTTGTAAATCAGCTGCTACAAGAGGCCATGGGAGATGGTACAGCTCATACAAATCTCATTCCAACTTGGTCCAGGTAATTTCTTTGTCTTTCATGTCATGCAAAATTCTTTTAAAATTTGGTATTAAATTTGATTATTTAGTTATTAACAGATTTAAATCTTAATATTAATGGCTACATATTAGCTTTACTGGTTATAAGTGAAATATATATAGTGACCGCTCTTCTTTAGGGGCCAGAGAAGCCTGGCAGACCATCTATTTCGAAACTGCTTTCTAATATGTAGCACATTTCTTTTAATAATTTACCTTTTTTGAAAAAATACAAGCATTTTATTCTATTTTAATACCATCCATTTAAAAAAGAACTTTAAAAAAAGCCAGTTTCGTTTTTTGCCTATCCAAAGCATGCACAGGCCATGGGCATGAGTGCCCTGAGCTTAATATTTTATCTGGTTCACATATTTGTCTACTTAGTACAAAAGCTATATTGATTAGGGTGCTTTGAGTGGAAGACTTTTAAGGTTCTAATGTGCATTTACATTTAAGATTCTATTGTGTTTTAAGGGTTCTAACATGCATTCACATTACATCTGAAGGAAAATGCCCAGAAAAACTCCAGACCGTTAGATTGACAGCCGCATGGTAGGCCCAAATGCGTGACCTTCAAACTTCGCCCTTCTACCATGTTCAGTGTCTTATCCACTTAGCCATGATTGGGCCCCATCCCTACCCCATACTAACAATCTTGAGGGCCATGGTAGCCCAATGGTTAAGGAATTGGACTCATAACTGCACGGTTGCGGGTTTGATTCCAGCGTACAACTAAAGATCACTGTGAACATGTCATGTACATGCATGTTAAATCTGTGGTTCTGGAAGTCCCCTTAGCGGTCGCTAGCAATTTCCGAGTGATGCCAATATTGAGATGTCCTACTTTCTGATAAGGATCCAAATTGTGTCCTGAAACTCCCAGAAGGATGTATGTAGCTCTAAATGACACATTCAGTAATGTGAGCTGTCCTCTACTGGCAAACAAACAATCATGGGCCCCCATGATTCTGTTTGTGTAATTTTTTTTTTCACTTTGAATCTGCACTATTTTTTCAGACCCCACCACTGAAACAATTCATTAGCTGCCACTGTATACTTGTTTAACCCTTTCGCAGGCGGTGGCTAGACGTTCCTGCCACCTACTTATGGTGTACATCACAAATTTCAAAAGCATTAGGCAATTTTCCTATGTCTTAATAATGAAATTTGCAGTAGATAATAATGAAATTTGCACAAAATGGTATTAGGGGGTAAAGTGTTATGCATATTTATAAAAATGTTATAGATATTTTACAGAAAAATTATTCATGCTTCATTAAATTGACATCAGAAATTTAACTATTACTCCAGGCATCAGCATAAACAAGAAAATACAATGAAAGTTATTGCGCCGGAAAGGGATATGCTGGGTGAATTTGATTTAATCTGTCAAACAAAAGTAGGTGATAGAAGATCCCAAAGCAGAACATAAACCACTATGCACTATTGCTTGCTCAATGTAATCTCTAACCATCAAAGAGTCATAGATTTTCAAAAGATAAATGAGACAACTGAAAAAAATTCCAAGTTTACAAGGTTTCTGAAAATGTGACACTCAAAATAAACCGCTCTTTTTAAAATAACATAAATGCTTTAAAGAGATAACATTTCCACCAGAATACAGGGTTTCCATTACGGAAAAAAAGTGGGTGAGAATTTCTCACCCTTTCCCCAAAACTGAGTGAGATTTAAAAAAGTGGTTAAGAATTTTTCACTATAGATTTGGATTGGGTTAATACCCAGTGGGTAAGGTATTTATAAATGGGTATTTATTCCTGCCTCAGATAAACATCCAAAATCAGGGTATTTATGATTTTTAGTTATTTTTATTGCATGTAACTGGACCTCTAAGTCAGGCCCAATTACATGCAATAAAAGTAAACCAGTTGAAGAACAACCGTGTCCCCAGGCCTCCTCCTCCTCTTTTTTTTTTTTTTTTTCTTGAGAATACTCTTTTATGCTCTGTGTTAACTTCTTACAACTACTACTTTCTTTTTTTATACTCTCTGTGTCTGCTTAACTTACAACTGTTTTTATTATTTTGTAACATTTTTTTTTTTTTATAAAGGAACCAATTTGTAGGGTGCTTGAATATCACATAGTAATAATTTTTTAATGCTAGAAACAGAGAAAAAATGTGAGATTCTCACGTTCTCGCTCTCTAGTGAAAACACTGGAATATCTAAATTTAAAGGCAAGCTATAAGTATTGAAGTATTAGTAAAATGAAAAATTGCACTATCATCTAATTCTGTTAAAGGTAATATCGCAAATACTCTTTTAGTCATCACTGGTCAAATTTACTAAAAATTTATCCCTTTTAATAAGCTTCAAGACTACAATAAACCAAATTGGTGTTCCAGTTTAGGAGAGATTTAAATTTTTGTTTGCAGTACATCATTTTGTTCACTTGCTGCCTTTGTGTGGGTTTGTGATTTTGCTGCTGATGAAGGGTTGTTTCTTTGTACAGCCTGAAACATACATACAGGATTTTTTCCCTATAATCTGTATTTATACAAAATATTTAATTTTAACTTTATTTGTATGTCTGAACTTTGTTCTCAATGAATAAGTTACATATAAGAAAAATATATTTTACTGTTAAGTGAAATCTTTTTTATTTTTATTTATTTATTTCACCAATTACATTTTCACTACCCCAATTCTCTGTAAAACAATTTAAGACATACATTTTATGTTACTGAAGTAAGTCCAAATTTTAAAAGTATAAAGTATTTATTAATCCTTGATTTGTGAAAAACTAGTGCATGGTTTAGCTTTTTCATAATTATTTTCCTATTCGAGTGCCCCAAAATACATAAGAATCTACTAAGAAAATTGAAATAATGCAATAATTGCCCGTGATAGTGTGATACGATTATGTGGTGATACCCCTAGATAATTATGCTTTTAAACCAACCAAATGTACCAACCAAATCCTGTTTTGTCCTATTTTATATTGATGTATGCAGTATAGTGAAACATATCTCAACCTTCTATGAATGACTAATTTAATCTTCTGCTAGTGAGTGGATTTAAATCACAGTCTTGGATGCCTAAAAAAAAAAAAAAATACCTGGAAATAAAATGTGTTACATGCTTGTGGGTGTATGAAATAGACTACCTAAAATGCAGTATCATCTTTTGTGTGTGTGTGTGTGTGTGTGTGTGTGGTCTGATTCATATGCACCAAATAGTTTATAGCTATTCAGTATTATAATCAGTGAGACTAGCCAAATATTCAGCTTCATAAAATCCATAGGTGATGGCATTTTGATCTCTTGTTTTTAGGTTAAACGGTTACATGAGACTGAAGCATTTTAGCACTAAAACTACTTGTTCATTGAATAAAGAAATTACCTATTCAATGTATTTTTAATGCAGTAGTCGACTCTGAGGTACCTGAAACTATTTGAGTTTAAGATAAATTTCTGCTTAATACAAGGTATTGCACTACAAAACACATATATATATATGTAATGTATAAAAAGGTAATTTGGGTTTTACTAGTTTGGGTATTGTTCCAGCGGGTACTTTTACTGTAAGTTTTGCTTTCCTGTCATACTTGCCACGCACGCTCTGGAGCTATGTTTTATTTATTTTGTTATTTGTCAGACATCAGGCCGTCGATTCTGAGTTCTTTAGATGTACACGTGTCTCCACGCCTTTGTAGCCCCGGATGCGGGTCATGTTGGTAAATGTGTGTGGTTCGATCAGAGATAAGAGAGAGGCAGAGTTATGTCTTCGCAAACCACGTGGTGTGGTAAGCGTAAATACTCCCGCACATCGAAAATCGAGAGACTTCTGCCACTGGGACTGCTTAATTAGTCCACGCTGATTTTTGTACCCGTCTCCCCTCTCCCCTTCTCACCCTATATTGTAACTTAGAGATGATGTTTAATAAACCGTTTTACCTGCCTTAACTGTGGAACTTTACTGAAATATCTGACGTCTCATATATATATATATAAGGAAGAATATGTGCCATTGCATGTGATTCCATTAATATACTTAAACAATTTTTTCGCCTAAAAACAGTAATTTTGTTATAATGCTTTATTACTGAACTCTGAAACGAAAACAATAAATTTTATATATGAATCTTCTGCCACCAAGACAAGAAACCTATTGCATTACTATTACTGTGCCAATCTCCCTATGATGATGCTTGGTATTATGTATTTCTATTTTGTTGTTTATGACAAAGGCTTAAACGTTCTGTTCATGGGTATAAAAAAGTTAAGCTTTTATTTATAAATTACTATATATATATATATATACAGTCGAGTGCCAAAAATCTGCCGACCTGAAATCTGCAAACGTCCGAAATCCGCACACCTTCTCTGATGTAAATAATGAAATTTGAAGTTTTGAAGTCATCCACTTGTGATGAAATTGTTGAAAAGTGTCTTGAATCTACATAAATATGATTCTGATGATGATGAAAACTTATAATAATTATATGGCAATAATGATAATAAAATCCGTTTAATAAAAGTTGAAAGTTAGGAGAAAAATACCTTAAATTTTTAGGACAACAAAGCCTGGTAACAAAACACGAATTAATGATAATTAACCATTTGCAAAAACAAATAAATAAGAGAATGAAAAAGAGAAGAAAGAAAGAAACTGAAAGTAGAAAAAATTTATCCTTTAAAACAAATCACCATAGAACATGCTTAATTAGAAAAAGGAAATTTTGAAACTCTTTGCTAGTCTTCTTGTATTTTTTTTTATTTTTCTCCTATGCTTTTGTATTTAGTGTGAAAACATAAGTGAAATACTTTTCATTGTGATTGAAAATATAAGTGAAATACTTTGTTTTTTTATTTCATTGTAATTGTATTCTACTTTTTTAAAATCAGAAATGCAATGATTTATCTTTATGGCCCGAAATCCGCAAAATCCTAAAATCCGCCGTAGCCATGGTCCCAAGCTGTGCGGATTTCTGGCTCTCTACTGTATATAATATGTGGTAGGTATTATGTGTTACCATAAAAATGAATGAGCCAAATTTTTATGTATTATCAGAGTAGCTTGAATTAGCAAACTGTAGTTGCAATTTTTCTAAAAATTATTTATTTTAATCAACATTTAGTTGCATATATAAATCCTGTTTAAAAATATATTTTAAGAATTTCTAATTATTTCTTTTTAATTAGTAAGGTATGATTTTTTTCTGGCTATGCTTATTATTATTATTATTATTTTAAGAAAAGTATTTTATTTTTATTTTTTACATAAGTCATTAAAGATGTATCTTATTATTTTATTATTTTCTAGAGAAAAGAGGTATGATGATTTGGGATTTAATTGGCGTTGGGGTAAAGAAGACCTGTTATCTCTAAAAGCATATAATTTGAAGCAGAAATCAGAAGACATGACTAATAAAGCTAATGTAAGTGAATTTACATTACTTATATTATTTATTTACTGAGATTTTTAATCTAAAGAAAATAGGGATTTTTTAAAATTGCATATGGCTAATAAGCAGCTGTTTTGAGTGTTATAATTTTTTTCCTTTGTAAAGTAAAATGCTTAATTGAAGTTTTTGAAAGAGTGGATACTAAACCACCTTTGTTGTTAAAAATGTTTTAAATTATAGAAAGAGTTCTTTGAACTTGTTTCCTCTCCATTACAAAAATTATTATTTTTTTTTCAAATCACATTGTAGATGTTTATATATCAAATTTGCCATTTCTTCCTTTAAAAGTTATTCCTTTTACAATATTGTCATCTTTTTAATATTTGTGATTAATTTAAATATGTTACTTGCATTTAAACAAAATGTATTTAAATTTCTGGAACATATTTCTTTTTTAATGTGATACCATCCATTGATAGGCATTACAAAATTATTATTTCTATAAAGTATACATTTTCTCTTTTAAATGCCTGAGAAATTTCACTTTCTTCTAGGATCCAGAACTTGTTCAGTGGCGAACTAAATGGGATAATTTTATGGTGTCTTTGGGCTCTAAAGAATTGCAGCGATCACAAGAATTAAAGGCGTTGGTTAGAATGGGCATACCTCATAAATATAGAGGAAGAATATGGAAAGAGTATGCTTTATAATGTTTTATTAAAAAAAATGCTCATGCTTTGTCTAACTTTAATTGATCATATATTAAATTATGTGCTTTTATGCAAAGTATAATTTAAAAATATTCTTATTGTTGTGTGCATATTTTATGTAGATGTTCTCTTATGTGGATCAAGAACCATAAAACTTCCTTTGGATCAAACTATTATAACAGTCTTTTAACTTCTGAAGTGTATAATACCAAAATTGATCCTTATGCTAAGCAGGTACTTGAAAAATATTTGTTATTATTAGTTTTCCTGACATCTAACCTTAGTTTACTAAGGTTTGTTTTATGATTCTATTATATAAGGGTTCCATTTAATCTAGAATGTCAATTAGTACTGGAACAAAAAGTTTTCTGGAAAAATATTAAATATTTGAAAAATTTTAACTATTTTATAAAGAAGAAATAAGAAGAATGAATACTTTTAAGTAGTCTAGAAATTTAAAATTTTAAGCATCTGTTTGTTCACAGTGAAATATGTTTTCAAAAGACTGCACCATCATTTGACACATGTGTAGCAAGCAATTCAGTAGTGTAAATCAAGATAAATCGATGAGTTTTGCTTACAAGCAAATGTACTACTGTTACTCTCTACTTATTATGAAAGATGTCTGTGTGTTTATTTGTTGGTGTTGTTACGGACATATGGTTACACTTAGAAGTAACAATTTAGTACAAAGGAAATCTAAACATGAAGTTATGCTTTTCAAAGCAATTTTCTCAAAATTCAGCCTAGAAATTTTTTTATTAAATATTTTATGGATTTTTAGCAATTTTTAATGACATTCTGTGGTAGGAGCAGAAACAATGTCTAAGAGGAAACTATCATTATATGATCTGATAGAAGAGAAAATTTTCTTTCAAAAACGGCTTGTTCTTAATGTTTATAACATTATAACATTTTTTTTTAATTCAAAGAAACCCTGCATTTATTGGAAATTTCCAAGAAATAATTTTTAAATTGTTGCATCTGGAAATTTATCCATTAGAATGCTTTTTAATTAGGTCAGATTATAAAATGCATATTCAACCCTCTTTTGAACTTTAAACGAAATAAAAGAGCTTCGTTGAATTTTAAAGTGAAGTAGGATTTTAAATTTAACTAGCTGTTGCAGGGCAATTTCGATTTTTACCCAATATATTTCTGATTTGCGTCATCTTACTAATACAAATTTTGAAAAAAGGAAAAACAATAATAATTTTAAATGTGAATCTGAGTTTTTAATTATAAGTGAGATATATGTTACTTTAATGTCAAAAGTTTAAAACACATTTGAAATCTATTCAGATTATTAGATTCTGCCTTAAAAATTGTGCCATGAATGAAATCTGCAAAATTCTCAGATTTCCTATTAACTGAGGAGCCATTGATTAAAATTTAAGGTTATGTATCATGTATGAATTTTCAAATTCTCGCATCGTGAGATCTATATGTCAGAATAACTTAAAATTTTATTCTGTAGAAGTAAAGCATTATATGAAGGCGAATAGATTTGTTTGCAAAATGCCCCCCCCCCTTTTTTTTAAATCATAAGTTGCTGACAGTCTTTATGTCATGATTTTGCAGTTGCACTACATATTATCTCATTAGTATTTGCAATGCAAAATTTATGTCACGAGTCGAATAATTTATCATTGTTAGAGAGTCTGCAACAGTAGAATTTCATTTTTATTAGTTTAAAAAAAAAAGAAAATAATTGATTCTTTCCATGCAATGGACTGTTATATAGCTAGTGAAAATATTGAGAAAAGTAACATTAAGGAGAAATTTGTATTTCATCATCACTTTTCAATTTTTCTGTTTCTTTTACTCTCTTGACCTGGACCTGGTCCAGTGACCATTGATACTTGACACAAGAAAATGTTTTCTTAAGCATGTTAACCATATTTGAAGTGAAGTACTGCACCACAACTCCTTTAATTTTTTGATTTATTTCATTTCTTTAAAAATTTTTCACCCTTGTATTTATTTATTGGTAAATAAATATACATGTAACTCTGCATACACTCCTTAAAAAGTGCTTATAAAGTACTTAATTTCAATATTTGTTTTAAGGACTTTAAGAAGTGCTTATTTTTCATGTAGAATTTTTTCAAATGTGCTTACTTTGTTTCCATGTGCTTGAAAACTGGTTTATTTTTGGAAGGATATCCTTCATGGCAGCAGAATCTTGTGCCAAACAGTTTGAACATATTTCTGTATTGTATTGTATCACGTGTGTGATGTGATGATACAGAAGATGAGTGCAGTTTAGTATTCTGGAGTCATCATTAATTTTTTTCTTCACTTCAGCCCTATCTCAACTAGTGTGTTGTGGTGTTCGGGAAAGTAGCTTGTTCGTGTTAGCTGATGCTTGATGAACGATGATTGTTGACATCTTTTAGGAAGCAATTTCGGGTTTGAAAGCGATTGCACATTACATTAAAACAACAAAAGGATTGTTTAAAGGAAGCATTAATAAGTATTATTAGAACAGTAGAAGGAATAATTAGATTAGTTAGCACCTAATCATTAAGTTAATGAACAATGTAATTTTTAATTAATAATTATAAAATGTTTATGGTTGAAAGTATTTGAGGACAATGCATTAAAACCGTAGATTATCAATTACAATAATCAGCTGCAAATAATTCTTATTTGTTTATAGATCATGCATTCAACGATGTTTTAACTCTGTTATTAAACAGAGGCATAGGTACGGTTTTCAGCACCTGGGGACAGCTGAAGATCTTGCTCACCTTTCTACTTACCAAAATCAGAGTTTCTGCAGACCTGGAAATTCAGGGAATATCAGGGAAAGTCAGGGATTTGGGAAAAAAAGTCAGGGAAATTAGCAGAAATTGAAGAAAGGTCAGGGAAATGCAAGAAAAATTGAATTTTGTGGTAAAATCAAGAAAATATTTGCTGTTTGAATCTAAGTATAGAAATTGTTTTATTTTCATTTTCTCATTTAAACTTATATATAGTTTTAAAGTGTGTTCTTTATGAGCATATCTTGTGCAGTTAAAATATGCTTAATTTTATCCTAAATTATTATCAAATATGGTTTTTGTTAGAATCCAGTGATGTCAAATAAGATTCTTGTATATGCTAATTTTTTTATTATTATTATTTGTAAAAAAAGGGCAAAATATATAAAAAGTTATTAATAAAGGATGTTATGTTAAAAATAGAAACACAAAATTCGGGAAAGCATGCTAGATAAAGTCAGGAAAGAGAGTGATAGATGTCAGGGAAGTAAAAGCTGTGAAATCTGTAGAAACCGTGAAAAGGCAATGAGACAAAGTTTTATAAACAAATTGGTGTCCCTTGCTTGCTATGCTTGCTTGCTTGTGGCAACAAATGCCCCACCTTCATCTCGTCCCCACCAAGCTATGCCTCTGGTAATAAATTATGGGTTTATTTGTTCAACAAATGCTTTTTAAAGAACAATAAACAAAACATTAGAATAAGTAACATGTGAGGAATGAACATTTCAGTTAAACTATAAATCAATTATTAGGAGTAATTAATACAAAATCAATAATTATAATTAACAATAAATTATTCTATATGTAATTAGTATACACTATTAAGAACAAAACTCCAACTAATTGGATAAATTATGTTAAGTAATAACGTATTGCTAAGTAGTAAATAATTAATAATTGATAAGTTTAAGATTTATGAGAGTATGCAAAATTGTAACTTTTCTTAGTTTTTTTAACAGCCTATTTTTAGTTTGGGGGATTTTCAGTCCTTTTTTCACTCCTGGGGTATTGTGGAGGTAGGTCTGTGGAAGAAAATCCAGTATATGGGCTGGGATATTAAATTGCACTCATTTCTCATGCTCAACCATTCCTTTATTGAAATCTCTAATGCCAAGCATGAGAGTTAACAGCAGAATTCCAAGACCTTGTTTAATTTAGCAAATTTCTTCCCCCCCCCCCCCCGGTCACCTCTGATTGACTAATTCCGCTTAATTAAAATCTTTGGTAGGAGCAATTTCATTGTGTATGCTCCAGCATGTCAGTGTCAATCTTGCTATCTGTCTTGAAAACAAATACTTTTCCTATATTCTATTTTTATTAGAACCTCTAAAACCATACTCCATAAGAGTAAAAATTGATTTTTATTTCAAAATTAAATTATTTTAAAATCATTGCATTCTCAGTAGATATGTGGATTTACCATATAGACATATATCTTATGTTTGTATTATGCATTATTACATCAATGATGATTTTTATTTAAAACCTTTGGTTTTAACTACTAGCAGCTTCCTAAATGCACCCATAACTGACATAAAAATTATAGGGAAATTTTGGATACTCAAAGGAATAGGTGTTGACCTTTTATTATTAAATAAGATAAAAAATTTTATAGATGATGATATAGTTTTATCTTAAAAGGGCTACAAAAATCGTACATGTATGTGCCATGTATTGAATGCTGTCTTAAAATATAGATACTGTGAATGTACAGATGAATTTATGAGGAAAATTTCATCAGCAGAGGCAGGTGCAGTTGGTGATTTTTTCTTCTTTTTTTTGTCGCCTACGTCTAACCTTGGCGACTTTTTTTTATTGCCTGACATAACATAAACAGATATAGTTATATAAGAAAAAATAAACCAAAATAAAATACACTTATCCTAACCCTTATTAAAACATTTGTACATGCATTTCAAAAGCAATAAAAAACAAAATGAATATAAAGAAAACACTCGCTCTGGGCTGTGCATGCATTAAAAAATTTCTTCAAAAGATGAAAAATACTAAAATATATTTCTGCAGAAAAATATACAGCAAAATTTCTCTTAAAATGTTGAAAAGAGTTTTAAATTAATAGGAAAATACTAGAATAAACCAACTACTACCCCTACGAGATTCATTGCAATTTTAATATCTTCAAAACACACAAAATTTACACTAGTAAATCAGAATAAAATCAAAACTTACCATAAACAATTCAAAAATTCTTATCTATTGATTCATATTAAACCTAAAACATTTATGTGAATTCTTCAAATCAGTCTATTAAACCCATATTGCCAATAAAATTATCCATGTTTCTTAAAACCTTAGAAATCTCCATTTTTTTCATCACAATTCATTATTGCAGCAATTCACATAAAATTAAAATAATACAACATACAATAATCTTTATAAGATACACGGCCATGGAATACAACTATATATTAATTCTCAACCATAAACCAATACACGGTATAGCAAAAACTAAACATTCAAATAAACAAAAGTACATACCTCAAATTTTCCATTTATTTCCTCATTTAATGGCCTTGACATAAGCTTTTATATATGAACAAACGTATCTTTTTCACAGAATAAATCCATCAAAGAGCATCCAAATAAGTAGAAAAACAAGCCTAACATGGGTACGTTCAATAACATTTTCGAATTTTCACCAAAATTCACTCTATCGATGATTAGCATACCCCGCATCTTACAATAAAGCGAATTAATTACAGTTCTAGACAACTTATAAGATATAAATCCAAAAGCTAAATTATCATTCTTGCTTTTCTAAAAGTATTTCTGCAAACAAATGCACGGTTTGAAGCAGATTATTCCATTGTATAATTTTTTGACATCATTATTTGAAAAATGCTGTCTGCCTAAAGTTTTAGATTTAAAATTGCAGAAATATTTGAAAGAAAGCACTGAACAATGGTTAACTCTGAAAATAAAAATTTCAAAGATTCATTTCTAGTGCCTCCAGTTTTTTTGATGATAAACAAGGTTTATTTATATTTGTTTACAGCTTTTATTTATTTGTTTGTTTATTATTACAATATCAGTGTTATTAAACCAATAGAATATTAATTAGTATTAATCTTCAGCACAAATTATGAAAGTAATAACATTTTTTCTTATTATTTAAATAGATTGACCTTGACTTGCTCAGAACATTGCCAAATAATGTCCATTATGAAAATCTTGACTCTGATGGTATACCCAAATTAAGAAGAGTTCTTTTAGCATTCAGTAGACATAATCCAGATATTGGATACTGTCAAGTATGCATTTTCATTATTATTTGTTAAAATATGCTTTCTAAAATTCTTTAATGTGTAGTGCTATATATTTAAAATGAAAGACATTGTTTAAGCTTAAAATTATTAAGTACTGTTATTAAATAAAGATTAAAGCTTTAAGTTAGTGAATTTATAAAGTTAACTGGAAAAGTCTTTCAAAATCAATTGTCTTTTATATTTAAATGAAATCCTGCTATATAGTTATGCTGATCCCTGACTCACTCTGTAGCCATTCCGGGCAACCACTTCAATAGAAATATTTTACTGCTATTACTCCAAGAAGATGAAAAATTTCAAAACGATTAAAAAGCATGAAAAGCATAATAATATCTGCACCGTTTATACGATCCGCTTGAAAATTTTCATAATTACGTATAAAAATATAAAAAAACAATCTGTGCTAATTTAAAAGTCTGAAAATGCACAGTTTTCTTAATGTTTAAGCAATTTTTTGCTATTTTCAGCTCCATTTTATTTCCAAGAGTGAAAAAAGTGAATAATTTGTTGACAAAATGAGCTGCTGCAATCAATACGATGTCATTCATCACGGTCATCAGGCTTTGAAAGGAAAGTGTGATTCCAATTCGTTTAAAATAGTTTTTCCAGATTATATAGTTTAATTTTTTTTTTCTCAAATAAATCATCTGCATGGATATAAGAAAGGCTGTGTACATAAAACAAAATTTTTTAATGCTAAAAGTTTCCAAGCATTTCCATAAGAGCATGAAATTCGATTTGGGTATGTAATAAAAATTGAATATAAACTTATTTATTATAGGTGAACGAAGATTAAATATATTGAGTGTAGACATATTTTTGTCAAATATTTTTTCTAGTGCCCATTGTAGTTGCCTCCACAACGGGCTTTGACTTCAAGCTATATTATATTAACATGAATATTTTTGATTCTCTTGTAAGTGTTCTCAAGAATTTCAGTTTACTTTCAGGAATGTTGTATATGAAAGCTTATCGTTTAATGATTCAGATTTTATTTTTTGAATTGCTCATGTCTTTTGTTATGATTCTGCTCTTAAAATATATATATATATATTTGTTTTTTCACATTTGAGATTGGCTGCTTGATAAGTTGTGTTTATTTTTGAAGTTTGTAAAATAAAAGATTTTTAATGCACTTGCTTCAAAATTGATTCTTCAGTATTTTATCAGATCAGTATTGTTATGTGCTGTAGCATAATTTTAAATAACAAAAGATTTGCTCAATTTGGTTAAATTTTCAATGGTCAGAAAATATTCAAAATATTAGATTTTTGGTTAAAACCTATCTATTTTATATGAAATGTAATGAAATTTAAGCTTGCTTATAATGCAAAAATTTAAAATTAGGGATTTTTAAGGAGCTGAAAAAAAAATACTTTTTGAATGTAAGTTTTGCCATAATTTATTTTGAGTTATTTTATTCTTGTCCAATAAGTATATATATTTTTCAACATTTTATGTGCTTGCTTGTGAAAAGTTGACATATTTGCATTGCTATTAATTCTACTATTTGGTACTATTAAACAAATACTTTGGAACAAACCACACTTAATTGCTATAGGGTAGCTCTAAAGGTTATATATGTATTTCAACAATGCATTAATAAACAGTATATATCTTGGTTAATCTTAAATTTAAATTTATGCAAATTTAAAATTGCTCTGGAAAAAAATTGAACTACTGGTGTTATAAAAATTTTATTCAGCACTTTTTTCTGTCGATTTCAGTATATATTTATTGAATTTCTCACCTTTCAGGGTTGCCACTGGTCATGGAGAATAGGGAAAACCTGGACAAGTCAGAGAATTTCATTTTGGGAAAAAAAAAAAAAAAGTCCGGGAGAAGTCTGCGAAAATTGCAAATTTTGGCACAGAACCTGGAAAATTGTATAATTTAGACTGGGAAATCAGTGTTTGTAAAAAAAACAGCGTTTAACCTTAATTCAGGTTGCTAAAAATAGATAGCTATGCAAAGTTGACGTCGTAAACATAAAAAATAGCCAGGATTTTTATCACATAATGGTCTGGAAAACCTGGGAAAGTCAGGGAATTCTTTTCAAAAATTGAGTGGCAACTCTGCCTTTATATTTTCATTCTATTAAATGTTTATTTATTAAACATAGGGTTTGAATCGTCTTGCTGCTATTGCTTTGTTGTTTATGGATGAGGAAGATGCTTTTTGGTGTCTCATAGCCATCACTAAAAAAATAATGCCTGAGAATTATTATAGTCAAACCCTAATAGGGTCTCATGTAGATCAAGTAAGACAAATAAAATTTTCATATTATTCAAATTTTGATATATTTTTTAAATATTAGTAAATTGCTATTCATATCTTTGAATGTAAATATTTTATTTAAAAAATTTTTTTTTTCCTCCCCAGAAAGTTCTTAAAGATTTAATGGCAGATAAACTCCCACGTTTGCATTCTCATTTGGAGCATTACAATGTTGACTTATCACTTTTTACTTTCAATTGGTTTTTTACTGTATTTGTAGACAATATTCCAGTTGAGACATATCTTCGCATTTGGGATGTGTTTTTGTATGAAGGGAGCAAAGTAAGAATGCTTTTAAAATTATGTAAATAGATTATTCACTTAGAATCGAGAAATCATTATTAAGTCCTTTTAATATGTGTGCATTATTTTTATTTTAATGCTTAAACTGTGATACCTCATTTTCTTTTGTGATTATAAGTTATCTGCTTTAAAATAGTTTGTTTTATCCTCTGAATAAACTGCATATGTATAAACAGTTATGATTTATCTGTAAAATTAATTTGCCGTTAATTTACTGATGTACAGTAGGCATGAATGATAATTTTTTAGTGATTTTCAGTGTTCTCAATTTTTTTCTATTCAGTCTTTTTTATATCCCTTTAGAGCAGAGGTTCCCAAACTGTGTGCTGCGGCACCCTGGGTTGCCGCGATTTTCTTGATTATATCCACGGCACCCCTTACCAGGGGTGCCGTGGATATAATCAAGAAAAGTCTAAGTTTTGGGGGAGCATAATCAAGAAAATTCCTTTGAACCGATATTTCACAAAAAAGTTAGCCAATCCGATGATCAAGTAGGTGAAACAAAAATATTTTAGTCAAGTTCGAGAGAGTTCGGTGTCCAGTCGGCTCTATTCTACAGGAACTCCCTGAAATATGGGGAGGGGAGGGCAAAATTTCCGTTCTATATTCCTTTTCCAAGATAGTGTAATAGTAAGCCCAATAAACATAAAAGAAACAATGAAAAATGTATCCAAACTGCTTCATTCTAACCTTCATATTCATATTGTTTTAAAGGTAACCTGCCCCGAAACATTTTCAGACTGAGAAGGGTGCCCCGAAATGTTTTTAGCCTGACAAGGGTGCCACGGGGGAAAAAAGTTTGGGAACCCCTGCTCTAGAGAATAAGTATTTTCCTTTATCATTTCTTTTTAAACCTCCAATGTCATAAGAGTACTAATTGATTCCTATTTAATGTTTAAATTGAATGCTTTAAGCTCTCCCCCCCCAACAATCTTAAATTTTTTGGAGGTATATGCTGAGATTTGTGTATGTTTATGAATGATTCACTGTTCAGACTCATTATAAAGCCTTTTCCTTTTAATTGTAGTGATAGTGTATTTCAAAATGAATAGTTTAATTTTCGATTATTAAGATATTTTTAGGCCTTAAATACATTAATTATGAATAATAATTAAATAGTGTAGCTATTGCTATTTTTGTTCATATATATTAGAGTTGGGAACTAACAAATCTTAACTGTGCTTGTGTTTTTAAAGAATTAAATTATATTCATACTTAAATTGGCTGATTTTGAAAAAGCTAACAAGTAAGGAAAAATCTCTTATTTACTATGCCTGAAATGTATTGTATTTGAAGATAACTGATATAATATGCATATTAAAAATATGCATTGATAGATACACTTCTAGGCTGACCAGAACACACATCCGTTAAAATCTAAAAAGTGCTTAGTTTTTTTTTTTTTTTTTTAACAACCAATATCTAAAATGTCCTTGAATTTTGCTATCTGTCAGCTGAAAATTTTAATCAGATAAAAAAACAAAGCATAAACATTTGTTATTCTGCAGGCATATGTCAGCCTTTCAAATAGCTGCTATTTTGTCAACCTGCTTCATAAAGCCTCATTTTGAGCATTTTTGCTCCATTTTTATTTTTTTCTGTACATATTTTCTTTTTTAAAATTTAATTTGAAGGTTACTAATATCTGCCTAGGTAAATATAAACTAATTTGTAAATACTTTCACACAATTTGTGCTTATTAAAAGATTATGTAAAATTTATTTAATAGTAAATTGTTATATCAATTGCAAAATGCAATAATAAGGGGTTTGTCAAATCAAAATATCTATATAAAAATAGGATGTTAGCTAAAATCTAAATATGTGCATGGAGCAGTATTTATTATAATTTGTGCAGCCTGTACAGTCGTAAAATATATATTGCATGTTTTTGAGATAATAAAAATTTTTAGCAAGCATACACAAATAAATTAATGTGACTAGTTTAGGTTATTTAAAAATGAAATAGAGTATTATATATACAATGATAATAGAGCAATGTATGTGTTCATAATGATTTTGTTAAGAAATTGGCTCTGTTATTTTTTAAAAATTATTTTTGAATGTCCTTACATTTTTATTTGTTTATTTATTTTTCTGAAAAAGCATGTGGTCATCCTGTACTTAATGTCTCACAACTCAATATGAAGTTTTTTATTAGCTGTAAAGATTTTGTATTTTATGTTATTAAGTTATATGATGTTTTGAAGGTTTTGTTTCGTTATGCATTGGCCATTTTGAAGTTATGCGAGAGTGAAATTCTTCAAAAGAAAGATTATTTGTCCATTAATAAGTGCCTAAGAAGTATATCTGAACATGTTATTGATGCTAAGAAATTAACACATGTAAGTAAATTTATCTTATTCAAGTGTGGTATTTCAATATTTTGTAAAATTTCAATTGGAGTTCATCTATATAAAAAAAAAACAGGCCTGGGCTGGCTCCTTTGGGGAATGAAGACAGCTTATACCCAAGATTAACATATAGGCAACCTTTCATGTGTATATCAAAAATAATTCTTTTGCAGAGACACTCAAAAAATTCTAATACATAATGCTCAATGAGCATTTTTGTTACTACTGAAGTGATTCTAGAACTTTTTTTGCTGATAGAAAGTTGCACTATTCCTGAGTATTATAGGCTTTATTCATGGACATATAGTATTATTCATGGACATATCGCAAATAGTTATTTTACAGGCACATTTAAAAGAATTCTACTACACTACGCTCTAAGGGCATCTGAGCAGATACTGTACCAATTTAATTTTTTTTTTTCACTTATAGGAAGCTATGTTCCTGAGTAACACAGGTTAAAATTCATGCATATAGCATAAATGATTTTTTTACTGGAACACTCAAAATAGTTCACAAATATTGTCGTAATTGTCTCCATTTTCCAAATGCAGAAAAAAAAATCTTAATTTAATAACTCTAAATATACAAAGTATTACACTTCATTTCAAATAAATAATATTTAATTACAGTTCGCGGGGTTCTTGGGGTCCTCGGCTGCGCCATTGCATAAAGAGGCAAGATTACTGGGAAATAAATAATCTAATTACTCTGATATATATATATATATTACTCTGATTATAAAGTAGTATATCCATTTTGAGGGAACCTCTCCTGGGTCCCCTTGAGCCAGGGGCCCTCGGCAATCGCCGACCAGCCAGCCTGGCCAGTCCAGGCCTGAAACCTTATTACTATAAAAGTATTGATTAATAAAAAATAAATATGCTTGAAAATCTCTCTCTCTTTTTTTTTTCTTTTTTTTTGGGGGGGGGGTATGTTCAGCGTTTAACATTTTACCACGTGGACCAGTTTCCATGATGGTTTCTTTATTGAATAGGGAGTGCCTTAGAGGAGATCCCATATTAATTTGGTTGAGTTCTAATGATATTATCATTTAGAAAATTGAGAAAAAAAAATCGATGCCTTTAAACCATTGACTGAACAGTTGCTTATAGTGGAATGGCTTAAATTGCCAAAGATAGCCACTTTTGCTGTTTTATCGCCAAGATTGGTGCAAAAAAAAGTCTCCAAAACTGAACTCAGCTTGGCAATATCTTCTATGGTTGGTTCTTCTATTGCCAAACTCCTCTGTTATTTATTGGGATCACAAATTAATGCCCTTTTTTTGTTGGGGGGGGGGGGGCTTGCTTACTATAAGGGTAGGCAAGGCAAACAGCAAAGGAAGGATATTGGAAAAATTTAATATTAAAATTTTGTATTATAAAACAAAATTATTTTTTGCCATTTAGAAAAAAATATTTCACATTATTTTTTTGTATCAATGCTACCATTGCAACTTGTGCAATTGCATCATTTACATTCATTTTGATTTGCAAACTGCAGTATGATATTGCTGTCTGCAATGCTTGTATTTCATATTATGATCAATCCCTATGTTTTGTTTTTTTCAACTAATAAAGTTTATGTACATGATTTTCAATACATAAAGAAGCATGGTTAATATATGTGCATGATTATTTTATTTCACTTATTAATTTTATTGAACTGTTATGAATTTGTATCCATATCAGTCAAATTTTTACTAAAACTGCAGTTTTAGTTTCGGTTTTCATTTTAATTTTATTTGCTTTTTAATAAATCCATTAAATTAAATAAGCAAACACTTTTTAAAAGAAGTTTAGTTTATTTTGATAACATTCTGTTCATCACTACAACTACTTCTGTTCAATTACTACTTTTCATCTCCAGATTGCCTTTAATGAGCTAAACCCATTTCCTCTCAAGACAGTAGCTTCTAAAAGAGTGCAACACTATCCTATAATTGAGGTATGTGCTTTTCTGATATTTTTTGCATTTATATTTATGTTTGTATTTCTCTGTTTAGATTCTGCAAGTATTCTTTTGAAATTATATTACTAAAAATTACTAGAAAAACTCAAACAGTTACTCGGGATAAAAATTGTCTTTATAAAATTATTTAGATCTTAAAAAAAAAAAAAAAAAAAAAGGTTCTTAATTTTATATGATCTGAGCATTTTAATTGTAATTAACTTTTACATTATAAGAATGATTACAAACTGAATGCATTTTGAAAATTCTTATTATGATTCTCTTTGTTGATTGTGTTTTACCCGTCTAGAAAGATTGAATTTTTGCATGAAAAATGAATATGTATTACATATGGCTGTACTTAAGATTAAAATTTTAAGACTTCCTTATTAAGCATATTTTTAAAAACACAGTGGTAGAATATGAATTATGTATTTTTAAATGTATAAATAATATACAGTAGAAGAGCTTTATAAAGCAAACCTCGAGCAAGGTTTTGCGTTATATAGATAATTTCACTAGTATCATTAAACTTCCTAGTACACATGGTAAAATATATCTGAAACAGATAAATATAATGCTTTAAAATAAATTTTAAATATAAATACTACTTTAAAAAACAAAAAGATGGAATAAAATATTTATTATTTACAGGAAAAAAAATGAAATTACTAAGAGCATTAAAGTTTATGGTTAAATAATATATTAATTTTGATTTGTTTTAGAATTTGTAATCACTCAACAAATAACTTTTCAAGCAGCTTGTGAACAGTTAATAATTCTACTTCAGTTACAGTCTTGTGTTTCTAGGAATTTAAAATATTGATCTCTTGAGGAAATTTCTTCAGATACTGAAAGTTTTTCAACTTTCTCTCCAGCATCTGATTCTGTTCTCAGCATCTTCTATTTTTCTCTTAACAGTGGAAATTATTTCTGCGTTAGTCAAATGATTAACAATTTGTGACTTATCATCAATTTCCAAAAATTCAGAAATGGTTGCTTCATGCAAATTTGCTGAGTACTGCCATTTTGTGCATAATGCATTAGTTCAGCAGTTTTGATTTTAGATAATGGTGACTTAAATCCACAGTTCTAAAATTCAGTTTTGAAACAGTGTTAAATTGAGAAAAAACTCTCCTTTTCTTACTTCCCGTAGACTGCTCAAAAGTATTTACTGCTAAATTAGGACACAAGCATACTGTCGGGAAGGGGCCATATGTCTTCCCCAACTTTGCTTAGAAAACCATTCATAAAAAAAAAAAAAAAAAAAAAAAAAAAAAATTCTTTTAAAACTAACATAGCTTCTATTTTCAAATAATAACAGTGTAAGGTTTAATATAAAACAAATTAATATTTTTTATTTACAAAGAGGAATATTATTAAATAAATAAATGTGTGTTTGGATAGTCAAGCATAGAGGAGGGAGAAAGTGAGAGGTTCCTGTTCTTTTGAAATAAACAGTTTTTCCTCTTCGGAGGACCAGTTATTATGCTGATAATGCATAATGTGTGCTTCCGAGAATAATTGTTTGTTTTGAGTTTGGAATGTAGTGCAATAACTCTTAATGTTATTTTTAAAAATTACTTTTGAAATTTATTACATTGGGATTTATTCTGAAAGCATTTAAAATTTCCTTAACATGCCAATTAATCAGGGATGAGATTCTTCAGACTTTTGTCTGATTTTCAGACTTTTTTAATGTTTCATATAAATTCATTTTTTCAAAAAAATTCTGAATTTTTTTATTTTTTATTAAGGCAAAATTGTATATAAGTAGGATAGATTTAATATCAATAGCAATTACAATATTCATTGAACTTGAAATTCAAAAGTATTATTGCTCAAATGTTGTTCTCATATTCTTTCAGACTTTTTCCTTTTCTTTCAATCTCATCCCTGATTAATTGACCTTTTACCCTAATGATAGCATGAGGCCATGCTTATTAGAGAAGTATTTAAAAAACAAACAAAACTATGGGATGAGATAGCACATTGCATGCTTTTTTGCTAATGAAAATGCATGATATGCTTTTTAAATTATTTCAACATGAAAATCCCCCTTTTTTACAGTTAAAAGTTATGAATTAAAAGAGTGAAAGATTATGCCATATCTCAAAATTAATATTCTTGGAAAGCAATTCTTTTTTAAATGCAGATTGTAGAAATTTTTTAATTGTGATTTTCACTGTTTACATCCACAATGTTAACCCTTTTGCGACGGGAAGCGCAAACGCGCGCTTATCGCTGAGGCCGGCAGTCTCTTTTGCAAATGTCTGTCCAGGGCCAGAGAGTTTTTCGCAATTAAGCCTAAATCCATGAACAGGACAATCAGAATATATTATAGTGTCACTATCACTACTATCCGAATCTGCTTCAGTATCAATATCTCATAATTTCAAATAATTTGCGCCATTTCTGCTACTTCAAGCTCTAACACTTTCGAAGCTTCGACATTCTAACTGTAAAATGAGAAAAAATCCACGTCTACTAGATCTAATTATCCACTAAAAACTGGACTGCAAACCGTAATACCCAACGCTGTAGTGAAAATTAAACTCCCTGCTTACTATAAAGAAATACCACGTACGAATTTATAGAGCCGTCATAAAGTATACCATTCAGAAACATTCCTTTCAACTTACGTTTATATTATCAAAAACCACGTGCCTATGTGACAAAATTTTAGGTGAACAGTTTACTAGGACTAAAAATATTCACAAAAATTGCTAATTTAAAAATGTATTTCACTAATCATTAACTGAAATAATCTTTTGTTATGCTAAATAAAAGCTTCAGGAATTAATTTAATCAATAAATAAATGTTAAATGTGAAAAGAAATTTTATGCAATTAACAAGATATGTGGTAATGTTTTTAATAATGCCAAAATAAGTTTCCCTTTATAGTTAATTATTAATTAAAGAGTTTTAAAATACAGCAACCAAAAGAAATGAGAAATGTTACAGGAAAGTTTTATTCCAAGATTTATCTTAAAATTAAGAAAAATGCCTTGCAGGGCAGAAACCATAGAGTAGAATTTGCTAAGCATGTTACTGCAGTAATGGCGAACGAAAGTTCTTACCGACTAGACTACATCTTTTTCTAAAACCAGTGTACATAAAATATAGCAGTAGAATATGTGCGTGCCTATGTGAGGAATGTTTAATATAAAAGTGAAGTTGAAAGGAATGTTTCTGAATGGTATACTTTATGACGGCTCTATAAATTCGTACGTGGTATGTGACAGTACGTGCCTATGTGAGTCATGCTACTCCCATTCTGAGTAGAAGGTCAAATCTACATGTATCTGTAACCGCATGGACATACAATGCCATCTTGTGCCAAAAGTTATAGTTTTTAAAACGTTCAAGGACACTGGCACAACTGTGTGACGGCGGCCGGGGGTGAACGAGGAAACGCTCTGGCACGCCAGCGTGTCGGCCGGGAACTGAGTGCGTTTCTTACTGGCACGTATACGTGACAGTCGGTGCGAAAAGGTTAATACAGTTTATGGGAATTACAGAAAATTGGTCTTCTACTGTGTAAGCCCCCAAAATTGGTTATTCTTTCCAACGCATAATTTTTAGTTTCTATTTATTTACATTGAAAAATGCAGTCTTTATATTTTAAAGTAGTAATTACATTGAAGCTAATATTTTGTTAAAAGGGATTGAATGTAGGTAAATCTTTCATAAAACTTTTGTTGCACCAACTGTATGAATAACTGAAATTAGAACATAAAATAAAAGTTTGTGCTAATTCATTTATTCAATGCATATTTAATCCTTAACTTTAATTGTTTTACCTTCTCACACTGTTTTCTCCCTAAATCTTTTGAGATTGTCATCTTCACCTCATCTTGATGAGCCAATTGATGTTCTGTCAGCTTGATTTCTTCTTCTGTCCTTCTCACTCAATTGCATATTCTCTCTCAAGCATTCTGCTCCATCAAGCATCTAATTGTACATGTTCTACATTATTTCATGCAGATGGTTCAGTTATTTCTATTGTTTCCCTTTAAAAAAATGTCTGGCGTTATTGTAGTTGTAGATGGCTTACTTGTGATTTCTGTTGCTTCTCTTAGAAAACTGTATCTGGAGTTATTGTAGTAGTTATGATAACTACAATAATTCCAAATATAGTTTTTAAAGAGAAGCAATAGAAATCATAACCAAACCATCTACATGTAATAATATAGAACACACACAGTTAGACGCTAGATGTGCAGTCAAGTGAGATGGAGGGAAGAAGAAATCAAGCTGACAAAATGTCAGTTGAACCATGGAGATGCAGTGGAGATAACAAACTAAACTTAAAAGATCTAGGCTGAGGTGCAGTGTGAGGAGATAAAATTAAGAAAGTTAATAATCAAACAAAAGTTGTAAACTTTCTGTAATTTTAAAATATTAAATTAACTTTTTATCCAGTCCCTTACCCTTTTCAAAATCACCTTCAGAGCAGTAAAAGAATGAGTTGTAATTTTTCTCTTTCAGCGTTTTACATTTGCCCACAGAAATTCTACTGCTATATTTTATGTACACTGGTTTTAGAAAAAGATGTAGTCTAGTCGGTAAGAACTTTCGTTCGCCATTACTGCAGTAACATGCTTAGCAAATTCTACTCTATGGTTTCTGCCCTGCAAGGCATTTTTCTTAATTTTAAGATAAATCTTGGAATAAAACTTTCCTGTAACATTTCTCATTTCTTTTGGTTGCTGTATTTTAAAACTCTTTAATTAATAATTAACTATAAAGGGAAACTTATTTTGGCATTATTAAAAACATTACCACATATCTTGTTAATTGCATAAAATTTCTTTTCACATTTAACATTTATTTATTGATTAAATTAATTCCTGAAGCTTTTATTTAGCATAACAAAAGATTATTTCAGTTAATGATTAGTGAAATACATTTTTAAATTAGCAATTTTTGTGAATATTTTTAGTCCTAGTAAACTGTTCACCTAAAATTTTGTTAATAAAATAGCTTCTGTTTATTTCTTTGTTATGTGACTGTTCTCCATTTTATGCATGTTTTCAAGATTTCCTTTATTTACTTGTGATTTAATAATACACTGCATTTTCATGGTTGTAGTTGAACTGGGCAGTAATAGAATTATAGATGCACCCTTTTTTTAATGGACACTTTTGTTAGTGAACTCGTCTCTTAAAGATTTTTTTCTTTAATCACAAACTCTCTAGATATTTTGTTCTTCTTTACCAGACTTTCTTGTTAATGGACATACTTTTTTTGTTTATGTCTTGGGATTTTCAAGTTTATACAGTTATGCAAAATGAAATTTTTCTTTCGCTTAACTCTGGTTCAGTAATTTAACACTATGTTTTCATTTTATTTTCTTCATTTGTTTTACTCCTTTATACATGCTATTCAATTAGGTCCCAACATAAGTAATAAAGACACTGAATATGGTAGGTAGCTGAAGTGTGAGGGTCCAGGGTTCTGGCCTACCATGTGGTTGTCAATCTAATGGTCTGAAACTTAGAGTATTTTTCTCCAGATGTAACATAAATATGCATTAAAACTCCTTAAAAAATCTTTCTTCCAGGGCACTTCCACCCCAAGGCAGATACCCTTTGTGCAGGTTTGGCTTAAACACTATACACAAACTGTCCAATAACAAAAATTTATGTCTTCTGTACTTAAGATGCCTTCTGACTCAATACTTTTGTGAATGGTGTGCGTTCAGGTTTTTGACATCACCAAAGATTACTCATATTCCAAATTCTGAATTGTATATAGAATCAAAATATTGATCTAATGATGGCTCCTCTCTCAAAAAACCCTTATGTTGAGGCACCTGTATCTCAAGGTACCACTGTAGTTGTGGCCATCATATTTTTCATTAGCACATGAACTTTTAAAAGTGAATTATGATATATTAATCTTTTGATCTCTTGTACATTTATTTGTCTTTAAGACACTCAAAATCAGTAAATTCCTACTGATTTCAGTAGACAACTATTGCTATTGTGTGAGCTCAGATATTAAAGAGAACAGATAAATGAACATATGATGCAGCTCACATTACTAAACTATAATTTCCATGCTTAGTATATAATTACAGTGAATGCACGTTATTAGAATAATGACCAGAGTTTTCACTTGTCAGGGAGAACGGGGAAACCTCCAAGTCAGGGAATTTTTTTTGGTAAAAAAAGTCTGGAAAAATCTTAAGTTTTGGCCCAAATCGTAGAAAATCCCCTAATCTGACCTGGAAAATTCTCAGAACTCAGTATTTCAAGGATGAGAATCTTCCAGAGAATTCTGCATTTTAGTAATTTTTCTTTCAAAACAAACAATGCATAGACTATATGATTATGGCTGAGCTCTGCAATTCATACCTGCCAACTGAAGCTCAACTTTTTTGCATCCTTTTGGTAAATGAGTATTTTCCTTTGATGGTTTCCTTAGTATGAGTATTTTCCTTATTTTTATTTAGTTATTTATGTAGGTTTTTTTTTAAGTATTATCGTTAGCAGTTACTGAGTACACAAATTCTTATTGCGATCTATTTTTATAAATTTTTCAAATTTTAAATACATCTGAAAGTTTGAATGCTAAACTATGGAATCGTCACACAAATTCTTTGATTTAAAAAGGATTGCATTAAATTGACTGAATGTAAAAGGATCTGCTTACTATGATTTCATTGACTTAATTAAGCAAGTATTTTTGTTTATATCTGTGATTTATTACTTTTATTTCATTTTTAGAGAATCTATATGATTTGAAAATGTGTGTGGATGTGGATGTGTGACAGAGAGAGAGAGAAGGATTTAAAATTGACTATAGTTAATACATACATAGTTAGGAAATAAACTCATATCTTGAGTTATTTAAAATATCTGAAACTGCTGTGATGTTTCAGACTATGTAAATGCTTGTTGAAACATGCTACAAATGTTGAAAGTTTGCCTTCTATATTTAACTGAATGCCTCTTTCAGTGTTGAACATTACATATGTATCAAAATTTGCAATATATTCCTAAAGAACCATGTTTATCCTGCATTCTTTTTCACACACCATTTCTTTTCATACTCCCAACTGTAACATATGCCCCAAATATTAAGGATTTTAAAATTTCAGTATAAAAAAAAAACTAAAAACACACTTTTAAAGCAAATCAAACTAAAAAGTGAAAAATAAATATTCTTAAAATGCTTTAGTGATAAATTGAACTAACTAAAAGGTGAAAAATAATTCTTAATATAGAAATAAATTAATGAATGAAAAATATTATTATTGTGAAAAAAGCATGGGGTGCTTCAATCAGTATAATTAGTACAAAAATAATACAAAATATAGCACCAAGCACCCCACACTTTTTTCACAATAATACTATTTTTTGTTCATTAATTTATTTAACATTTGAAGTTTAAATATTTTTTTATGACTATAAGTAAATTTTTATGATCACGAGGGAAAATTTGTAGCCAATTACTATTATTTTGACTCATCCCTTAATATGCTTCCCTGTATATCTATAAAAAATTTTGGCAAGAATGTGTAATATCATAAGAGGAGCCAAATAAGGATCAGTTTAGCATTTATGCAGCCCAAGAATCAGTACTACATACTCAAGTGTGCTTCAAATTTTCTTGAGATCTTTTATTTCTTTATCTTTCGTCACCTTAATGTTGGAGGGAAGTTTATTGTTGATAAATGTTCATAAAAATGAAGTAATAGTTAACATACTCAATAGCACCATAAATCAATTCTTTCAAATTCATATTTTCAATTTAACAGAAATTTTTATAAACAAAAACAAGGCATCCCAATGGGATTATTGTTTTGAATCCCATTGGGATTGAAACGAATCCCATTTGGATGCCTTGTTTTTGTTTATAAAAATTTCTGTGAAATTGAAAATATGAATTTGAAAGAATTAGACTTATGGTGCTATTGAGTATGAATTATTGAATTAACTATTACATTTTTTTGAACATTTATTAACAATATGTTCATATTTTCAATTTAACAGAAATTTTTATGAACAAAAACAAGGCATCCCAATGGGATCTCTCATTTGAGGTTTTATCGCTGAATGGAAAATGAGGAAAGTTGAATAATACATAAAACTAAACAAAACCATAAGAGTTTGGTGGAGATATATGGATGATGTTTTTGCTGTCATTGAAAATAAAAATTTAGAAAACACTTAAAGAAATAAATGCAATAGATAAAAAACATCCAATTCACTTTTTAAAGAGAAAATAACCATATAATTAATTATATAGTTATTTACAGAAAACCTACCAAAAATAATCAACTTGTCAATTTCAATTCCAATACCCCCTACAAATCTAAAACAGCAGCCATTTGTTCATATATCGATAGAGTTATGAAAATCAGTTCCAACCAAATCCTCTTAAAAGAATTCATGCATTCTTCTTACAAAATCAATGTGAAGTAGCAAATTACCCTAAAAGAATCGCAAGTAATATCTACAAAGAAAGAATTAACAAACTTAATACAATAACCAATGCACAATAAAATGAAAAAAGGAATCCACATCCCCATCAAACCAAATAAAATATTTTCAATTGAATCAGAACAGATAAAGACAAAATAAATAAACATGAAGAGAGAGGTAGCATCTATAAAATTAATGTAACATATGAAGAAACCAATAACTCTGGGTGTTACATTTTTGTTACAAAAAGGAATATTAAAGATTAAATGAAAGAGCATATTAATGATTTAAGATTTGGAAAACACAGTACTGCCTTATCAAGACTTGCCAAATCCACCTCCCATCACCATCAATTTTAATAATGTCAAGAAAATAGCTTATTTAAAAAATAAAAGCTACAATTTTAAATGAGAAGCCATTGAAATAATCAATGATGCCACGATGATAAACGATACATCACATACGGACATGGATGAAAGTTGGTGGGCATGGCAAATGTAATAAAGGCGAAACGAGAAAAGCAAGAATCAGTGAAACGCCTGAAGTAGCCATGTGCATGGCCGAAAGTGCTAGTGTGTGTGTGTGTGGATTAAGGTATCTCTTTCATGTAATACAAGAATTTTGTGAGAAATTATGATTGAATTTAGTTTTTTAAACCAAAACTATGCTTTTTTTTTTTTTTTTTTTTAATGTTAAATTGTAATTGTGACTGCACATTTTTGCTGTTGAGTATTTCTTTATTTTGTCTCTTATTGCAGAATCAGCTTCAGGAGCTAGTATCAATGAGAAATTCTCTTTCAAGAAATCAAGAAAAAATTACAACTACTGATTATCTAAGCGAAGAAGATTAATTGTCTTCATCACAATCAGACATAAGTTTGTCCTGGTAAAATCGTCAGATATACTGAAGTCAGTTGTCTTTATCACAGTGATTCAAGAGAAAACTATAAAATATTTTATGTATTGATTTTCAGGATTCTGTATTCTGAATCTTGGTTCATAGAGTAACTTTTTAATGTGTTGTATAAAAATATAGATGTAATATTTTTTTAATATATTATCAAACTAAATGTGTATGTTGATTTTGTGTTTTGATGTGAATTTAATTAGTAATATATTGTTACATAATGATAATTTACTTTACCTAGTCTCACAAATTGTAGAACAAAACTAGTCTTCATGATGATTTTATATAGAAATGATAATATTTAAGCACATTTTTCGTTTATGAAATAAATCATATGTTCATGAAAAAGTGTAATGAGAAATTACCACCTGCTTGTATATATAATCTTAGTTCACTTAAATTTTATTAAAAGCATAAATTTGCTTATAAATTTTATGTATGTTATTTTTGATTGATGGTATTGAATAACTCTAATAGTTTATCCTAATTCTTCTATACATTTGATGATTTAGTTAGTTAACATGTTTTTAGGTAGTTTCCCTCTTGTCTTTAAGTAGCATCTGCTCATGATTATTCTATGTTTTCTTCTAATAAATGAATCATTTTGTTACTTAAACTTTCAATGTAATTAGTGAAGTATTTAACAATAATGAAGCTCCAAACCTTCCATATATTTACATATATAAAAGCTTATGTACATTAAGCATAAACAATCACTTCAGCAGTCACATTCCTTTGTGTGTCATCAATTCTGTGTTTTGTATAATTATGTTTTTACTTTATTTTAAATTCACTTTTTGCAATAAAATATTTATTTTTATATTATTTTTTTATGCAGAAAATGCATGAAGTTGTATCATTTGCAGTTTTTATCTCAATTACTGTAACATGCCATTCAAAATTATTTTGATTTTAAAAATTATTATATATTTTTTCTTTTTTTTAAGCTGCCTTTCTGCATTAAAGTTTTACCATAAGATTTCCATTTTTATAATTTTAGCAGTTGCATCTCATGATTTAAAATTAAATGCAATCATGATATAAAACTTCTTTTACACATGAATGCTTTTGAATCAGTGTTGTTAATTAAATAATTAAAAAAAAAATACAAGATCAAGTTTGATAGATTGCATTTAATGATTCAAAAAAGTAGTATATATCGTAACACATTTCTTACAAGATTAGAATTTTCAAATGACTTATTTTCTGATAAATTTATCTTATAAGGGAATTTAAGGAGTAAAGATTAAATAACTAACCTAAAAAGTATTTATGATCTCCAAGTGCTTTTGTATTGTACATTATATTGTATATACAACATTATTTTATAACTGTAGTGTCTGGCTACAAGCTTTCAGGAAATTTTGAGTTTCTCAGGTACATAAAGTGCATTATATAGTATGTACAACAGGGGTGGTGAACCAGTGGCACGCGACACAATATTTTGGGCACGCCTCCGATCAAAACGGTTTGTATTTTAATTACAAATAACAAAGTTCACTATGAAATATCACAATCGAACGGTCAGTAAGTCAAAATTATTTGACGGCACATCTATGACCTCATTCAACATTTCTTTAGAAAAAAATGGCATGTTGATCCATAAAGGTTCACCACCCCTGTTGTACAATACAGTTTTATACCTTTTTGATAACGTGCTTGGCTACAAATATTTAAGAAATTCTTGGCTTCTCAAGCATATCAAATGCATTCAGGCAGTTAAAAAAAAAAAAAAAAATTTACTTATTCTTAAGTAAGTAAAATGACTTATATGCATTGAAAAATTGCTTTCTTTAGTGGAAAAAAAAGGGGGGAAATAAATTCAACAGTGATATTAGGTACTCCTTAAATTGATCATTACACTACTGGGATTTTATGTACCATATATACTTGCGTATCTGCTGGTTCACATGTAAACTGGCCCTCTTATTTTGTAGATGAAATATTGGTAAAATTCTTGACTCGTGTAAGCCGACACTAAAAAATTTCAATTTATGATGTCCTGCAGATTACACAAATAAATAAATAAATCAAAAAACTCAATTCACAATATTCAATTACTTAAAAAATTCCACAATTCTAAAATCACATTTTTAACAAAATATTAAAAATACAAGCAAATATAATTCGTGTATTAAAAAGCATCAAGCATATCCTTCAAATTCAAAATTGCTAGCTATTTAAAAGATCGATAAAGTCATGTTCTGTGGCTCCTTTGTGTTATAAAAATCAGACTCAAGATCTGATGAATTTTCATCATTACTTTCATAAACAAAGCTGCCTCAGTGTCATCCATGGCATTGCTAATGCAACACTTAAACTAAGTTGTTCATCACAACTGCATAAAACCTTGGCCACAAGATTTTTGTTGCCATGGCACAAAATTTAAAGTCAGCATGAGGCTTAAAATGTTTCTCTTTAAATCTGACCTGCATGCAAGCAGACTCTCCTTTTCAAAAGACAATTTTTTGATTAAAATTTTTCAACTTATATGCAAGTATACATGATACTTTCTTGATTTTAATGCTTAACTATTTTTAATGTATTTAGAACTGCAGGATTCATTAAAGTACTAAAGTAAATGAAAACATTTAATTTAATAGTGGCTAAAAATTTACTCTAGATTTGTTTAAAAGAAATAAAAAAGCATTAATATTGTCCTTAAATTTGATCAAATGTCTCTTGTATCCTTCCAGGCTTCTCTTTTATATCTAATTTCACCTGTCTTGTCCCTCATTTGTTAAAAGTCGAGTTTCACACTGTTTGCTGCTGGCATATTGAGGCATTAGAAACGCCACTGAACAAACTCCAAAAAGCCAACAATGTCTGTTGAGACAGTTGCTCAAATTACAAAGAGCATTGATTCTTCGGCTGCTCTGGTATTCAAGCACCTACAGAAAAAAAAACACATGAATGCATGATATCCCGAAAATTTCAAGGAACAGTTTTAGTTCCTTTTGTACAAAACAAATTTATTGAAAATTCAGAAAAAAAATCAGACAGATTTCTTCAGAAAAAGGATTATTTATTGAAATTATTTGATTATATTCTATTATTGCTTGTCCCAACATAGACTTGAGTAAAATTAATCACATATGAAAGAAGAAATTGTGAATGCTAACAAAATAACTGTTTTGTTTAGAATACAAAATTTGTTCCATCTTGGTTTTATCTTTATGGGTGCTAGGAACTTAAGTACCCACAGAAAAATGTAATGGGTGCTCAATGTTTGTATGAATTTTAAAATAAAATTCAACTACTTGTCAGTTATGTATGTGGATGCTTTCCAATTTTAAACTGAGATTGAATTGATCTAGGGACTATCAACTAGATTAATATTTCTTAAAAAAAAAAAAAAAAAAAAAAACTATCTTTTCTCTCTTTATCCTAAAAAAATATTCTGTCTAGAGTACTCCCAAAATTTTGTAAAGTCGGTGCCTCTGCTTTGTACAGTAGTTTTCAACCCTCACATATATTATATCTCATAATAAAGTTTCAGTTTTAGCCATTCCTTAAAGTTGATACAGGGTTTTATACTTTAGATGCTTACAGTATAAGAGTGACTAGATTCTTAAGCACTGTTTGTATTTTAAAATGCCTTGTAAGTTATTCTTTACTCTCTGATTTGTAAAATCCCTCTTTGCATCACCAAATAAGTTTTTATAATATGTGTGAAATTATGTGTGATATTTTGTCTGTGTGAGAAATGCACTGTAAAAATAAAAAATTAAGACATTCCGTTTTTTAAAAAGTTCCTGAAAAAATATGCTGCTATTTCTAAGATTGTTAGTTGTTTCAGAATATAGCAATTAATTTTCCCTCAAAATAAATAGTTTTTGTGAAATATTTTCATATTGAGATGTAATTAATGTATCACCAAACTGAATTCCAATTGTAGTTAAAAGTGTTTTATCAACATTCATATATGAATAATAAAAATGTATTATAAAACTCCCCTTTTAGACCTTTATTGATTGCTTTATGAAGTGCATGTATGTTATAATTTTAGCACTTGTGTGTTACAGTGGACTCCGCTTAATGTGATCGCGGTTAATGTTATCAATCGCTTATTGTTATCGAAATCACTTGGTCCCGATTTTCTCTATTCATTTGTATGTTAAAATTATCGCTTTATGTGATCATTACATCGGTTAATGTTATCAGTTTTCGAACCTCATTTAAACTGCCAAAGGAATATTCACAATGTATTCAGAAGGAACCCATTCTTTTCTTTCCCTTTGCTGTTGTTTGAATTTCCCAGAATTCTCCCTCTTCCACCTATGCTTCCACCTAGGGAAATGGGGAATGAACAAAGGAGTGAGGAATTACACTTTCCTGGAATTCCCCCCCCCCTCCCTCCACGCACATCCTGCTGGTGGTCAGTGGTTGTCAGATAACCGTTTTCTGGCCCGTTTTCACTTGCTGGGCATTGTAATCGAAAAATTTATGGCTTTTCTTATGACCAGTCGGAATGAGCCGACAAACGGTAACCCATAAAACCACACCCCTCACATGATAGATAGACGGAACGGGAGCTTTTTTCCTGAGAACGTTTCCTTCAATACATTGTTTACCCCTGGAGTTCCCCTCAATCTTCAGCGCATGTGAACTGGACATTATCGGAACTCAGAAGGAGCGTATTCACATTTTATGCCTTGCTCCCTTACATGCAGCTTGTCGATATGGAAGCCAGAAAGCGAAATGATTTAACGTTAAAACAAAAGATCGAAATTTTAAATCATTATGACAGGTTACCAAAAATGAGTCAGCGCAATGCTGCAGCGCAGTTAAACATTTCTCAGCCTTTATTGTGTAAAATTTTGAAAAATTGTGATGAACTTACTAGAAGAGATAAACAAAATGAAAATACGGAGTGCAAACGTAATAGAGCTGGTAAAGATGAGCAAGTTGGAAAGGCTCTAAGACTTTGGTTTGAAAATGTTCGAGAACGTGATGCTCCAGTCAACGGACCCCTTATGCAACAAAAAGCAGAAAGTTTAGCTGCGCAAATGAGAAAAAGAGATTTTGCTGCAACAAATGGTTGGTTTCAGCAATGGAAGATACGTGAAAATATTGTTTACAAGAGAATTCAGGCGAACAAAAGAGCGATAAGCCAGCAGCAAAACTGGCCAAACTAATGCCTCATATTCACAGAAATGTGTACAATGCGACGAAACAGCTTGTATTTAGAGCACTACCAGACATACTACTTATTAAGAATGAAGTTAAAGGACATAAACTCAAAGAACGTATCACTGTTTTATGTTGCGTCAGTATGTCTGGAGAAAAACAGAGACTTTTAGTCATCGGGAAAAGTAAGAATCCTCGTTGTTTTAAAGGTGTTTGTAGGGAGAGCGTGGGGCGAGAGCTGGGTTTGAACCCAGGGACTTATGGATGGTAGAATGAGGCGCAATCCGGCTCGGCCAAAAGGTACCTATTCGGCCGGCCTTCAATTGCCGGGTGTTGTGTGCGCGGAGGTGATCTCGTGCCGCCACACTACCCCCCCCCCCCTAGAGAGTCAGTCGGAGGTTGACAAATGATATTCTAAGCATTATGGAATGCTGCCACTTGTTGTGGACTTTTTGAGGTTGCTGCCGCTCGTTGCGGACTTTGGTAAGGTCATTGCCGCTCGTTGCGGACTTTCAAAGAGAGCCGAGCGAGAGATGGAAGAGGTTGGTGCTGGTGCCATCTGTCGCTATTGGCGAGAAGGGGAATGCCTGTTCGTAGTCCGGGTCATCAGTGTAGGGAGTGTGTGTGGTGAGACCTGGGTTTGAACCCAGGGACTTATGGATGGTAGAATGAGGCGCAATCCGGCTCGGCCAAAAGGTACCTATTCGGCCGGCCTTCAATTGACAGGTGTTGTGTGCGCGGAGGTGATCTTGTGCTGCCACATGTTAAAAAACTTCCTATCAACTACTATGCCAACAAGAATCCCTGGATGACAACAGTCATTTTCAATGGCTGGATACGTAAATGGGACGATAAACTAAAACAAGATATTCTTCTCCTTGTGAACAATTGCACTTCACACGTTTTAAATGTCACTCTGAAGCATATTAATGTTGTTTTTTTACCCGCAAACACTACTTCCCTTTTGCAGCCTTGTGATCAAGGAATTATTCGTGCTTTGAAAGCATACTATCGCCAAGAAATGCGGGCACGATTACTGGATGAAATAGAGTGCACACAAAATCTTAAAGCTAATGATTTGGCCAAGAAAACTAACGTTCTTGATGCGGTGCACCTGTTAACAGCTTTCTGGAATCGAGTTTCTGCTCAAACGATCAGAAACTGCTTTGCCTACGCAGGATCTTGCGAAAAAAATGACCAGAAATCTGAAGGAAAGATTGAAATTCCTTCGGATATGACCCCTGAAGAGTTCGAGGCATGGGTGAAAGTAGATCAAAGCATCCCAGTAGCTTCCACATTAACAGAATCTGAAGTCTGTCAGATTGACATAGGAAAACAGACGAATGATGGAACTGATGAGTCCGATGAAGAATCTGTTGATATTGAGCCACCTCCTACAAGTGCTGAATTGAGACATGCATTAAAAGTGTTGAAACGTGGAGTTCAACACTGCTCCGATGACTTTAAAAAACATTATGAATACGAACAATTTATTAATAACCTTTAAGAAAAAATTGTAAACAACCAACCATTGATAATTTTTTTTAAATTACCTATACAATTCTTGTGTTTTAAAGGATAATATACAGTACATAAAGTCCATTTCCATTTTAGTTTAGTTCCAGTTGAGTTTTTCCATTTTATTTTGAAATTTAGTACGTGTAAATTAGAGAGCGGGGGAGGGGGAGGGTAAATCTATCTAATTTTGCATATCATTTATTGTTATCAATAGGCTATTGTTATCAAAATCACGGTGTCCCAAACTGATCACATTAAGCGGAGTCCACTGTATTTTGTTAATTATTTGAATATAAAGGAGATTTGGTAGCTTTTATGCATTTCAACAAAATTTTGTGATTTTATGCATAAGGTGCCTTTTTGTGCACCACATTTCCGAATGTTTTCAACCATAGTTTTAACTTTCTTGAAAGATAAGTTTATATATAAAGATTGAATTTAATGAAATGAGGGCATGTTTCCAAATGCTAAATGTAGTACCTGAAATTTCTTTTTTGGATATATCTAATATGATATAATTTATAAAAAAGTTCATTAAACTGCATCAAAATATTTATATGTGCTAAAAAAACTTACATATTTATGTAGTATAAAATGTTAAAATAATAATAATAATAATAAAAAAAAACAACTATACAAACTTTGTATTTAACGTATGAAAATATAACAGTTCTTATGTTTTTGTCAAGGTATAAAGAGCCTATCTTCTTTTTAAGTAGTGTTCACCAATTCAAGAAAACTAAATAAATACTTATTTACTTTGCCTTCATTTGTGTGTTTGGGGACAATACTTCATTCCTGTAAAAGAAACTTATGTATCGTTTGCAACATACTCAGTTATTTTTTGCGTGAGACTGTATTAAGGTTTTTGTAGTTTAAATATTTAGGTAGTGTTTTAAAAACATTCCATTAAAAAAAAAAAAAAGAGCAAGAAAAGTTTGTTTATTGCTATTTTGGTGATCAGGAAAACCCCTTCTTATGGGTAGAAGTTCCCCTCCAAAAATAGAGGAAAAGCTTTTATTTTCTAGAATTCAGTCATATAAAGAAGATATCTTTGTCAGCTTTAGCTATATGCTATCAAATTTCTAAATTAGATGAGAAAACATCTGATTAGATCGGCAAATTAAATATTAAGCTGTTACAGTGCTACAAGTAATTTAAATTCATTTTTGCCACTGTCAATCTACATGGCTCATTATAAAGTTACCAGATCTCCCACCTTAAACAATATAGTCTATTTTGTTAAGGTTTTACTTACATCACCCGCCCCCCCCCCCCCTTTAAAAAAAAAAGAAAGAAAGAAACCTTTTCCTCATTGCCATTCATGAGTAATGGCATAACAACCAGTATACATCCAAGTAGAGAATCAGATTATGCCAATTTTCCTTTTCTGTTTCATTCCATACTAAATCAATTGTTTTAGTTTATTCAAGCTGTATGTTTTTAAATGCTGTAAGTTGTGCAAGAGTCTTTAAAACTAAATAATACAAGCACTTTAAATTAAATTATTACTGCTTAAAAGAGCTTATTGAGACCTTTTATTGATAAGGAATTATAATTGTTTAAATAACTGTACACTGTCTGAAATATTAGTGAAAATATTTTTGTCACCTTAAATGAATTTTTTTGAAATATTAGAATGTATTATCGATTAATGATCTCTCATTTTATTAATGTATTTTTATGGACTATTTACACACAAAAAAATTGATTATAGATTTTTTTATATACATTTTACTCTCTAATAGTTATATATATAATTATATGTATATATATACAGTCAACTCCGTATATAGTGAACTTTCAGCTATAGTGAATGCATTTTAGTAGTCCCGATTTACTTACGTTAGAAATGTTTATAGCATTTTCCGGTTTTAGTGAACTGCGACTTCAGTTATAGTGAACTTAAAAATTTCTGGATGGTAGAGGTGATGTTCGATTCCTATGAAGAGTATCTCTTTTGTGTTCTAGTAGAGAGAAAGATTATCAACCACCTGTTTTAAAATGCAGGCAAATTTCCAGTGTCTAGGCTAACATACTTACACTAAACAAGAGGGAAGGGGCAAGAGGGGTGGGGGTCATAATTTTTTTTCATTGCTGTAAGGCATTCTAGTCTTTAAAAGTATTCATTAATAAAAGCAGGGTATTTTTGAAAGTGAAAGAAAAGCCGAAATTTTTCTCTTGGAAGATTTCATTTTCCATTCTCAATGCAATATCACAGGTTAAAATCGACAGCGCCTTTTGCCAACTGAATGGAAAGTACATTTTTTCCATAAATGTAAGTAATTGTGTTCATTAACAAATAGTTCTAGAACCATAAATGCAATCAATTATGTTTGATTTACTTAAACAGTTAGTATTTGTATAAAATACTGCTTTCTAGTTTTGTATAATGTTCCTTGTTCATGAGAAAACATCAGTTTTAGTGAACTTCTGATATAGTGAACAAAATTTGCCAGTCCCCAGAGGTTCGTTATAATCGGAGTTGACTGTATATATATATTTTATGCTATTAAATGTGATTAATAAATGCAGTATTAATGAATAAATACTTGTGATTAGTTGTGTCTTATTTTTGAATAGCCAGTTTTTCTATAAACTTTGAACACTAATTAGACTTATCTTAAATGTTTGAGTTAAACCAAAATAAATGCATTATTTTTTTGGAATTGGAATCATATTCGGAATTAAAGTTTCACTATTGCCAAAGTTCTATCCATTGTTTACATGAATATATTATGAAGTTGCTTATTTTCAAAATATTTTCCATTAAATGCCTTTTTAAAAAAAATTGGTGCCTGTATTGGAAGGCAACGATCAACTGATAAGAATATGGAAGGGTGTGCCTAGAACCTACCTGTGATTTCATTGAGCAATATTATAAATAAAATATTTCTATTATTTTAGTACTAAAATGTTTGACAGCTTGAGAATGACCCCCCAAAAGTGCTTGTATTCATATTCTTTTGTCTCGAAATGTTTGGATTAACCAGATTTAGTCACCAAAAACACTGAAGCCGTTTTTCTTTTGTATGCTCTTATCATGAATTTAGTAGCAACTAGTCCTGCCATATTTAAATTATTTGGAAGAAAATTGTGCAACCACCAAAAGTTAATGTGTTCAGTTTATGGGTATGGTCATTTCTTATATCTTTTATTCTGTATTCTTCCATGTTTTGTGACATTTACAATAAACGTCCCAGTTTGACAAAAAACTTCCAATTTTTTCCAGTTTCTGCAGTTTGATAAAAAAGTATGTACACTATTAACCAATAAGTAATTGGACTCCTGTGATAAAAGAGATAAACACAGTTCGTTCATATTCAATATTTGGTAGAGCCTCTACCTAAAGCATTTACAACCCTCCGGTGTATGCATTCCACAAGTGTTGATGGACAATAGTATTTTCTTCCACTTGTGTTAGAGAAGACATGTAAGTTCTTTCAGTGTTTTTGGATGGTTGCTGCACCAATTAAATCAGGGATCCAAATCGTCATAGAGATTTTCTACAGGATTCAAGCCTGAACTCTACGCAGACCACTCCATTCGGTGCACCCCATTGACATCATACCAATCCATGATGGACCTTGCAACATGCCAAGTGGCATTGTCATCCTGAAAGTATCAATGATCCAACCTGTAAAATTGCCACAGCGTAGGAAGCACAATCTTGTCTAGAATAATGGAGTAGGAGTCAGCGTTGGGCTTACCTCGAATTAGGATCAAGGGTCCCAGTCCATACAGGGCCGTAACTATTCCGTTTTTATAGAGGGGGCTCCAAATTTTCCAAGGGGCACTTTCATATATACACACGTAGACATATATAACGCACCCATATATGTGTATATATATATATATGTATATCAGAAACAATTCAGTAGTTACAGAGATGCCCATAGAGTATAATGTATTAGAATTATTTTGAGTGTTCCAGTAAAAGAACTATTTGTGCATAAATTTTAGCTTATGTTACTCAAGAGAGGGTAGATTTCTAATAGTGACAAAATTTTTAGACTCGGTTCAGCGGTTACAGAGATGGCAATCAAGAATAATATAATTCTTATGAGTGTCTTTGTAAAATTGTGATATGTGCTAGAAAGGTAGCCTATATTACTCAAGAATAGTGTACCTTTTTGTCAGCGAAAATGTTTTAGAATCGGTTCTGTCATTACAGAGATACAAATGGAGCTTAATGTAATTCTTATGAGTGTCCCTGTAAAAGAACTATTTATAATGTATGCATAAAAGGTAGCCTATAATACTCTGAAATAGTGCAGCTTTCAATCAGTAAAAAAGTTTAAGAACCCGTCTAGTAGTTACAGAGATACCGATAGAGAATGACGTATTAGAATTATTTTAAGTGTCCCTGGAAAAGAGCTATATTTATGTTATATGGATGAAAATTAGCCTATAATACTCAGGAATAGAGCAGCTTTTTATCGATGAAGAAAGTTTTCGTATCGGTTCAATAGTTACAGAGATACCCTTAGAACGTAATGTAATTCTATGAGTCTCCCTGTAAAACAGCTATTTATGCACTATGCATTAAAAGTAGCCTGTACTACTCAAGAATAGTGTAGATTTCCATCAGTGAAAAAAAGTTGTAGAAACAGCTCAGTAATTTCAGAGGTGCCCATGGAACGTAATGTAATTCTTATGAGTGACCCTGTAAAAAAACTGTGATATATGAATGAAAGGTAGCATATATTATGCAGGAAAAATGCAGTTTTCTATCAGTGAAAAAGTTTTATTATCGTTTCAGTAGTTACTGGGACGCCCGTAGAGCGTAATGCATTAGAATAATTTTAAGTGCCCCCGTAAAAGAACTATTTGTGCTATATACATGAAAGATAGCCTATAATATTCAGGAATAGTGTAGCGTGAAATTTTTTTTATAATCAGGGTGTCTACCATCATGCAAAGGTCACGAAAGTCACGGAAAAGTCAAGAATTGGAAAAAAGTTCACGAAAGTCAAGAAAAGGTCAAGAAATGAAGCACTAGGTCACGATTAGCGACTCAACTCCCTTTTTCCATTTCATTCGAATTCTTAGTTGACGATTTTTGTAACTAAATTTTCTAAACTGTTGTGCACCATTTTTACGGTTTTGCTATTGAACGTACAGTTTACCATATAATTCTATCGATCTTTGTTGTAGAGATATTTAATTTTGAAATCAGGGCTCATTCGCTGCTCACCCTGTATATTAATAGTGTTAAATTTAAAATTTTTCTTCATTCTATCAGTATGATGCAGGGGTGCAGAAACTGTTTTTACTCTCAACATTTCCCTCAATCCATATGCAAATTTCCCGAAAATTTTATGATATGTTTATAGCCTTGCATAAGTTCTGTATTACCATAAGTGTAAAATATTTGCAATGTACAAGCTACATATACATGTTTACTAAATAGCAATTGGTCCAAGTTAAGAGAAAGCAAACTGCTGATCGGTGAAAAAGTTGAAAAAATCGCCTTAAAAATAGGAATGAGAAAGAATAACTCGAAGAATTTCATAATTCATTGTTAAAATCGAAATCAGTTATATATTTTCTGCAAAATTTTCCCCAGATGGCTAAAATTTCCCCCTATCCTAGATTGCCGGATTGTACATATTCTGCATCCCTGGCACGAATGTATTTTTGATATTAGTGTTTCGTATTTGTTATGGTCAAGAAAAAGTCAAGAAAAGGTCAAGAAATCAAGCTTACTTTATATGGTAGACACCCTGATAATTGATTCTGTAGTTACAGACATACAGGTAGATCGCTATGTAAATCATATGAGTGTCCCTGTAAAACAATTATTTATGATACATGCATGAATTTTAGCTATGTTACTCAGAAATAATGTAGCTTTCTATCACTGAAAATTTTTTTAGAATCGATTCAGTGGTTACATAGATGCCCTTAGAGCAGAATGTAATTTTTATGAGTATCCCTGTAAATTTGTAATATATGCATGAAAGGTAGCCTGCAATACTCAGGAATAGTGCAGTTTTCTATCACTGGAAGTTTTAGAATCGGTTCGTTAATTCCAGAGATCCTAATGTAATTCGTATGAGTATCCCTGTAGAAGAATTAGTTGTGATATATTGTTTTGAATATTTGTGGCTGTTCTGGGGTTTAAAGTAGTTTAAAATTCGTATTCTACGTGTCAAAGAATTAAATTTTGCATTTTGTTGCATCAAAATTGGTTAACTAGAACGGAAGATAAGAAATTTTGGGGTTCCCCATTGGTTAACATAGGGTTTTGTAAATCTCGAGAAATACTGGTGCTAGGGCTTAGCTGACCTCACTCTTCGGGACTTATTTTTGGTGCCAAATTTGGCAATATTTTCCAAAAAGTCGCCAAGCTTGGCCACATTTTGGACCTTTAGCGGGATTTTTCCAATGGGTAAAAGTTTGTTTTCTTGCATTAATATTACGTAATAGCCTAGCGATTCAACTGAATTTCTATGATGTATTCAAAATTGGCTCTTTATGGAGATCCTTCGAGAAATTTTTCCTAAGCTTCTGTGACACCTATAAAAGGACAGCACATTGTCCCAGTTGAGTTTCAGTTTGCTTCTGTGTGCTGATGAGAATATTTTTAGAATCGGTTCAGTATTTACTGAGATGCCCGTCTAGCGTAATGTATTAGAATGATTTTGAGTGTCCCCGTAAAAGAACTATTTGTGTTATATGCATGGAAGATAGCCTATAATACTCAGGAATAGTGTAGCTTTCTATCAGGAATAGTATTGTGTGAAAAATTTAGAATCGATTCAGTAGTTAGACATACACACAGATCGCAATGTAATTCATATGAATGTCCTTGTAAAGGAATTATTTATATTTATGCCATCAATTTTAGTTTATGTTACTCAGGAATAGTGTAGCTTTCCGTCAGTGAAAATATCTCATGTGGACAACACATGACTTCCTTGTACATCTATTAAATCAAAAATATTTTCGGCCCACTACATCTAAACTTATTTTGTTTGAAAGAGATAAAATACTGCAGTAATAGTAAGGTTTAGCGAATTCTACCCAAATATTTTCGATGTCGCCAAGCTGGTTTCAATTTGAGAAATTTCCTTCTGACATGTAATTTGCCAATATTTCACCAAAAGCCGACAAGCTTCAGATAGTTTCCGAGATTTTGGGGATAGCCTAGGTAGTCATTGACCACAGACTTTCAATGAATTGAATGTATCCATGCACCTTAATGTATTTTAAGTCATTTGGCAGACCCTGTAAATAAATTACCCAGTGGATTACAATCAAAAAAGAGATGCACAGTTAGATGTTACAATAGTTTTAAATACAAAATTTCAAAATTCTACGGGTAAAAGTTTTCGAGTTATGCAAAATACGTGTTTTATGTCACTTCTCAATGAGTCATAATAAGATTTAATATAATATTTATTAATAATTATTGAGACATAATAACAAGTTACAATACTCAGCGTCCGCAATCACGTTGCAATACAAGTGCACGCTGTGTGTCCTTCACTTCAGTTCGCTTGCTACAGCTTGTTACCACTTACATATAACATCTCCCCTCTTTACAAGAGAAGTATTAATGAATTACATAATTATTATATTTAGAAGGGAATCGCACAAGATGGCCACTTCTGGTTTTATAAGTTGTAGAATCATTATTTTGAGGGTGAGGATCATTATTTAACACAGTGCTTTCAGTATTAATATTTTCAGGATATTCAGTACCAATATCATCATAATCAGAGAACACAACATCCTTCTGATTCTTTGTTTTCCTCAAATGGCACTTGTTCCACCTAATCACCCAATTTCTTTTATTTTTAATCCAATATGATCTTGGTGTTGAATGTTTATTAACAACTATAGCAGATTCCCATATATTTCCCTCCCTTAACATTACCTTTTCCCCTGGAGCAAATTCAGGTCGTTCTTGAGCATGTCTATCATAGTAATTTTTGGTCTTTCTTTGCTTACATATTCGCTTTTCTGTATTTGGATTCCTTACAATTGGTTTTAACTCAGTTTGCGTAATTGGCAAACGTGTTCTTAAATTTCTGCTTAACAGCATTTGACTCTGATATAAATTTACGTCTGAAATCGGAGTATTTCTAAATTCCAGTAATGCCTCACTCAATTTATCAACTCCAGCTTTCCTAAATATGCTCTTGGCCACCGCTACCATTTTTTCTGAAAACCCATTAGCTTGAGGGTGCCGAGGACTGCTAGTTATTATTTCAAACCCCCAGTCCCTTGAAAATGTTTTCATTGCCAAACTATTAAAAGGAACATTATCACATATTAAGGTTTTGGGAATACCGTGTGTTGCAAATACTGATTTTAATTTGTTTATGACTTCCATTGCACTTTTGTTTCTTATAAGTATTATGTCTAACCATCTTGTTAAATAACAGCCATTTACAAGATAGCTTTTCCGCCCATACTCACAAATGTCAGTACCAACCTTTTCGTATGGCAATTCAGGAATTGTTTGAGAAATCAGAGGTTCTTTAATTGTCTGTGGTCTGTATCTGTCACAAACAATACATGTAGAAATCATATTACTTATGTCATTGTTAATTCCTGGCCAAAACATTACCTGTCGAGCTCTAGCCTTCGATTTTTCTATCCCACAGTGAGCTTCATGCAATAACCTTAACATGTTGTCCCTTAAAGCTACTGGTACTACAACTCTATTATTAAAAAAAACAAAATCTTGTTCAACACTTATTTCATTTTTAAATTTAAAGTATGATCTAGCTTGTTTGGGAACTTTTTCAATGCTGATTGGCCACCCATTTTCCCAATACCCTTTCACTATCTGCAGCCCTTCATCTTTTGAAGTAGCTGTCTGAAACACCTTTTTCTTACTTTCTGACATTTGCAGTTGTTTTGTTAGTGTTTGAACAACCTCAGATATGTCAAAATTATCTTCACTAGTGTGTATATCAATATATGAGCGGGATAGCAAATCTGCAATATACATAAATTTTCCCGGTAAATATTTAAGTCATATTTTCGAAGTTTAATTTTTATCCTTTGTACCCTGTTTGATAATACATTAGCAATATTTTTGTTCATTATTGAAACTAAAGGCTTATGGTCAGTCTGTACTTCAACCTCTCTGCCATAAATGTAATAATGAAATTTATGAGCAGCAGACAAAATACTGAGAAATTCTTTTTCAATCTGCGCATAGTTTTTTTCAGCACTAGTTAAACTTCTAGAGGCAAATGCAATTGGCTGCCCATTTTGCAATAAGCAACACCCCAACCCATCTTTAGAACTGTCTGCTTGTATGGTGATAGGTTTGCTAGTATCAAAGATTCCCAAAACTGGAGCACTGGAAACTAACCCTTTTAACTTTGCGAAAGCTGCAGAGTGAAGCTGCAACCACTGCCATTCTACTTTATTTTTTAAAAGCTCCCTTAGCACTGCAGTCTTGTCAGAAAAATTTGGCACAAATCGCCTCAAATAATTAATCATGCCCAACACTCTTTGCAACTCAAGTTTATTTTGAGGATCTTTTAACTCAGTAATAGCTTTAATTCTCTCAGGATCAGGTCGCATGCCTGATGCACTAAATAAATGCCCCAAATATTTAACTTCACTCACTCTGTATTGAAATTTCTGTTTATTAAATTTAATATTTAATTGTTTTGCTCGACTGATGACTTGGTCTAAAATTCTGTCATGCTCTTGCACTGAACTGGCAGCAATAAGGATGTCATCAAAATAAATCAAAACCCCTGGTATATCCCCAAAGTTCTCTAAATTTCGCTTCTGAAAAATTTCTGGGACACAAGAAACGCCCATTGGAAGCTTCAAAAATTTATAGCATCCAAATGGTGTGCTGAAAGTACAAAGATTACTACTATTTTCATCTAACGCAATTTGAAAAAATCCATCTTTCAAATCTAGCACCGAGTAAACTGATTTGTTACATAGTTTTGGTAAGATTTCCTCAATGGTAGGAATTAGAACCCGTTCTCGTTTAATAGCTTTGTTCAGATCCTGAGGATCAAGACATATTCTCTATGAACCATTACTCTTTTCAATTATCACAAGATTACTTACCCATCCTGAAGGTTGATCTACTTTTGCAATAATACCTTGACCCTCAAGTTCTTTTAACTTTAACTCAAGTTTAGGTTTTAAACTCAATGGCACTCTACAAGGTGGTCTTACAACAGGATTCACCTGTTCATCAATTATAATTTTATATGTGCCATTAAATTTCCCCACACCTTCAAAAACTTCTAAATTGTTGTGAATAAATTGATCTTTAGAAAGATCTACACTCATATAATGATGTAACTTACCTTTATTTGGAACTTCAATAACATTAACATATTGAATGAGGTTTAATTTGGTACAAGCTTCTAGTCCCAATAATGGGCGTGACTGAGTGTTAGATACTATGAGAAATTCAAGTATGTGATCCTCACCACCCAAGGCACAATGTAACTCTACAGATCCAATAGGTTTGACCTTAGATCCCCCAAATGCTTGTAATACAATATTAGATTTTTTTATCATGTTATTAGAGTTCAACATTTTAAATTTGTTTAAAGGTAAAAAGTTCATTTCAGCCCCAGTGTCCAACTTGAAAGTTACAGGTTTCCCTGCCACAATTAGACTTTTAGTCCATTCTTTAACGGTGGAGGCTGAATTAACACATTTAATATTTGCTACACTTAAGGAGTTCACAAAAAATTCTTCTTCATAGTTACTCTCTTCAGTATTCTGTCTTACTTCCTGTACAGGTTTAAATTTACATACACTGGAAAAATGATTTTTCCCGCGACACTGGAAACATTGCTTCCCAAAAGCTGGACACTGATTCTTTCGATATTTCCTATTGCATTTTCTGCACAAAAAGATTTCACTCCCAGAGCTTTCATTCCTTGTCTTTCTCAGGGGCGGTTCCAGACTGTCAGTTTAGGGGGGGGGGTCACTCCGAATGACGAGGGTCGTCTGAAGACTTGTTGAGGCCCTGGACCCTTATGCAAATGCAGGCCCCAAAGAGGCGGATAACTAGGCAGGGCCCGATCTATGACCACTATGGGCCCCCATCTATGAAATTCGTTAAAACTGGGCCCTGTACACTTTGAACAACTTAATAACTATTCACCCCCCAACCCTAAATCATTGTACTTTTCTAAGATTCTATCTATCCTCCCCTACAAAAGTGCTTTTAAAAAATGAAAAACAAAAACAGTAAAATTATATTTAAACTTCTCGTGTTCTAGCTGAGTGTGCGCCCCTTTTTCCGCTTGCATTCCGGGGGGCAAACCTCGCCAGCCCCTAGCTTCGGCCCTGGCCCCAACTGCGAGATTTTTATTGAATTAATTGCAGGTACATGTATTCAACAAAAGCACAATCCATAATAAAATTAAGGGGATGGTGGACACCCAAATCATCAAAATTGGCCCCCCAAAAATGTGTTTTTTCTTTTTTACAAACTAATATTCTACAGTTAAAGCTGAACCACGGAGAAAAAACCGCGTATGTCTACGGCAATTTTTTAAAAAGATATTATGGTTTGAAAAAATTAAAAGGGACAGTTAAATGTCCACAAAAATGCAAACAAACGCGTAAATAAATACGTCACAATTTTTATTGAACGTTTTACAAAATAAGCTAATATTCGAATGAAATTATTTTAAAAATATCTTTTGTTAAGGTAGAATCATAAATAAAATTATTCAGAAGAGACGGTATTAAAGGTAAATGGAAAATTACACTTTAAACTGTATTTTCTCCAAATCAAGTTTTTTGTGATTTTCTTGCCTTCAAAATGCTCCATGCGACTTAATTTTGGTCGGAATTGTACAAAATTTACTACAAACATTCTACTCATATATTACAATAAATCTGTGTATCCTTTTTAAATATGGTCAAAATTTCGATTATGAAATTTCACTTTTATTTACGAAAACTGAAAAATTTCGGGAAGTTTGGTATATATCCATGAAAATATTTCTAAAAAATTAAATACTCGGTCGAATCAAAAACCGATTCACAGACTTTTTTAAAATATATTTTTATGCTATTATAAAACAAAATTATTTAAAAAAAGTTAAAATTAAAACGCATGGAGCATTTTTTCGAAACTAAAAAATTAATTTTTAATTAATTACTAATATTTTTAAAAATTTTTTCAGTTGTTTATAATGCTTTTAGTTTAATATATTCAAATACAAAAATTCACAATCCTATATTATTAAATTAAAAAAAAACTTTTTAATGCCCACCATCCCCTTAATTTTTAATCGAAATTTCGTCTTTTCATTTCAGATAATTTTCTGAGAATGTGTCTGGAAATAACATTTGACGATTAAAATTATTCGGATCATCACTTATTCAGGTTGAGTCGAGAATGAGACTAGGCTTCCCTTAAGACCAAGGGCCTGGATCCAAACCAGCTTTGGCCTATGCCGGTCTCCGAGTACCCACTCTCTCCCCGGTTTGGCCTTTCCGATCTCCCGGTATCTAAGTCTTTGCAAATACCTTTTCAGAGTAAAATTAGAGTTTATTGTTACAATAATGGTTATTGCTACAAGATTAGGTTATTGTGATTAAGGCAAAGCTACACGAGAGTTATATATCTAAAGGAGATTATGTTTTAGGTGTGGACTTTTGAAGGCGTTCTAGAGCATAATCACGTTACAGCTGGAGAAAATCACCCAAAACTCTAGACCGTTAGATCGACCGCAACGTTGGACACCCCATAATAAAAAAAGTAATATTACAAAAATTTAATTAAATCACCCAAGGGGAATAAGCATAAATCTGATAGTTAGATAATTTTTTAAATAAGCATTTTAAAAAGAAGACAATGACACTAGTTTCAACTAGACAACCATGTTACTAAATGAATTTTTCTCAAAATAGATTTTTCCGTAATCACTCAAAACAACCTATTTTTTATTAATTTTATCCAGAATTTTTTTTATATTACTTTTTTTCAAATTGTCGGGAGTACTTTTAATCCTGCACGAAACTTTTGAAAATATTTTTCCAGAGGAGAATTTTCTCATAAAATTTATAACAGTAATTGTTATTATTCCAAATCATGAAGCATATTAATACCCCCTCCTTCCACACCAACACGCACAAAGCCACAAATAAATAAAATTGATTACTGGTATCAAAGATATATCAAACATTAACCCTTTATAAAGCGAGGGTATGTGCAGAGAGTCGAAATTACTTGGAATTTTTCTAGCCCATTTTTTAGAATTATTTCATATATTTTCCCTCTACTGTAATATCCTACGTGAAAATTAGAGAAAAAAGTATTAAACAAACATAGAAATTTTGCAGGAGAATACATTAATTATACACAAACTCAAAGTCGGAAAACTACCTGCTGCTTGTACACGGAATTAAGCGCAAAAATATAAAATTAAAAGCGATGATTCTTATGCTCAATTTTCGAGTAATTATTCGAGTTTTCTTTAAAATTGCGAATGAAAGAAAAGTTCATAAGCCAAATATTATTTAGAATCTAGATGTATGGAAAAAATATACAGCCAATATAACTGAACAAAAATCAGAAAATTCACTAATGACAATTGATTTCTGTATTTAATAGACCGTAGGTAGTAAGTATTTTACCACTGCCTTATAAAGGGTTAAACTATATATAAATATTTAACATGAATATTTCTTAAGAATCTTTGTGAGGAATTATTATTATTATTTTTTTTTATAAACACGCATCACAGAGAAAAAAAATCATTTCAGAAGAAAGATAAATATTGAAAAATAAGTAATTAAGCTCCAAGTACGCGTTAACATTTTAATTCCATTGAGAATGTTTTGCAATACATTTAGGACAAATGATATTTGTTGATCAAATATTATCAGATAAAATCCATTTAATTTAATTGATTTACATATTAGACTTTTAAACGTTATTTCATATCCAAGCTCACAAATGATAGTGACAATTAACGTTATTTTACAGTCATTTTAAAATTCTTAATTTAAAATTAGAAACTCCTACTTTAAAATTACTTTTCAAAAATCTTAAAGTTATTCAAAAAATTAAAACTCTAAAGTTACACATAATATAATTTATCTTCATGTAATTAAAATATTCATCAAATTATTTAGTTTAAGTTACTAATAAACTATTATCTTGGATATGGAGCAGACTCGTATTAATACTTAAAAACATTTGTTTTTCTGTGCCATTGAAAAATTACTATATAAAATATACATTTTTTATTTAAAAAAATTAATCAAAGCAGGAAATTTTATCTGTTTAATAAATAAAAATATAATATATATAAATATGTATTTACCGTATCTTTCTCCATTTAGTCTTTCCTGTGTAATCTCGTTAGGTAAGCGATCAGTTATTTCACTTCTATAGTATCGTCCACTATGTTTCTGGTTTTTAAAATATTTGCTCATCCGGATATTCCACTCCACAGACCTGTGTGGAGTTCTTCGGATCTTCAGGGCAGGAGGGGGGGCTATATTGTTTTTTCCCCTTTTCACTTTTCTCCTTGTCCACTGCGGGTGGAGCTGCTCGCTTTAAATCATCGGATTGGCGTTTTCTCACAACTTTCGAGTCTTGCAGATGCAGAATTGTTTGTCCCGTTTGTGCTTTGTCTCCTCCGACACATAAGAAAATTCCGGCGACTACTCATATTTCCAATCAATCTTCGCATGTGTTTCAAGTTTAGTTTCTTGTATCCGAAATGCCGAAACTAAACATTTTACTTTGTCTGGGTTTAAAATGGAACAATAGTTTATGTCTGCTACCTCTGGAGTCCCAACGAGAATTCTACACCAGAAAGCAGATGCAAGAAGTGTTTGCTTTTCCAAAACAAATCCACATGCTGTTCATTTGTGAAACACATAATGGAACTGAAAAATGGCTTTTGGGGGTGTCGGCAACTCCCTGGTAAACTAATAGCTTTCATGCCAGGAACAGGCATCACTAAGAATTTAAAATGGTTCTTGACCCCCTCACTATACCCAACTTTAAACTTAAAAAGATATGCCACTACTAATTAATGGATTTGTGTTTCGTCAATGGAAAACACCTGCTTAGCGCTTAGTTGAAAATGCGATTTCCTTTAGAATTTTTTTGGACACTGAAAGGAAACATAAGTTTTCGGAGAGAAAAATGTTTTACAGAACACGGGGTTTTTGCCGCTAATGTGTAGTGTATCATCCCATATTTAAATTTTACAGAGCTGCTTGCTTCCAGATATTTTCAAAGGGAAAAACAATTTCTTCTATGGAAAAAATTTCATAATTAAAAGCTTATAATCATTGAGTGTGATGACAGGGTTACGAAGTTTTTTTTTTATTTAAAAGCCTTCTTATGATTACCATAGCCCTTTCGAGTTTCGAGTAGACATAGTGCTAAAAATTCTCATTACTTTATTGAATTTCAAAATATATCACAATGATCTGTCTAATGCAGGACATCACTGAAATGTGCAAATAAAACTTCAAGCTAATTAGTCAGCTTCAAACTTTCTAGCACATATTCACTGAAATTTCAATTAAGAAGTGTAGTGGCTAACAATGCTGGAAATTTTTTATTGTGTACAAAGTAGCTAATTAATCAGAATTATTTTCTCGGAGTTACAAATGCTGTAAAAGTATTAACACTAAAATAGCTTTAATGACGTTTGATTATAATTTTATTCTTCTAAATTGTAACGCAGGCCAGAGCCTGATTATGACCAATGGGGCCCCGGGCATTGATGAATTTGGGGGCCCCCATCTTTGAAATTTGTTTTATTTTTCATAAAATTTTGATAGAAAAAATGTATTTCAGAACAATTGTTGAAATTGGGGGCCCTGGGCAAAGTCCTGATTTGCCCAAGCGATAATAAGGCTCTGACGTAGGCCGCCTAGGAGCCCATAGCCCATTCGTGGAAGCATACTCAATGGGTAATCCGGCCCTGTTTAGGTATAATCCCTTCCCTCGTGACCCCCTCCCCTTTCCTTCTCTATAATTTTTAAGATCTTGTAGCAGTTACGGTAGATTTGGATTCCATAAATTAATTATTTACAACCATAGGTGCTCCTTGAACTGCTTTTCAAGACGAGGAAGCAGTGCCGGATTAACAATATAGCAGATTTAGCAAATGCTACGGGCCCCGCGCTTTTGGGGGCCCCGCGCCTTTACCTTGAAAGTTTTCGTCTTTACCCCTCAAGATCTAGCTTTTTTAACACTTTCCAACAAGGTAGAAAAGTTAAGATTTCGGTTTGTCTGTCTGTCCGTCCTTGACTCGCGTCAATAGGCATTGATTTCTACGAAATTTATATATGTTATTCTTATCTGCAGTACTATGTACCCTATTGTAAAGGATCTATGTAGCATTTATAGATTTTTTTCTACAGGAGCACTCAAAATAGTCCCAATACATTGCGCTCTATGGAAAGTTATTCTTTAAAGCGTATCACTCTACTAACTACAAGGGGTGATCAAATGAAAAGGTACGAAACGACACTTTGGGTACAAATGTAGACTTTATTCAAAATATACACCACAGGCCTGAGCACAACGATCCCACTGACGAACAAGCCGCAGGATTCCTTGTTCCCAGAATTCCTGTGGCCGTGACGAGACCCAGTCCGTCACAGCGTCCTTGAGTACGTCGTCCGAGTTGAAGCGCTTCCCTTTCAGGTGGTTTCTTCAGTGGAACCAACACATGGAAATCGCAGGGCGACATGTGCGGACTGTAGGGCGGATGGTCAACGTCTCCCACTTGAACGTGGCCAGTTCCTTGGCGAAAACGGACATTCCATTTTCTCATTGACTTGTGGGACACACAGCCTTCCCAGTATACGATCATCCTCCTGCGATGAATAGTGGCCGGTTTAACACCTTCCGCTGTCAGAAATCGGATAACGCCTCGCTGCCCCTAAATCGCCGAATTTTGCAATGTGAACACCATCCTGTCCTCACACGCACTGCCGCGTCAATTGGACGTAGGAGGGTGCTTTTTACAAGAGCTTCTGCTCTCTCCTGCGGGCCCCCGCATGTTCCTATCCACACAAAAGGCACGAATCGCATTCCTAGATGTCTCGCTACGTGCTCTCATAGCTGCATGGACAAATATGATAACGGTTAGGTTGTTGCGACGTTTCGTACCTTTTCATTTGATCACCCCTTGTAGTTGCGCTGAACCCTGACTTCAAGATAAAACTTTTTCCTCTATGACTGCAAAAAGATTACAAAGTCAAGGACAAAAAACCTAACAACTTCTACATCGTTTGTATGATCCGCTTGAAATTTTTCACAAGTTTGTAAAAAAATATAGAAAACAATCTGTCAATTTTAAAAATCTGAAAATCCAAACCGTTCCTTCATTTTTAAGCGATTTTTCGCTATTTTCAGCACCATTTCGTTTCCGAGAGTCATTCCGAATCATTTGCGTGACAAAATGACCTATTTTAAGTGAAAATGACGTCATACAATTGGGGGAATTCCAATACGTTTAAAATAATTTCTCCCGATTACACAGTTTATTATTTTTTCCCCCACAAATAAATCGTCTATTGGATATTCGAATGTTTATGTATACAAAACGAAAGCTTTCGACTGCGAAAAGATTCCGCGCGTTTCCAGATGAGCATGAAATTCGATTTGGGTCTGTAATAAAAATTGAATATGAACTTATTTATTTTAGGTGGATGAAAATTAAATATATTAAATGAAAGACAAATTTCCTTAAAATGTTTTTTCTCTCGCCCGTTGTAATTGCCTTCACAACAGGCTTTGACTTCTAGTTTTAGAGATATTCTGCTCTTTGAAATGAAACAAAATTGAATGTTATTAAGGATTACAAAATGAAGCTTTGCATCGAAAATAGTGTCTGTATAGTTAAAAGTTTTTCTATACGGGAGCACTCAAAATAATTTCAATACAATACGGTCAATGGCAGTTTAGAGACAGGCATCTATTTTAAGCATATAATACTATCCTGCAATATGATTAGCTAATAATCCGACGACGATCGTGTGCCTCCTTCAAAATTTGAGCCAAAAGCCGGCAATGTTGGCGACTTTTGCGATAAATTGCCAAATTGGGTGCGAAAAAAATGCTTTGAAAAATGAACCGAACTTGGCGATATTTTTATTATTTTACGATAAATCGAAAAATGTATTTACGTATTATCCCGGCGGTCATTAACGCCAAACTATTTTTTCCTCAAATTTCCTGGCAAACTGTTGGCAAACGTATTCCGAACCATCAATAATTTCATGTGTCCGGTATTTATCTTTGCGAAAAAGTTGCTCGTCTTGGCGGATCGCCTGGATTGTAGTACCTCGAAAAATGTCTAATGTAATTATATTAAGCTATGTCGATTTCTTTGGAAATTTTGAAAAGTCGTTACTCGCACTTTAATTAACTGATTTATTGTATTGTGTTTTGTTAAGGGCTGTGTGCCTAGGAGTATGAGGGGGTCTCCGACCGACGAAAATTTGTTAATGCATTAGAACCCAAAACGGGTTAACGTCCTTATGATTTCGGTTATTTGTCTGTTCTGATGTCCACCCATCCAGTGTTCTAACTGCTGTGGATATACATCGATTTGTGCGAAATTTATGTTTTTTCTATGTACAGTACCACCTACCATATTGAAAATGGTGTATGTAGCATTTATAGTTCTTTTACAGGAGAAAAAAATCCAATGTATAGCACAGTCTAAAAAACAGAACTAAAAGAGGGGGGTGGGTTCGGGGGGGGTCTCCCCCTGTATCTGTTGATACAGGAATGACTGAATCAACAGTCATTCTTGAAAACATATTTTAGAGATATTCGATTTTTGAAAGAAAACAAAGTTGGCATATATATTACCAAGGCTCTCAAAATGATGCTCTCCATTGAGAATAACGTCCGTATTATTAATAGTTCTACAGGAGCACTCAAAAGTATTCCCATTGTAGTCTGTGGCATTTGAGAGACACTAATACATTTCTAGCACAAGACAATGAGTATAAAATTTTTATATTTTTCAGTTAAACGTTAAAAAAAATTAAAGGTCTTTTACAGGGTCTCATAAAATTGCATTTATAGTGATAATACAACATTTTTTTATCTACGAAATCTCGCCAGTTTTAACTAAAAAACAGAGCAGATTTGGCGCAAAAATACTTTGTATTGGAAAGTGTTTTATAATCTATGAGCTTGGCATGATTTATCTTTTGATTTTTTAAGGCAACAGATAAATTTTGTAATTCTTTTTTTCTTTCTTTCTTTCTTTTCATTTTCATTTATTTATTTTTTGGATAAGACAATTTCTAAAGCTCTATATAGTGGAACTGTAAATCAGTTGTAGACAACTCATTGAAAGAATATATGTATAACTCGGCTGTTCGAGCCTTGTCAATGGGAGACCACCCCTGAACCCTCCTAATTTTTTAGTTTCATGATTGCCATATTAAAACGGCATTAATGGACTATGTCATTTTATCTCTCATCTATCGTGTATTTCACCTTGTAACCCCATGTTGAAATTTTTAGGATTGTAACCTATTTATAGAAAAATACATGTGATGCACATTCTACAGCTTAGTAAATATTGTAACAATAGATTAAAGCTCTAGTGAACTAATAGTATTTAAATATATGTAAAATATACTTGTGATGTATATTCTACAGCTTACGAAATATTGTAACAATAGATTAAAGCAGTTGTGAACTAATAGTATTTAAATAAACGGATGAAATTTTTAAACAATCATTTTATCAAATAAATGCAACCTTACGGAGCTTATAGAAAACGGTGGTTTACGTAACACATACTAACATTTTCAGCGGACATTTATTCTTACTTTTATGTCGCGTTTTCGTAACGCATTTTCGTGTCTTATTTTTATGTCACATTTTCAAAAGGGGGTGAGAGATAAAATGACATAGTCATTAATATATTTAATGTGGCTGTTGCATGCCTGCATTATTTAGTCAACTCATTACCTAGGCGAAACTGAATGAGTATTCTAAAGTTAGCAATAAGAACACACACAAGAGTATATCCAACAATACTGTGGAACAAAAACACGGTTCTCAGTAAAAAATTTCACGGAGCATCCAAAAGGGGGGAAATAAAAGACAGAAAGAAAGGCTGTATCATTATCTTTTCGTTGACTAAAAGCGAAACTCGGACAAACGGAGGAGGGGTATCCAGATCCTTGCACCACCCACCTATGGCCTTTAGAAAATGGATTCCTTACCAATAATGTTACATTTTTGTCTTTATTTGAAGAATGAATCCAGAAATAAACAAAATATAGAAAGAAAACTAAGTGCCGAAACAAAAAAACAGACTCAGGGTCTGATCAAGGTCGGATTAAAGGAAGGGGGTTGGAGGAGGTGACCGCCCCTCCCGAGAAAAATGAAATTAATGTAAACAATCCCAACTTACTTCCATAAAATTTATATATATATATATATATATATATATATGTGAATCTTCCATCCAAGCCTCCACCCACAAAATTGTATTAATCCGTCAGTGGGCCGGATTATTCATTAGGCTGTACTCTATCTGTCCCGATCATTTCAGGGACTTTTCAGTAACAAGTCGAAAGAATTTTTTAATGAAGTTGTATAATCAAACTTTTTCAAAATGACTCAATAGAACGGAAATATTTGTGGCTATTTCTGAAGATGTTCTCTGGAACACGAGTTGACCTTCTGCATTTCCCCGAGAGCTGAGATCCATAGGATTAAGGTTGTAGTGTTATGATTTCAATTTTAAGTAAAGTGTAATTAATTAATAGCCTACTTAATTAAAAATCCTTACCTTAATTAGTGAATTTTAAATCAAGTAAAATTAAAATTTCTAAACAATTTGTTTATTATGATGGGTTTGTTTTGTCACCATATACCAGTATTCATAAAGGAAGTAAAATAATAATGAAGTGTTTAAAATTTATTAAGGTATATGTTGGATTACTATTGATGACTCATGGCTGACTCATTTTTATTTATTTGTTTACTTGTTCTATATTTTGGCGCCAAACATCTAAAAGATCGTTATCTCTGGG
>JAWZYV010014354.1:0-154414 GCA_038373885.1 Cheiracanthium punctorium
CTTTGAGTCAGGACAAAGTTTAATAAGTTAAATGAAAAGATAACGATAAAGATATAGTAAATGAAGGTACAACAATGGTGCCGTTCAAAATTTGGATCGGCGAATTAAGTGTGATGAATGAGACGAGCCATTTTTTTTTTGTGTGTCGGTCGGCCATGGGTCAAATTTTTTTCTGAATGGATTTTAATAGATTGTATAATTATTATTAGTTATTTAGTATTTTGGGTTACAATTATTTAAATTAAAATGGCTAGATCTTCCACCTCGGATCTTCCCTCTTTAGATAATGCGTGTCATTTAACAGTAACAACCGTAAATTTTGGGGAATTTATCCCCCTAGTAACCCCCTTTTTCGGGAAATAACCCGGACTTCTCAGTTACTGATTTCTTCGACAAAATCGAAGAAATCGCCAAACACGCGTCATGGAAGGATGAACAAACACTGTTTGTCGCCAAAACTAAGTGTGTAGGAGAAGCGGATGCTTTTGTTAGGTCGCAGCCTCGAGTTGAAATCTGCCGATTATAGAACATTTAAAGAAGCGTTGAAAGACAGGTTCGGCACTAACGACAAAGATTGTTTCGCTTTTGGAAATTCACAACGGCAGTACAGGGTTTTAAATTGAGACCACGCGAGGTTTTTTGGTCCCGTTTTAAACGGTTTAGCACATCGCTGCTTTCCCGATGAAGAGCCCATTCGGCAAAGATGTTGGTTTTCCCAATGTCTTCAAGGCCTCCGACCCTCCGTTTCGCCGATTCATCATGGCACAAGACCATGACACCTTTGAGAAAATTTGGGCTCTAGCTTTACAGGAAGAACAATGTGCCGCGCTAGAGAAAGCCTCCGCGAGTGTCAACAATGTTGACACCGAACCGAAGCCGTCCGCCATTGAAACGGAGTTTGGAGAGAAATTAAATTCCTTGGTTCAGAATAGTATTTTTGAAACAGATTAAAATGGGTTAGCGATCTTCAAGAGGAGGTAAAGAAGATTGAACAAATTAGTCATTAGCAACGGTACTAATCGGATAATTTTGTTTTAAATGCAGAAAAACCAGGGCATTATAGTCGCGATTGTCGATCAAGATATTATAATCAACACAGACCCAATGGAAATGACAGGCAGGGAGGAAACTAAATCAGGGGCAAGACAGGGGACACTCATCTGATCTTGAATCCCTCCTTTTGATGTGCACTGGGATTGCGACTTCGGAATCCAGATATATTTGCCTATTGTAAAAAATTAATGTTAAGGATTTTGTTATACATACTCTTATTGATACAGGTGCCTCAATTTCCATAAATTAAGGGAAGTGTTTTGAATCTTTGAAAGACACACGCTGCATTAAATTAGTAGAACCTTGTTTTTTAAAAGTATTGGGCATTACACAAAATTTAGTAACCTTGAACCAAAAAGTTAAGTTAGAAGTTCAATTAGGGACCTTTAAGTGTGAAATAGAATTTTTTGTATGTAATACAGATTTATTTACTTACGATGCGATCTTAGTTCGAACTTTCTCATCGAAAATCAAATTCATATCAATTTTGCTAAGACTACCATTTCAAATGAAAATTTTTTACTTAATTGGACAAATAAACAAATTTCTAGACATAATGTTAATTCTGTACAAAATCTAAATTTTCAAGTAGGTTTTAATAAACGTAAATGTATCATTCCTCCTAAATCTGAATTAATTGTAACAGTTACTACTAAAGATAATTTTAAGATTTCTGATTTTGTCTTAATCCAACCACATAAGCATGCCATGTCGCATGTGTGGATTGTCTCGAGCTCAGTAAATGAAGGAAATGACAATGGCGAATATTTTGTCAAGATAGCTAATTTTTCTAACGACCCTGTTCACATTAACAAAGACACCAAAATGGTAAACATTGAGCCTATTGAGGTAGTTAAGAGCGACGAAGTAAGCGTTGGGGAGGAATTTTATAAGGACGATAATGAATTGATTGGGAGAAGTAAACATGGCGGAGGAATTTTATGAAGATGAGAATGAAATTTTTGGAGGTAAATTTGATCTGGCTCATTTAGGAGATGAGGAAAAAGTTAAATTAAAAAATTTATTAATCAAACATAAAGGTGTTTTTTGCTGAAAGTGTAAAGCAACTTACGGGTTGCAACACCATAGCTCACCGAATCTACCTAACGGATGATTTGCCAGTCAGGCAGAAGCCTTACAGAACCCCACATCCTTTACGAGAAGAATTGAAAAGTCAAATAAACCAGCTTTTGGATGCCGGGATAATTTCTGTAAGTGATTCACCGTATGCTTCCCCAATATTATTAGTTAAGAAAAAGAATAACACGTATAGGTTGGTATGTGACTATAGGAAATTAAATTTAAAAACACAACCGCTTCCTTTTCCCTTACCGTTAATTTCGGATTTATTAGATTCATTAGAAGGAGCCAAGTATTTTTCTTCTTTGGACTTGTGTTCAGGCTATTGGCAAATGAATTTAGATCCCAAGGATCGTCATAAGACAGCTTTCACCACCGAATTTGGACTTTTTCACTGGAATCGTCTACCTCAGGGTTTGAAAAATGCAGCGTCGTCATTTCAAAGATTATTGGAAATAGTATTAGCTGGGCTGAAAGAGTGGAATATTAATACTTACCTCGATGACCTTATAATTGCGTCGAACACGTTCGAGGAACACCTCGAAAAACTAGACATGGTATTCAAGAGATTAGACTCAAGCAATGTCCGACCCTTTTCATAGGATTGTTTGCTTTTTTCTAGTGAAATATTCCAACATGAAAGTCATCTTAGAAGGCATTTCCCTTCTACTGATGTCTCTGTTTCACAAGACTCAAGCAATGTCCGACCCTTTTCATAGGATTGTTTGCTTTTTTCTAGTGAAATATTCCAACATGAAAGTCATCTTAGAAGGCATTTCCCTTTTTCTTCCCAATGTCACACTATTTTTCACCATCGCTAGCAGTTAGTTAAACAAGTGCGTCTTATTTGAGAGGGGTGATCAATTTTACAACCCAAACATTTATGAAAGCAGTTAATTTTATGAATTCTCACAATTTCTTGTGGTATGTAGCTAAACATTAGTTTTTCTTAGTTTTTGGTATCTTATATTTTAGTTTGTTAATTTCTATTTAGTAGATATACTTTTAACAGTTTTTAATATCAATATTAAAAAAATATTTACAAGTTGCTTATGTAGTATATATACATTTAACAGTTTTTAATACCAATATTTAAAAAAATATTTACAACTTGCTTATGCAGCAAGTTATTCATGTGGTATTTAATAAAAAAATAACTAAAATGCACCGAGTTAAATTATATAATGTTTAAAAAAAAAAAATATTCAACATATCTAGCGTTCCAGAAAAAAAAAAAAAAAGCGCTAAGTCGTTACATTTAAAAAATGTCAAAGTTATCACTTCTATGAAATTTACAAAGTGTAGATCTGTTAGTTTATTGTATGAAAATATTTAACAACTTGTAAGAACACAAAATATAACTAACACAAATACTAAGTGCAAAACTTCTAAAAAGAAAAATTACAAGTTCAGCTAAAGCAGTTTACAAAATATTTCATAAAAATCTTTACATGGTATTTCTGAAAAAAATTGTAAGTGTCTAATTTCGTATAGACATAAAATGTACTAATTTTCATTCGTGGAGATTTTAAAAAGGTAAAAATTTATAAGTCCATTATCTTGAAAGATTACCTAAAATGTACTAAGTTGAATAACACAACGTTTTAAAAAATTCATGTCTACATATTTGACACTTCAGAAAAAAATATTATTAAGTTCTTAAGATTTAAAGAAAATATCAAAGTTGATACCTTCTATGAAATTAACAAAGTACAGATGTGCAAGTTCATTTCATGAAAATATTCAATGTCCTGCCAGAACATAAAATACAATTTTAATTCAAAATATACTAAGTTTGACCACATAACTCAAAAAATAAAAAATAGAGAAGCATTACTTTTTTTTCTTTTCTAAAGTTATACTTATCTAAAAATACTTTTCTTTCCTATGTTCGTAAGTTGTAAAATGAAAAGATCTCAACTTCAGCAGATGTAGTGTGTTCAGTTACTTCAGAACAAAAACATTAAGTTCGTTCACATCAAAAATATTTTAAACATACTACTTCTATGAAATTTACGAAGTTCGAATTACTAAGTTTATTTCTGGAAATAATTTCATAACATATGAGAACACATGAACATGTCCAAATTAAAAGTTTACGAAGTTTCAACAAGTAGTTTGGATAAAAAATAATCTGAGTTAATACTTCGATGTTTTAAAAATTATAGTGTTTGATTTAAAATACTCGGTTACTTCAAATAAAATGTACCAAGATTTTTACATTATAGAGGCCTCACCATGGCACAGTGGTTATGTCACTGGAAATGGTAGACGGGCGAAGTGTGAAGGTCCCCGGTTTGAGTCCCATCTCGCGTCCGTCGACCTAACCGTTCGGAGTTTTCCCGTGGTTTTCTCCGAAACATAGCGTAAATACGAGTTAGGACCCCTTGAATGACCCCCACGGAGGGCTCCCCACCTATAGGTCTAGATCCCTCGTGCAGATAATTGTTCTTAATCCTACAACACAAGATTTACATTATAGAATACCTAAAATTCCTTACATTGGTAACAATTGCGCAAATCAAAAGTGTACGTAAGTTTGAACAGGTATTATGTATAGCAAATGCACAAATCAAAAGTGTACTAAGTTTGAACAGGTATTATGTGTAGCAAATGCACAAATCAAAAGTGTACTAAGCTTGAACAAGTATTATGTGTAGCAAATGCACAAATCAAAAGTGTACTAAGTTTGAACAAGTATTATGTATAAAAAGTAAAAACACACACATTTATTTAAAATTTGTAAGTCTAAGTAGATCAGTCTGTAAAATATGTAACACGTGCACTTAGTCGATATTTTTCAAAAACAAAAACATGTACACAAGTCCATTACTTTAGAAAAATTACAAGAAATAACCTAAGTTAATACTCTGATGTTTTAAAATTATGGTAATTCGGTTTTTTTTTTTTTTATTCGGATTTTTTGAACGTAAAACATGTCTGGTAATTTTAAATACTACGTTTTATACTAAGTATTGTACTTTTCTTTTATGTAAGTACATTTTACAAAAAATTACTACTGTTGTGAATTCTCATGTGACAAACTTACCTAACGTACTTAGGTTTATGCTTTTAATCAGAAGACCACTTTATTTCTATACAGTTGTTTAATGTTTTCATAATACTAGTTTCAATAAGTTTTTGTCAAATTTCTAACTGTCTAAGTTATGGTAATAGAATTTAAAAGATAAGTATAAAAGAGAATCTGAAATCTTGTCTACGTATGTTAACTTTATCACTTTTTGTTTTAGTAAAATTTCAGAAGTATTTATTTTGCAAGTAATCAATGCACACATAAAGAAAACACATAATTTTTTTCTTATATAAACTGATTTATTTACAAAAAAAATGTATTCTAAACTACACAAACTATTAACACAAAAGAAAATAATAACTTTTCAATGAGTAATATATAACAAAGCATACATAAGTCAGTAAAAACTCACTGCTGTAGAAGCAAGCGTACCTTTTCTGTATAATCACAATGGTTTTAATAAATTTTTTACAATTGTAATACTAGTTATACACCAATAACATCACATAATTACACATGATTTGGCATTCTTGGGATTAGAAAAATCTAAAAACGGTTGAAAAAATGAACGAAGAAATACATTTTGAAAATACTCTCCGTAGTCTTCGAAGAAAATGTTTGCAAAATATTCTCCGTCATAATGACAAGTACATTTGTTCTCGCATATCTCTCTTGCAATATATGGTACGTCGAGCATAAACCATGCTTTAATGTTTATAAGACCATCTCTCTCATCAACATGTGTTCTATTCGAACAAGCATGTATCCTTTGTGAAGGATTATCCCGAACTCGGTCTATGCAATTAAATTGTTTCTTTAAACTTTTGTGAATTTCATGAGCTACTATATCCATTAATTGATCTTTAGCCATTTCATATTCACAATGCGGTTCACGGTAACACTTTTGTGGCTTTAATTTTAGTGTCATATGAGGCAGGGTGGTTGTGTACAATGTTTTTAGAATGCATTCTGATATTTCATTTCTCATTTCACAAAGTTTTAATACTTGATCATTTAAAAGTATCAAGGGAATTGGATTTAATGTAAATGAATCTCCGGTTTTGTAAATTTGTTGTAGGATGCATTTTCCATCGTCATTAAATACGGATAATTGATTATCACAAATAAAAGAGCTATTGTGATGACATCTGGTAAAATCTAATAGTTTTACAATAAATTCAATCCATGTTGAAGGGTCCATCATGACTCCCTGACTGGTTGGTATATAATCTAATTCAGCGTTCTGAATAAATTGTCTAATATGAATCTTCAAGTCAGTTTTTTCATCGTGGAGCGAAACGTAGATAAGTCTTTCCAAGTGCCATGTACTATTTACAGAAGCATGTAAGCTATGGTAAGCATGATCCGCCCAATCGTCCAACTTTGGTCTTTTCGGCGCAGGTTCATAAATGCACATTTTGACGAATGTTAGGTTAATGTGTGGATCTGTCACATGAGGCTCAGAAGGAATACCATACGTTAAAAGTTTGTTGGTTGGGGGATATATCTTACTCATTGAACCATGTTCTAATTTAATGGTAGTGGTTTCACAGTTCGCTGGTTTAAAATCTAAAGTTCGTTTAGATCCAAAACTTAGAATGCATACACATGATGATAGGTCCAGAGAAAAATCTTCGTAGTTACCGTCTTCAATTTTAGATTTCCCGTCAGAGGATAAGTTTACTTGTACCAAATTAAATTCATAATTCGTTGTTTTCTGTAGATCTTCACGTAGTTTTTGCAAAATGGGTAACCAAGGGAAAACAGAGACAGTCACTCCAGAGAAACTGTAATTTATCCCCTCATCCGCAAAAGCAATTACTTTCCGAGTCGAAGTATTATCCTTTTCACCAGTTTGCAGAGGCTTTGCATCAAAAGGTAATTGCGATAATTCTTGAAGTAACACATCAGCATCACTTTGAGTGTAAAACTCAGGAGTGTATTCAATGTTAAAAGTATTTTCGATCAATTCAAGCAAAGACATTTTTTTAAAACACGGTGAAAAAAATCAATTAAAGCATAAAACTAGAAATACACGTCTAAAGTGAAGGTACTAACAGCATAATGTGAGCCTCGCATTCAGCCGCTTTATCTAACATAGATGAAATAATGTCTTCCCACTGGTTAAAAAAAAAAAAAAAATCCACGTGATCATCAAAGAGGTCGTTTCAAGGTTATGCCGGTTCAAGGTCGAAGCTTCATGATTAAGGTTAACAGAACTGGTTTGACAAGGTATTTTTATATGAAAAAAATTGTTCTCACTCTATCTGTGGTGGTGGTAGGATGCATTTTTTCAATGGCTTATACTAAGCCTAATTTAAAATAGTTCATGTTATGAAAATACACTTATGATGTATTTTATCGATCATTCAAGTAATGAAGTAAGTGTATTTCTGTTTAAATATTTTGTAGTATACGCAAGTATATTATCTATTATTTGATAGTTATGTTAGACTTTTTTTCAGTGTATTTGTAAATATTTGAATATGATGTCTTGATAATGTTTATTTTCTAAAATGCATTTCGCTTAATCGTAGAGATTTTTACAAGTATGGTATTGACTATTAGTGTTAGTTATTCCTTTTAGTATTTTGTTTAGTAAAACTTGCAAAATTTTTTTGTTACTTTTAATGTTTTGTACTTTGTTGATACATGATTTAGAAAAAAAAAAGTTAATCATTATTTAGTGAAAGCATGTTTGCTGAACATTTGTGGTTCAATCTTTGTTCAAATACCTTATTAAACGTAAAAATATACAGCAACAAGATGCGATGACACTATTTCCATCAAAATGATATATTTTCTGAGTTAAATTTATAATACTTAACGTTTATGAGAGATCTTATAACATAAAATGAAACACATGTGTAGTCTGTATCTGTATAAATGCTACTTTTGTACCTAAAATATAAGCATCCCTATTATTGAATTGGTATATTATTACTTTATAAGTATAATATCTTGATAGTTAGATCTAAAACTGCAATTTTATTTACTTGCTTGTGGCTTGTGGCCAGTGCCTGCCCATTAGAAAAAAAAATTACTTGCTTGTAACTTATTTTATCGTAAAGTTCTAAAAAAAAGCTTTAATAAAGTTCTAAAGTCATATAAGGAAATTACCATGTAACCACGATTTCCTGATCGGTTAGTATAAACCTAAACTTTATTTTCAATACTGTAGGATTTTTTAAAAAAATCTATCAATACTAATACTTGCTTAAAAGGTTTAAAGATATAACCAATGTCATTTTATCACGAAAAAATTCGCAAAGTCTCATCCTAACATTAAACATAATTATTTCTATTATTCTGTAAAAGGATTACATGATAATGTGGTACCGGTTGTAGGGTGGGACATGATATTTTTACACGTATAAGAATAATATAGCTATATCTTTACAGTATAGCTGTTAAGTCAACGGGTGTACTGTGAAGTTAACTTTTAGGGGCAAATCCATACAGTAGATTTCGCTTTCGCTAAAATAGTTTCTAAGTTTCATAATGAAACAGAATTTTACCATAATGATGTTTTTTTTTAATTTGTCCTAGTTCATAACTGTGCAAAATTTTCTGTGTCTGAAAAATTCACATTTAGAGTTCCAAAAACACAAATCCAATATTTTCTACGTCTGAAAAATTAACATATGCCATGTTATGTCTAAAAAAAAAAAAAAAAAAAAAAACACAAAGTATCGTTATCCTAACATTAAACACAATTCTTTCTACTATTCTGTAAAAGTTTGCATAAAACATATACTATTCAACTCCCAACTTTAATTTTTATCTTCAATAATGAAATCATTAGCTTGTAATTTCTTTTACATATTAATAGTTCGTAATTATAGCAAAATTTTTCTATGTCTTAAAAATTACATAACATAAAAAAAAAAAAAAAAAAAAATAAAAAAAAACATAAATCCAAAATTGTCTATGTCTGAAAAATTCGCACAATCAAAAGTTCTAAAAACACAAATTAAAATTTTTTTTCTAAGAGTCATCCTTACAATTACTTCCTATTTCATAATCACATCTCTTTTATACTTTGCAAGACGGTCTCTGCATAAATAGTTGTAGTCGGTAATTATTAGAAAAAAAAATTAAACTTTTTTCCGAGACCCCTCTATTAGGAATGATGCAAGAAAAAAAATATGCACTCCTCTGTATTATCTATTAACTGTCACTCCGTCTCCCCTGCTCCGGTCGAATTCTCCTCCATCAGCTGTCACTCAACTCCACCTCCCTCTTAGCACATCGTGGATTATGTAATACCTGCTCCCCTGCTCCGCTGCTCCGCCGGGATTGGGGTGGCGCACCACTCTCAATCTCTCACTACTCCCGGATTAAGAGAAACTATTTTTGGTGGAACATGACACACCATATCATTAATTATGTCAAATCTTGCCACTCGTGTCTTGAGAGAAGAGGGTATAACGCTAAACATAAAGCGCCGCTACAAAGAATTCAAATAACTAGTCGGCCTTTTGAGCGAATTGGGATGGACGCAGTAGGACCACTTCCTATTACTGAGTCAGGCAATCAACATATTATAGTAATTGGTGATTATTTTACCAGGTGGGTGGAAGCATACCCTGTGAAGGATTTACAAACTGAAACGATTGCTTTGGTGTTAGAAAAGTTCATATGCACTCATGGGATTCCTGAGCATTTGATAACTGACAGAGGTAGTTCTTTGATTTCTGACAGCATACAAAAAGTTTATAAAAAACTGGATATTAAGAAACACACTAGTACAAGTTACCACCCAGCGACTGATGGGGTAGTTGAACGGGTTAATGCTACAATAATTAACGCACTCCAGCACTTAGCAGACAATACTTACCATGAATGGGACAAATATTTACATTTTGCACTTTTGGCTTACAGAACAGCAGTACACTCAACCTTAAAAGATACACCAGCTCATTTAATATATGGAAGGGATTTAGTATTACCAATAGATCTTATAAGTAGCCCCCCTTTGAGGTCATATTCTGATCAGAGGGAACTCAGTGAAGATTTGGAGATTCGTCTACAACAGTGTTTTAAAATCATAAAAGCCAATTTAGTTGAAGCTGCAGAAAGACAAGAAAAGTATAGAAAAAAGGTGTGTAAGGAGAAGGGTATTGTTATAGGAGATCTGGTGATGTTATACACGCCGTCAATTAAAGTTGGGCAAGGGAAAAAGTTTTCTAAATTTAATAAAGGGGTTTATAGAGTTAAAAATCAACTTAGTAAAGTCAATTTTGAAATTATTAACATATACAACCATAAAGATAAACAAGAAGTCCATGTTGACAGATTAACCAAAATTCCAGATCGCCTCATTTTCCCATCCTTGGATGTAGAGTTCATAGAGGAAGAGCCTAGTGCTCCTAATGAAGATAACGAAATTTTAAATTCGCCAGATCTCAATAACAGTCCTTTCCCCAAAAACTATACAAAAACTGTCAGAGTAGTCGTGAACAGCAATCGAGTGCCCAGGAAGCTGCCCAGTAATGTACAGCAGTGTACGACAGGAAGCTCTGCTCCAGTTGTCCAGACCCCACCACAAGCTGTGGTGCCTCCAAGCACGGGACAGGCCACCAAACATCCATACAATTTGAGACCAAGGCAGAATGGTTTCGTAAAAAAATGAACTGTTATCATGAAGAATCAGATTATTATAGTGTGAAAATTTTTATGTGTCATTTTGTTCTATATATTTTATATGATTTAAGTGTTGATTGTTTTGAATTTTTTTACTAATGTTATATGAATATTTAATATAACTTTAACACTAATTTGTTGGGCCCAACATAAATATATCTGCTGCTGAACATAATTTTTTTAAGTTTAAGATATTTATTGGTGGAGTAGCTAACCATCTAATGTGAATATTTTGGGTTTGATTAATGTGTTCTTCACCTAGATATAGCAAAGTGTTAAATTTTTTTTAAAGAGTTTTTTATAAATCATTTTATATGTGTTTTGTCAAGGTGGCAATTAATAGGGTTCTGTTGTAGGCTAAACACACTAGTTAGAAGTTGATCAGAGTCCAAAGTCTACAAATTTTTCCTTTATTATTGAATATGTTTGTGTTATATGTAAAAGTTTGCAATGGTTCGGAATGTTGGAGGGTAGTGAAAGTTTCCTTGTGATATGCATTTCAACTTCAAGTGCTAATATTTTGTGTAGTGTTAGTTAGGTATTTTGCAATTTTTTTTTAAATTTTGTTTTCTTTTATTGTGATATTTTTTTGGGGGGGTGTAATTGTATACTATTTTTATGCGAAGCAGATTATTCAAGCTACTGTGTTAGTTTTTTTTGTTTTGTGTTGTAAATCAACATTTTGGTTTGCAATTTGGAGTTAGGCGGGTTACTTAGGGTGTGTAAATTCCAGTTTACTGTTATGTTTCTTTGAAAAAAAAAAAAAAATGTTGCACATTTTTTTTTTCGTGTGAGAGGGAGGTATTTGTTATGATTTCAATTTTAAGTAAAGTGTAATTAATTAATAGCCTACTTAATTAAAAATCCTTACCTTAATTAGTGAATTTTAAATCAAGTAAAATTAAAATTTTTAAACAATTTGTTTATTAAGGTGGTTTTGTTTTGTCACCATATACCAGTATTCATAAAGGAAGTAAAATAATAATGAAGTGTTTAAAATTTATTAAGGTATATGTTGAATTACTATTGATGACTCATGGCTGACTCATTTTTATTTATTTGTTTACTTGTTCTATATTTTGGCGCCAAACATCTAAAAGATCGTTATTCTGGCGATCGTGTTGCCATCTTTGTGTAAGGTAACTATACATATTGTTCAAGTAATTAAAATATTTTGTACAACAATTTTCTTTTAAATTTTAAATTTATGAAAATACGTTTTGTGAGAGCTGACATTATTCGGAGGGTTGGTAATAAATTTTTAGAGCTGACAATAAGAGTTTCATAAAAATGTTTGTTTTGAAATTGGTAATTTTCCTTAGAAAAAATTAAGTGGTTGTAATTACAGTTAAGTTTTTTTTTTTCTTTCACTATGATTATCTTTTCTGGAATTCTCTAACCTTCTTTCTAATTTTTAATAACATAACTACGTGCATCGATACCAATACTACGATTCAATATATCGAAGAAGAAAACAACAACGGCGCAAGGATATGGAGATCGGCACCCAAGCATTTTCAAATTTTTAAATCAAAAATAGAACTTCTACAATAGTTACTACGATAAGAACAACTTTCACATTTTTCATCATAGTAAAAAATTAAGTTTCAACGCCCATCGATAATAAATCTACAAGTTTTCATTAATAATAATTGTATCTTCGACCGAACTACTTTACGAGCGGAAAGCGCCTGCCAGCCAAGGAAGTAAAAAGGTGACTTAAGCCGGAGGAAGCGTGGGTTGATCTGACTCTCTTGACTGCCTGTTACTGAAGCCGGAAGGTTGTAGAACTCCCTGTACGGAACAGCGAAAATGGCGCGCTCAAGAAAAGAATTTCGGTTGCTGGAACGTGAGATAATGGCTACCTGATGAATGAGTTGGATGGGGGCCCCCTTTCTTCAATCAATGATCTGATAAGTTTCTATCTTTCTCTCTTTCTTTATTAAAATTTTTTTTATATATGTGCACAAACGTTAGGTAAATTTTTTAGGAAAAAGGTCAGCTCGGGGAAAGGGAAAAATGGAATGTATTTGTAATTATAGTATTATCATATTTTTTTCGATTTTATCTAGTTTAATTGTCAAATGTAAAAGAATTAAAAGACATAATTAATAAATGTGATTTGTTGTAAGTAAAAATGGCTCCTCTTCATTTATCTCACTTCGTGTAAATTTATTTCAGCAGTTCTCTTTCAGGTTTTAAATTTTTTAGCCTAATGGCATTTGCACGTAACGCCGAGAGCCTGGTTGGTATATTGCGGTCACAACTCTTCTAAAGCTAAGCATTTATTTTTCTTAGTATGAATTACGAGGATATTAATTGATTAAATTTTAAAAGGTAAATCTTTGAGTCAGGACAAAAGGTTAGTTAAATGAAATGAAAAGAAATAAAGAAGGTACAACATCTCTAATAGATAAAGAATTAAAGCTCGTTACCACCTTTTTGGGACACCCTGTATCAGTCTGGTTTATAGTATCCACAGGTTCTGAAATCATCATTAACCAGTGTTCTGCTTTAAAAAAAAAAAAAAAAAAAAAACGTGGTCTGCTTTTTTACGTATACTATTTCTAAGCTAATCTAAATTCATCAACGCGGGTTCCGAAGTTTATAAAGCGAAACAAAACAGTCGTTTGAATATTAAATCAATGCTGTACAGCTTCTCATTTCCATAAACCTAAGAATCTGCGCTTTATGCCTTTGGAAACTATCTTGGTGAGTAATCGCATCGTTTGGATTTTTTTTCTTTTTTTTATGGTCAACGGATGCAAATAATCGGTACTTATTTTACCGTCGATAATTCACGCCAACAAGTTTTTTCGCCAAGGATTGCAATGCACTACATTGTAACAATGAATCTGATGTATTCCACACGCACACGAAATCGCTCTTTTTGGCTGACTGACTGTAAAATACATAAGTACCAAATAAGCTTGTTTTGGTCGGAAGTATGATTTTTTATTAGATTCAATGAAGAATTTACCCGTTATATTTTAAAACTAAAAAGCGATAAACTGTATGAACTAGTGTAATTACACACTGTACGCCGTGTAAAGATAGGAAATACACTCATGTCCATAAATTAAGGATAATGAAGTTCAGGCAAAGAAAGAGAAAGAAGCAAAACAAATTTGACTTATTTGTAAAGTCTATTTATTAAACAAAAAGTAAAGAGCAAAAAAGATGCTATATGTTTGACATAATTAATAAAAATTGCAAGTTTTACTCCCTTGACCAAATTTAAAAAAAGAACCTATTTACAAAAAACAGTATAACATGGTTAGTAGGATGGTTAATACGGAGTATGTCTCCCGGACGACGCAATACAGGCCTGACAACGCCTAGGCATGCTGAGTATCAAATGATCAATCTGATCTTGGGGAATATTACACCACTCATCAAGCAATGCACTCCGAAGTTTCGGTAGACAGGTGGGAGGGGGTTGACGGGCTGCAATTCGTCGGCCAAGCATATCCCACACATGCTCTATTAGATTCAAGTCCGGTGAGTATGCTGGCCAATGCATACGGTACGGTTGATATCCTCCGATTGAAGGCATTCGTCTACAATGTTTGCACGGTGAGGACGGGCGTTGTCATCCATAAACACAAATTCAGCACCCATGGCGCCCCGAAACAAACGTACATGTTGTTCCAGAATGACATCCCGATAGATGTGGCCTGTCATCGTTACACTCTGCACATGCAGGTCAGTTCTGGAACCAAGAATAATTCCTCCCCAAACGAGCCATCCTGCACCACCGTAACGGTGTCTTTCAATGGTGTTTGTTCTCTTGGTGGTAACGGGTACCTGGCGCTCTCCAGATGAATGTCCGGCGAGAATCAGACTCCAAACTAAACCTGGACTCGTCGGAAAACATCACACAAGACCACTGTTGCGGTGTCCACAATGCATGCTCTCTACTCCAGGTTAATCGCAGGCGACAGTGAGTTGCGGTAAGTGGAACACATCTGACAGGCCTACGAGCATATAGACCAATGTGCCCTAAGCGTCTGTACACGGTCTACCTTGAAACTGTCGTACCGGTAGCTGAAGAGAGCTGACGAGACAGGTCTGATGCTGTACTCCGTCTGTTTCTTTTGGCAGTAACTGCCAAATAGCGGTCCTCATTCGGCGTTGTAACTCGGGGACGACCTGTGCTGTAACGTCTACTCACATTACCATCATCTTGGAATCGTTGCCAAAGCCTGGAGATGACACTCTGGGCGATTCCAAGTTCCTCGGATACTTCCAGCTGGGTACGTCCACATTCCAGTCGTCCGATAATTCTGCCACGTAAAACATCATCCAAATGCCTCCTTTGTGCCATAACTATGCGGTTTTTGCACTGAAAGGCTTTCACAGCGCTTGTGAACAATTTTACTTCTTTGCCACCATTCCTTATATACCCCTCTCTTACACTCTCGTCATTGTGACGTACCATCCACGCCATCTGGTGGTTTCCTGTAATTTGCATATTCTTCTTCAAGATGTGTGTGATCATTCCACAGGTGAAATTTTTATTTTAGAGATCAATTTCTGTGTCATTCTGAATTATCCTTAATTTACGGACATGAGTGTAGATAATAATAAAAAATAGTGTTATTCCATTAGTGTTATGCAACAGTATCAAGAGAGAAAAAAAATAATTACAGAGATGTGAACTTATACTTTACTTATATTAGACTAAAACTATATTAAAAATGTCAAAAGAATATGTAATAGATTTTTCAACGGGCGCCTTATAAATAACTGAACGATAAGTAAGCCTACATTGATATCTTCAGCGGTAGTTCCAACAAAAGAGACTACATAAATGTATTTTTAAAATTACAAGCAAATTTCAGCGACTATATGTGAAGCCGATATAAGACAGAATTTAAATCATGTTTAAAGTACACGCCACAAAAAATATCACTGCGCTGTTATATGTTTGTTCTGAATATTATTATAACAAAAGTATAAAGTGTCCTAGAGACAATTATGAGCCAATATAATCAATGAATCAAAATGAACTCCCAGTTAACTAAAAAGAAACACGTTATTGTATGGCGTCACAAAGTAAACGTCCCAAAAAATATCACTATCACTGTGTTGCTATGACTCTTCTGAACATTACTATAACGACCGAGTAATACATACGAGAAGTAAATATGCGCAAATATAATCAATGAATAAAAATCAACTTCAAATTAATTAAAAACAAGCACGTTATTGTCCGGCGAACACAGAAACGAAACTTTACGGACATTCAAAGCAAATGGAGTGCGATGCAGATATGCTCTATCATTAAACACATTAGTCACAGAAGTTTTAACAAATAACCCTCAAAATCACAGAAATGGGAAAAATGAATCATTTTGTAAAGTTTTAAATAAGGTGGGGGAATTGAAAAAAAAAAAAAAAATCGATATTTTACTGCACTATTTAATCACTGTGTGGAGTGACTCCCGTCGGGAGGGAGCTGCTTCCACACACTCCCCCTCAGCCTTTTATGATCAACCCCTTCATCTCTCCCCCCAATCGAAACACTGGTGGTTCAATTATCTTTAGGAAACCATAAAATAGCGTAAGCACGCAATGCAGTTGCTCCTATCCCCACCATTTTTCAAACGAATGCTCCGAATTAGGTACGCAAAGTTGGGGATAGTTGTATAAAAAAATTCCTCCAATCGCAAAAGCCTGCCAGTAAGCTCCAGGAAAGATAGAAATTTTTAGGCTTTTGTACCAGATAACCTTTCCTTTTTCTTTTTTTACGAGAAATAGCATGTAAGTTATAGTACAAATTTACGTTTTTTCGGCACAATTAAATTACAAAATAACAAAATTAGGCATTTTCAAGTACTATAAAACTCGTTGTGGAGGCAGTTAAAGCGGGATCTAGAAAAAACATTTGACAAAAATATGTTTTCACTCAATATATTTAATCTTTGTCCACTTAATAAATAAATTCTTATTCAATTTTTATTATGTAGTGAAAACGAATTGCATCCGCTTCTGAAAACGTACGGAATCTCTCTACCATTATGTTTGCAGATACTTTTCGCCTTCGAAAGCTATTTCAGACAAGTGGGAAGGGCAATTTTCCCTTCAAAGCCTGATAACCGTGACATCGATATCACTTGAAATATCTAATTTTGTCACGCAGTCGATTAATTTTTTTTTTTTTTTACTCTCGGATATAAAAAAGAGCTGAAAATAACGAAAAATCGCTTAAAATTTAGGGAACAGGTGAATTTTCAAATTTTTAAAATAGATTGTTTCCTATATATATATATATATATATATATATATATATATATTTACATAATTATTAAAATTTTAAAGTCGATTGTACAAACCGTGTGGATCTCATTACGTTTTTCGTGCTAAACTTTTTCATCTTTTTGGAGCAATTGCTGTAAGAGTTTCATTTGGAGTGGTTAAAACCGGAATTGTGACAGAGTCAGTGTGTAATTGATCAGCGTAACTATATATTAGGATATCAATAAAGGATATTTAAAAAAAAAATTCACACGTGAATAAAATTTGCTTCCATGACTAAAAGAACTGAAATTTTACCAGTTTAATATTTTGAATTGAAAAATGTATAAAAAGTGTTGGGTGCTTGAATGAAGAGGGCCCTGGACAAGCCTCGGCTGCTCTGTTCAGTGGCGTATCCAGACACATCGTTTCGGGAAGGACTCAATCTTATAATTTTTTAAAGTGTTTTTGAATGTTTGAAGAAAATGAAATAGAAAAAAAAAATAACACACATGCTAATCAAAAAAAAAAAAAAAACACACAATTTAATCATTTGATAATTATGGCTGGTGTTGCTTTGAATAAGCTAGTTTAGTTAGAGATTTTTTCAACCCATTCGTGCCCGGATATTTTTTCGACATTCTTCGATTTTTGCTAATACCAGCAATAATAGATAAATTTCTGATGTCAACTTCTTGAACAAGGGATAATTTCTTTTAAAATCATTATGTACAAAAATTGAATGTCAACATCTTACTGGGTCATGTGAAAATATTTCGTGAAATTGAGGTTCAATAATCGCGAATAAAGGCTAGGAAAAATAAATAACGTTTTCAACTGAAAATCGAAAATGCCATGCCAAAAAAAGAACACCAGTCATAAATGGGTTAAAAGGAACCACTAGTATTATTTATAGTGAAACTTTTTTAACCTTTGCACTAGCAAACCTTTCAATTATATTACTTACTAGCTGAAGTACCTTGTCGTTGACGGGTTAGTACTGAATGCAAATTTCTAAAAAGCAAGAACATTCGTCAGCATTGTAGGAGTACACAGAATGGTTGTAGTATGTTGCCAAAAGTAAAGAGAGCGAAGTTATAACTTTTATGTATTGTTAAAATATTACAGGTAAGAGAGCAACTAAGTAACACCATTTCATTCGCTTTATTCGTAATTATGGGATGCGCGAACGAATATTGACGCATATTGAAATAATTTTCGCAAAATCTCAAAATCTAATCAACATTTTTAAAAAATTGGAAGCCCAGAATTTAAGTTGAGTGACAACCTATCCTGTCACCCAATTTCGTTTCATTCCCTGCAGTCTTTATTTCGGGATGCTGGAACAAAAATTTCAGCATTTTAAAACGATTTTCACAAAATCTCAAAATGTAATCAAAATATTTTAAAAATTCTCTCTCTCTCTCTCTCTCTCTCTCAACACCTATAAATTAAGATTAGCAACTACCTATCATATCACCAAATTTCGTATTAGTCGTTATAATTATTACGCGATTCTTGAAGAAATACAGCCGCATTTTGGGAGAATTTTCATAAAATCTAATAAAAATGTTTAAAAATTCGGACACCTATACTTTATGTTGAGCAAAAACCTATTATGTGACCAAATTTCATATCATTCGCTTTAGTCGTTATTACGTAATGCGTGAACAAAAATTCACTCAGTTTAAAACGATTTTCGCAAAATCCCAAAATCTGATCGATTTTTTTTTTTTTTAGATGCTTATAGTTTAAGGTGACCACCTATCATTTCACCCAGTACCATTTTTTCCCCTTTGCAGTTATTACGTGGTGTGCGAACACAAATTTACGCATTTTTTGCATTTTACCTATGCAAAATGAATAATAAAACAAAATGTTACCCTTTAGGATTTTTCTTATTTTTTATTGATTTTATTTTATTTTATATTTTATTTTATTTTTTGGGGTGGGGGGTGTAGCACTTTTTGAATATGTAATGTAAAATACTACCTGAATCAAAAGTTATTTAAATATGGCTCGACTTGTTAAATTGCTGATCAGTAGGGGATTCAGAAAGGCTTGAAGGAGGGGAGAGAGGGAGAGATAAGTATCACAAAGAATATTACCACTGTTGGGTCTCCCCCCCCCCCCCTCCCAGCTCAATTCATTTTAAATTTTGAATCCAGGTTTATTCTGTTTGCTCTCATAATTTAAACGATGCAATGGAGAAGGCTCTCCTTCTCCGGCCAGTGTTGCTACCCAGCTTGAGTCATTGAATGCTGTCAACGATTTCGCAATTGCTGGGTCTGGTTTCCGGAGGAGCATTCAATGACCCATGCTGGGAAGCAACACTGGTCACAGAAGTAGAGCCTTCTCCATTGCATCTTTTCAATGATGAGAGCAGACAGAATAAACCTGGGTTCAAAAGTGCGTCAACCTCCCTAGCAACTCTACAAATTTTTAAATGTGCTCAAGGGAAGAGAGAGCTCCCTCCCATGGATCAGATTCTTCTAATTTCAATTAATGTATAATACAAATAAAGTAGATTGCATTTATGTATTTTAGAAAATAATTAACATTTGGGCGCCAATTCATGTTACTTTTTCCGTTAGGTTAGTAGAGCTTTTCAAATTTTGAAGATCCTAAGTATGAGGGGATTGCTCTTATCAGGCTGTAAAATATTACTGACTGCCATAGTACTAAAACAATACAAACTTCAGTATAGAACAAAAAACTAAATTTAGAAACACCTAAGGAAGGGGCACGATCTACCAACATCCCAACCTTTCCATATGGGCACTCATTTACGTACCAGGCAACTTCGATTAGAAACAAATATAAAATGCACCCCTCTTTTCACCCCTTTTGGGCCCATGTCCATTCCCAGATTTGTATTTGTCATCATGGACTCCAGGATCGCTCCCACCAAGCCGTCGATATAGTGAATAGTGTACTGAACTTTTTTGTATTATTTTAATACTAAAGTGCGGGAAAGCCCAAAATGAGCCCCTTCCCCTCCCACCAACAAATGCAACATCTCAGTACCTCAGGCAGGCGCCCATGAATGGGAAGAAAACTGAAAACGAAAAACGGTCATCCATATCCTCACCATAGTATTATGGTATCACGCAAAGCAGTACTGTATACAAGAACTTGTAAGATAAAACCTAACGATAATGCCCTAAATTTGCCAAAACATTGTAGCGGGGCCTTTTAGCGGGGAAAGCCCTTTCCTAGGTGTCTGCAATATAAACTTCAACAAAAAATGTTTATTTTCGATTTTTTTTCGAAAAATGTTAATTTTTTGATAAACTTTTCTTCAATCGTCTCGGCGCCCCCGTTACCTTGGCGCCTTTGTGCGGTGCACAACCTGCACACCCACTAGCGACGGGCCTGGCTACATGTATTTGCAAAATACACTCAAAATATAAAATAATGAAAAAATGTTCAAGAGTTTTAATTGAAAATAGACTAAATTTTCAAATGAAGATCCCAGTTCTAGTTCCCCCGAAAATTCAAAATAATACTGAAACGACATGTTTTCACTTCTTTTAGCTTTCTTATATACTTGTAAATGAGTTACCAGCAGTATGCAGATTCCTAGACCAAACACCATTATACTGTTTTAAACAGAGGCGTGATACCTCTGGGGGACAAACAAGCAGAAATCCAACCCCCCCCCCCCCTGGGGCACTGGTACCTATTTCCATGGATAGTGTGCAATCATCTATCCGTAGACACGAGAACAACAACAGAAGAGTGATAAACTTTTCTTTTTCCTTTTCCTGTTTACCTGAACTCAAAGGTCACAAACGACTCTAACATCTCTTCAGTTAGGTGTAATACTTGAATAGTTAAGCTCATAAATTATATTAAGAAGGCAGAAAAGAGAATACCCCCAATTTTATCATTTTCATTCAGACAACTCAATCCAAACAATCTGTGGTGTTATGATTAATTTCACGCCAAAATGAAACTGTATTTTCAGTATTTTGAAAAAACAAGATAAATTGAAAATGTTTTTTAAAATACTTTATGAAAATAATTTTTTTACAGGAAACAACTGTATTTTAATACAAGATACAACTGTATTTTGAAAATGTATTTCAAATACATGTTGTTGCGATACTGCCCAACTCTGCCTATGACACATGCTCTACTGAGTAACGAATAGACTATCAGTTTGTTCCATTCTTGATGCAGTTCTTCAAATTTTTAGTAAAGACATTTCAGCTCGCATAGAGTACATCGTGGTGAGAAAATAACCTGGGCTAGTTGCACTCCAAAAATAATAAAAATCAATTAAAAATCAAAGTAGTTTATTTAAAAAGAATAATAATTACGACGGCGGCTGATAGCATAGCGAAAAGATACGCTGGGCATTTAGACAAGTACAAAGCGATAAGGAAATGAGTAAAAGGTGCGAACACAGAAAGCCAACCTGGTGATAGAGCAAGGAGCGAGAAAGAACGTTCACCAAATATATCGCCAGGTTGAAAAAAAAAAATGAGATATCAGTTAAAGATAACGCAATAGCTACAAAAATTTAAATGTAGGTCGCCAAGGGGAGGGGATAAGCAAAGGGAAGTTGAAACACTAGAAATATTTTAGAAGCTCCGTGGGAAAGGCAAGTAATAGAGAATCCATCGGACAAGAGGGCGCCTGATAAATACATTGTAGCAGTTAAAGCCAAAGTAATTTACAAAACAGAATTAAAATAGCGAAACGGATAGAGATGGGAATTTAAAAATGGCAAAGAGTATTAAATTTAGATTAGGGAAAGGAAATTAAGAACTAATTAAAAATATGGGATGAACTGCATCATACAAGGCATGGCATTTTAATATCTCACTGTCGCCTTAAGTTGACCTAATGTTTGTCAGTAACGTTAGGCTTAGAAAAGGAACCTCTACCGCCATACCTTTGCGACGATGTGAACGTATTATAACGATGTAAACTCTTTAGATACTGAATTAAGAATTGCCAAGAATAGCATCTTGAATCTATTTGTTTTCTCTTGTTATAGTTAGGCGATGAACAATAAATACTGATTAATGTAATAAAAAAGAAAATTACTAAAAATTAACAATCATAAGCTATACGTTTGATGATTAGTTTTATAAAGAGTTAACGAGTCTTTTCCAAACGAGTATAGGTATAGGACCAATAAATCTGAAGGAGTCAAGTAATACGGTGAAACTTCTCTGAGCGGTAACCCGACCGCACGAGAATATTTGGCCGCTCAGAGGGGGTGGTTGCTCTGAATGGTTTTATTTATTATTATAAGATAATTGTTATAATCAAGTCTGATACATATTGCCTATTTAAAATGAAATTTAAAACTTATCTAAAGAGAAAATAGTACTTTATTAAATGCTTTCTTACATTTTTTGAAAAAGGGATACAATTTGTGTCTGTTTTAAGTTTTACTTTTCTCTGCATTTTTTCAAGTTCGTTTTTTACTTTAAAAAGCAGATCTCTAACCGATTCGTTTGTAACTGTTGGAATTTTTGATAATTTCATCGGTTTCCCTAAAGTCGCTTGTGTTGAAAGTTCAGCTTGCTCGCCATTACAAACATCTGGAAATTCCTCGTCAGGGACGGAATTGGAGCCTAAAGCCACAAAAATTGATTTGTAAAAACGTTTATATACACAAACATACAGTTTAATAATTGGTTAATAAACAATTTAAAATAGCTACAAGATTTCTTCTGTTACAAAGCTATACATTAAAGAAAACCCTGCAGAGTCGCACAAACCCGAGAGAAATACACCACAGTAAATAAATAGAAATAATTTAATGTTCCTTGGCCGGCTCGGTAACACTTGACCCACGGATCGGTCCCGATTCGCGGACCGGGAATTAAGGACCACTGCACTGGCATAACACATATAGATTCACTGTTAATGTAAGTGCATGGTGCATTTGGTATAGAAGCATTATAATTTTATTTTTTTTATGTTTACCACGACTGGTTTGTTTTAAAAGCTGTTCAAAAGTCTTAGACGCTTATGGTTTTTAAAAGGAACAAACTTAAGCTATTTATATACGTGATTCTAACCCCTTGCTCCCGTACGTAAGATGTTTCAAAGATTTACTAATTAACCCTTTGAGGCGCAATCCTTTCCCAATGCTGAAAAAAGGGCAGTCGTTGCCATCACTCGACTTAACTACTGGAAACTTAACTACCCTTTTTTGACGCAAGCTGCGTCAAAAAAGAGTCTCTAGATCTGTGGCACGCGATGAACGTTTCGATAGTCCGCCATCTTGCTGGTAGTTAAGTCGAGTGATGGCAACAACTGCCCTTTTTTCAGCATTGGGCAATCTATCCAGCTGTTCTCACATTCTTCCATTTTTCAGCAGATGTCAGTGCTGTTAAAAATAATCATGACAATTTCTTTACGGGGAATGACGTGCTAAAGAGTAAAGGATTTTCGTGGAGCTTTGTCAACCGCAATTATTTTTATAGAAATCAAATCTATTCTTCGTGACTGGCAACAGTCCAAACGTCAGAGTTTGGTGTTCCCAGAGCGGGAACACTGCGCATTAAAGGGTTAAATGAATTAAACTTCAACTGAAATAATAATAAGTATTGATAAAAGAAAATATCGAGACCCATGGAAATACAAGGAAGGTGGTGATAGTCGTGGTGTTGGAAACTTTCACTTTCATCAAAGGTTTTCGACGCTGTTCTACGGCTAAAAATTCCTAATATGTTTGGAATATAAGAGCCATGATGAGACTAACTACCTTTCTACCTGGTGCTGATTAAAATTGTTCCAGTTTTAATGAATTAGCAATAATTTGTACTTACAGTCTCATTAATATTAAAATGAAAAAAATCGCTAAGTTATTCCATACTTCATCAAGTACAGCTTTCACATTCATTACATGTCGAAACCAGTCACCAGATGCCTGTTTTTTTTCTAAATGAACATCGCATCATTATGTAACACGAAGAAGCAAAAATAAGGCCACAGTATATCCAAATGGCGGTGCAATCAAAGGTCAAATTTAATTATCATAAATTAGAACATTCGAGTAGCTAAGAGCATTATTCCTTCAGAACTCAAGAGGGAGTCCCGGCCGGCATTTTCACCCTGACTTAGTTTCAGTTCTTTGAAATGACACTGCTACAGAAATTTATTCAACGCTATACAAATGATAGGTTGGCATCGCGTGCGGGGTGGCTTTTTTTGGCGAGTTCACCCGAAAAAGTAGAACGCAAAAATTTTTTAACATGCGATTGCATGAAATGAGTAAACCGTGAGCAAATATTACTTGAATTTTAATTTTCTGAGATCGTAACATTTTACTCTCTGGAACCAGCAAAGCCCAGTTGTGTCAAATGATTTTGTGCGAGTTGATAAATATGAGTCACTTGTGCAACAAAATACAGAATTTACCCCACTGAAATTGCTGAAATGCGATTAATATTTACCAGTTCCAAATAAAACCTTCCAAGTTTTACACTGTAATGGATTTATTAACTAACTAAGCACTGGCGTTATAGCCTACGTGAGTCCATCCATGCCTCCGTGACCTTTATGGGCTTTAGTCAGATTGACGCGAAGCTTCCAGTGTTTAGTCCCAAACAAGCTTAGTCCTCATTTTATTGACCCATTCAAGGGCTGAAAGGGTGATTCAACCTCGCCCATGCCGGGAATCAAACCCGGGCCTGTGATATGCAGCACAATGTGCTAATTATTACACCACAGGGCTCCAATGTATTTATTATAAATACATATTTTACCGATACAAATTTAAATAAATAAATAAACAAAACTGGGTATCTCCAAAACATATTGATCTAGGCTTTTATTCATCAAATATTGATCTTAGACATCCTACTAATAAAGGCGAAAGTTTGTGAGTTTGTATGTTTGTAACTCTGTAACACTGAAACGGCTGGACGGATTTGGATGAAATTTTGACTGGCGATAGCTTAAACCTAGAATTAACACACAAGATAACTTAAATTTCGAAATTTGAATTATTTTTGAAGATATCCATTGAAAAAACTGTAGAAATGATCACCATGGTTGCCATGTTCAGGTATTTTCGTCTTTTGGTAGTAAATATTTGTTTCACGTCATGTTTGGTAAATTTAATACCGCGCTTTCATTTACAGACATTTCGTGGCTGAATTCCATTCCAAATTTTTGGCCTTATCTCAAAAAGCTCGTGTGCTAGGGCACTATTGTCTCAAGATAATAATGCATTAGTACTACTTATGTGGAACATCGAAGAAAATCATTATTTTACTCAGAAGAGCAACAGCAAATAACGCAAAATGGGGGAATTGGAGTAACTAGATTGTACTAGCTGCGTATCCGTTCTTCGTACGGGAGAAAACGAATATTTGACACGAGCGCAATCATGTTGCAACTACAAATGCTAACAAAAAATTCTTAAAACGTTATTTGGTTAGAATATACTTTAGCCCAGTGCTTGGTGACTTCTTTTAGCAATCCTCTTTATGATCTAATTAAACTAACATTTAAGAAAACTTTCTAAACTTCAAATGAAAATAACTCGACTGTTTAAGAAATAGATTTTCCAATGTATAGTTTTTAAATTATAGGTAAATCTAAGAACCTGCTTTGACCAAGATCAAATCTAATTCAAAAGAATGTTGCAAGAAGTCATCTAAAATAATACTTTTTTTCAAAAACTAAAACGTCTAATTCTTTTTAAACATCTCAAAATTGCATGATTGCACCAATTGTGAGTTTCTATCGGGAAATGGCTTAATTCGGGAAATGGCTTCTATCGGGAAATGATTATTTAAATTCAGACTATTAATTAATAAAGTTGCAGTTAGAAGAATTAAAATATTTTCATTTCATGATAACATGCATACTTTCCCCCCATTAAAATCCATCATGTGAAAACTCAAATGCATTACTCCGATAATAAATGACTTCTACCTTTAAGTTATTCCCCAACCACTTTTTTTACATAAGCACTAATATGCCCAGCTGCTGAATCACCGTTAGTGCCAGCAGAATTATAATTAAAATGGATCGAATGGAGCAAGCTGTTGCCAGCGTACCAGAAGTAATGCTCCAAGTTTTTGCTTAATGTTGACAGGGATATGCCAGCTCTTTACTCGTTAGCATTCTGTGAAATATCAGAGCTTTTATTTCACTCCTTGACCCTTTTAGACCTGTTAAATAATTTCTCTTTCAATTAAATAAGTTTTCTTGTGATAATAGAGATTAAATTTGTAGTTAAAAATTTTCTAATTATTAAATTTCGAGGGAAATTTGCGTTTCTTTATATGCACAAACTAGGACATTCATCCTGTACGATAGCATAGGGAATTTTTGTGTCCTCAGTTGTGGAAGTAGCGTCTGAAAGGGTTAATGTGTTTTGAATCAGCATTCACATTTGGTATATTTAATAAGTCTAGTTATAATTAAATATTTCCGTATGTATTGTAGTAGAAAACCGTTTAAAGTTTACGAATAAAATATCTTACAATCAAGTTAAGCTGACTCCTGACTCACTGACTCACACATTCTGTAACAATTCCGGGTGATCACTCCAAGATAAAACTTTTACCACCATTACTCCAAAAAAATTAAAAAGTTAAACACAAAAAGTGGAATGGCATCTACATCGTATGTACGATCCGCTTGAAAATTTTCATAACTATGTATAAAAATATAGAAAACAATTTGCGCTACTTTAAAAATCTGAAAATCCACCCGTTCCCCGATTTTCAAGCGATTTTTCGCTATTTTCACCTCTATTTTATTTCCAAGAGTAAAAATTGTCAATCATTTGCTAGAGAATTAGGAGTATCAAGTGACAATTACGTCTTACTGGAATCACGATTATCAGGCTTTGAAAGGAAAATTGTGATTTCAATTCTTTAAAAATAGTTTTTCTAGATTACCCAGTTCTTTTTCCATAAATAAATGATTTCCTCAGTGTGAAACATTAATATAAGAGGGGATGTTCCCAGCGAAACGAAATCTTTCGAATGCGAAAAGTTTTCGCATGTCTTTAAAAGCAATTCCGATTTGGGTATGTAATAAAAGTTGAATATGAAGTTATTTAAGCTGACAAAAATTATATGTATTGAGTGTAGACATATTTTTGTTGAATGGTTTTCTAGTACCAGCCGTAATTGCCTCCACGAAGGGCATCATAAATAGTTTTCAAGCTTTAATGTGTAAGAGACAAATCCAGTTCTAAATGTTTTGCATGATATAACGAAGAAACAGAAAAGAAAGGAAGAAAACAGAAAGAAGTTCAGAAGAGAAAAATATATATAAAGTTTATCTTACCTAATTTATTAAGGAATATATTTTAATTGCAATAATACTCACATATTGTAATACAAAATTAATAAATTTCGGCTCATATAATTCGCTTTTTAAAAAAAGTGTTTGTATATGTTTGTATATTGTTGGGTGAACAATACAGTATTCCTTTGTATTCAAAATGAAAATATGAAAACAACTAAACAAGTTTCAATTTTGAAAATAATTTTAATAAATAATCCTATCTTTTTTCATAAGTGGCATGATTATTACAATGGCTTAAAATCAAGTGCGTCACATTTAAAAATTGATTTTCAGAGGGGTGTCTCATCCTTTAAAAACTATCCCTTTTCTCATTATTTTTTAATTATAATATAATATAGCAGTTTTTATTCAAAGATAGTGCATTATTTTTTATTTTTCTTTCTACGTTGATCTTTTTTGATAAATATACAATATCTTCAACTAAAATAGCATTTATTTTCTTTTAAAATTTAATAAGCATTTATTTTGCATGGATGCTAATTACTACCTATGATTATGTGACAAATTCAGTTAGTGGTACTCGTAAGACGAATAATCTGAATTAGGCCTACTTATCAGCAAACAATTTTTAAAAAGTAAACGATTGTTTAAAAGAACTTACAGTTAATTATCATGCTCTTGTGAAATATGAAGGTAAAATATATCCTAATGTGGAGCAAAAGCAAGAATTACTAGTAAATACAATGGCAGTAAAGGGTAAGTCATCGCAGTTTCTCGATACAAAAGATTTTGACATGAATATCTTTAAATTAGCTCCCATAGGGGGAGGCAACTCAGAAAACTCATGATAAGAAAATCAGGACTATAGTTTGATGTTGCAGCGACATATCTATCATCTACATCGAATATTTACTTATTAAACAAATGTACAGGTATGTTCCATTTACTGATGTGATTTGGAGATAATCGCATTTTTACAAGAGATATAAAAAAAATTGGATTTTCCCCATAGGAAATAAATTTTGTAACTAAAAGTAATTTTGTTATACATCCATGTTTTCATACGTATCTATCTATATATATATTTAAACACTAAGACAGCTCGAGACAGATTCTTGAAATCGTTTCTGATGCAGTTTGACCATGCGCTTTGACTATGATACTCCGCCTCGACCAATCAGTAACCAGAATGAAATCCTGTCTTCACACATAAGTACGTGATTTCATATGACATTACGCCAATTTTTCGTCCCGTTAAAAAGCATGAGAAATAATTAAGTTGAAATGTATTTCTTAAAGTTCATAAATTTTAAAATCGCTAATAAGATCGCGTGGATAATGGGAGTTTAAAATTTCAGGTAATACGTTTTCCGAAATGATGCAAATAGCTCTATTCATTTGGCAGTTTTCTTCTGAAAGGATCAATTTGATGATATTGGATGCTGAATCAATTGATCCTGAGCAAAATCTCATCGGCAAAAGCAATGCCACGTAACGTAAAACATATACTAATTTTGATGTGAAACGAGATATATATATAGGGAGAGTGTGGACTAATAGTAGGAATTGAAAAAGAGAAGTGATTTGAAAAGAGCCAATTTTTGCGCCAGTATATATCTGAAAAAAATGCAGATCTATAAGACATGTTTACCAAAATGTAGCCCAGTATCTTAAAAGTGTAAAATACATTCAAATAACGATTATACAATGCAAAGTTACTTATATTTTTAAAAACTATCTTATTTGTGAAGTTTAATTTGTGACTTATAAGTTTGAGTATTTGCCACCTGTTGGCAAGATAAAATATTTGGCTGCGTTAATTACGACTTTATAGAAGTTTAAGCAAACTAAAGTAAGAAGAATTGTTTTATTGGCAACTTTAATGCGAAATTATGATCAATTATATGTAAGTCGCCAAAGTATGGAAAAGCGTGCACACCGTTTGGCGGAATAGCTCATTGTCCCTCGCAGAATACAGGACACGCCACTGCTTTTTCAATTCTGACATTTTTTACTATTTTCTAACTAATTAAGCCGTTTTATGCCTTCATATTTTGCACTTTTAAGTACTTAAAAGTGCGCTAGCTCCTAAACGGGGCGTTCGATTGAGCTCACATATTTTGTACATATATTAAACATTACCGTCGCACTACCGCTACTGATTTTGGTGTGTGTAGAACTTATAGATTTTCTTACAGGGCTGAAAAAAATATTTCTCAAACATTAGGGCCTTTACAGAGAAATGCTTAAAAGTGACAGATAATAGCGCGGAAAGGGGTGTGCGACGGTTTTATTCCCTCGGGGAGGGAATAAAATATTGGAAGCTGCCCAGGTTGCAATTTTTGATGATCTGCCACCAAGTATGGCGCCAAAAAATAAGTCCTCGAAAACTGAGCCTAGATTAGCGATATCTACTAAATTTGGCTAGAAACTGGATAACAAAAATTTATTTACCTACAATAAAGGAGAAGAATAGTTAGAATATGCTTGGCAAAGATTGCAAAATAGTTTTGGTGGGCGATTTTATTATAGATTTCAAGCTCCCAAAAGTGTTTCATGGAGCGAAGGCAAATACGATATACTCATGGATCATGGGTCACTTTCACAGTAATATTTGTGAAGGTGAAGTATAGTTAGAATATATAATCCCTGTGGTGTGTTGTGTTGTGTTGTGGGATTAAGGCCAATTATCTGCACGAGGGATCTAGGCCTACAGGTGGGGCACCCTCCGTGAGGGTCTTTTTAAGGGGTCCTAGCCCGTATTTACCCTGAGTTTCGGAGAAAACCACGGAAAACTCCGAACGGTTAGGTCGACGAACGCGTGGTGGGACCCGAACCCGGGACCTTCACACTTCGCCCGTCTACCATTTCCAGTAACATAACCACTGTGCCATGGTGAGACATCCCTGTGGTGTAACTCGGTTAGCGCACTGCGCTGCCATGTCGTACGTCCGAGGTTCGATTCCCTGGTTTGGCGAGTTTGGCTCAGCCTTTCATGCCTTGGGTGATTCGATGAAATGAGTACCAAGCTTCCTTGGGAGTTAAAAACAGGGAGCTTCGCGTCAGGAATTACCTAGCCGAGGAATATGCTTCCGCACCAAAGAAGCCGTTATCGTGAAAGCATGGTTGGGCAGTGCAGGCCTTGAACGCGCAAGTGGGCTGTTATCCCAATGCTTAACTTTTAATATGTACTCTTTTTTTTTTTACTCAGTAAAGATAGTTAAAAACAAATTCTAAAGATTTCAATCATTTCACCGCCATCGTACAGTTGCTAAAGAACTGGCTCGAAACTTTTTGTTTACCTTCTGTCACACGTCATGTCACGTCCGCTTCGCTCTTCGATTGTTCCTGTCCGTTTTTCCCAACGAACAGGAAAAACGGACATGACGTCCGTTTTTCATTATCGTATAGCAAATATTTAAAGCAAATGAAACATCCCTATAGCTTTTCATCCATACAGTACAGTGAATAAGAACTGTTATGTGCAGTACCTACTTATGCAGCTGTATATGCTATATATATTATTCTCAATAGTTAATTTGCTATAGTAAACGTCAATATAAATACGAACAAATTTATGAAAATAGGTAGAAATTAATAAGTTTCGACTATTTTGAATAGTTGACAAAACATACCAAATAATTTTCTTTGGTTTTAAATAGATCATCGCCATTAAAATTATTTTTAAACTACGCCAGCCTGTTTATTATTAATCCTAACTAATATTATAAATGCGAAAGGGAGTTTGTTTGTTTGTTTATGACGCTTTCACGCCTAAACTTCTGAATCGATTAGGATGCATTTTGGTTTAGATATAGAGGGGACCCTGGAGTTGGTTATAGGCTAATTAGAATTTTAGATTTTTAATTACTTTTTTAATTATTAATTAAAAACTGTTTTTACATTGCCATGGTTGGCGAGTTTCGCCCGTATCAAATGATTCATGTTTTCAGCTAACAATAATGCTATTACTTCAATAAATAAGCGCAAGTGCATCTGAAAAACATTAAATACCACGGAAATTAAGCCAGTTTTATGACAAATCTAGCTATCTGTAATAATAAAAATGAATGTTCTCCAGACAAATCTACAGAAAGCAGAGCTTTGAAAATTTGAGCATGATTGAGCCCATAACTTCGGTAAAGTGCACCCGAGACTCAAAATTTTGAAATTTTAACTACTTTTCAAACTATTAATTAAAAGCCGTTTTATCGCCCGCACAAAATGATTTATGCTTTTGAAATAAAGCAGAAATTCTATTTGCAAAATCACATGCATTTGAAAAACATGGAAATTATGTTGATTTTACGCCAAATTAAAAAGCATAAGTAAAGAAAAGGGTACTTACGTATTATACCGGCGGTCCGCCAAGACAAGCGATTTTTTGCCAAAATAAATGCCGCGCACATGAAATTATTAATGGTTTTGAATACGATTGGCAACAGTTTGGCAACCCATTTGACGATAAAACAGTTTGGCGGGAATGACCGCTGGGATAGTACGTAAGTACCAAGAAAAATCCAGATGTGTTTCTTAAAGTTCATAAATTTCCAAATCCTACCAATAATATAAATGTGTACGTTTGTGTGTTTGGATGTTTTTGACTGAATCACACAAAAATGGTTGAACGGATTTGAAAAAATTTGTAATGAAAATAGCTTATGTCCTGGATTAACATATAGGCAGCCTTTCAAGCATATAGCATAAATAATTCTTTTACAAAGACACTCAAAATAATTCTAATGCATTGCGCTCTATGGAAATTTTGTAGCTACTAAACCGATTCTAAAACTTTTTTCACTGATTGAAAGTTACATTATTCCTGAGTATCATTGTTTGTTTTTGGATTAAGACCGATTGACTGCACTAGGGTCCTAGGCCTATATGGAAAATTCCTCTGTGGGGGATTTTCTAAGGGATCCTAGCTCGTATTTATGCGAGGTTTTTTAGAAAACCACGGAAAACTGGGAGCGGCTAGGTCGACAGGCGCGACCAGGGTTTGAATCTGGCACCTCCCCCCTTGCAGTTTTGAGAGCAGAACTTCTTAGACACTGGTGGCATCCTAAGTGTTATAGGCTACCTTTAATGCATATATCACAGATAGTTCTTTTACAGGGATGCTAATAAGAATTACATTACGCTCTATGTGCATCTCTGTAAGTACTGAACCGATTCCTAAACTTTTTTCACTGATAGTAAGCTACACTATTCTTGAGTATTATAGGCTAAAATTCATGCATGTAGCAAAATAGTTCCTTTACAGGAACACTCAAAATAATTCTAATACATTACGCTCTCTGGGTATCTCTGTAACTACAGAACCGATTCTCAAACTTTTTCACTAATAGAAAGCTGCTCTATTCCTGATTAACATAGACTAAAATTCATGCATATAGCATAAATATTTCTTTTACCAAACAGTTCGCAAATACTGTCATAACTGTCTCTATTCGCCAAATGCCTGAAATAAATCTAAATTTAGTAACTCTGTGCTTTTAAATGAAGTATACTAACATGCATTATACTTCATTTGGAACAAGTAAAAAGCAAATAATATTTAAATGCAGTTCCTTTTGTCGCAACAATATTTGTTATTCACACATGCTACATTTCTGTCGGGACCTAATTCTAAAGCTGACGGGGACGAAGTCGCGGGTAGCAGCTAGTATCAAATAATTATCTTATGTACTAATAAAGAGCAGCTTTAAATGTGAAATATAGCATTTTCTATGGGGAACATGGCTGTATATATTCTAAATTTTATATATGCGTATTTTGTTTTGTTTGAAAAAAAAAAATAATAACATCATTAAAACTCACTTTAAAAGACATTCACCGTAAACCATAACGCATTGAATTTTTTGGTAACCCCCTTAAATATTTATGAAACACCCATTATTTATAACAGGGAACATGTTATGTGTAAGTGCCAATAGCCTATGTGAATTTCGTGACAATTCAAGCATTTTTATGACAGTTTAAGTGCGGGCAGACAGAGAAACTGATTTTATCAAAACTTGCCGCCTTTGTTGGTGTTATTTTTTATTTATTTTTTTTAAATTCTTGTCTTACATTTAGCTCTCATAAAACTAAATTGTAAAAACGTAAATTCTACGAGTTTAAATATTACAGAGAACTTTAATAAAAGGTCTTTCGTTAAGAGTGATACTTTTTAAAATTTGAAAAAAAAAAAAGACTAATTGTATCAAAGTAAATTATTTTGGACCTTAGACTTTGCAACTATGTTCTAAACAAAATATTGTTCAAATGTCCACCACGGATTTTAACACTCTGATACAAACGATGGCTCCAATTTTTAATCACTCTGTCCAGCATTAGCTGCGTATCATAGCCTGACGAATGAATGGTCACCTCCAAATATTCTAGTCTCTGCCTTGTCAGCATAGACCAGGGCTTTGATGTAGTCCCAAAGAAAAGCATCCATGGGTGTTAAATCACCCGACTGCGGGGGCGAATTCACAAATATCATGTCTTGAGACGATCCGGTCTCCAAACTTCAGCAGCAAATCAAGCATAGCATCAGCTGTATGATGCTTCTGAACGATATCTTGTTCAGAACATAAGTCCAATGTCTATGCTTCAAAATGAAACACAATTTACATTGGTAGGTTCAGTTTTTTTCAATTCATATTTCAAAAAGTGTCATTCTTAAAAAAAGACCCTATTTAATGAGCAGAAATGAAATGAAAAGTTCTTTGGATAAACGTATAAAAATATTTTGTAACACCAACTAAACATACATATTTCTTACAATTAATGATTGAAATTATTTTAGAAACCTCAACGTGGAATGTTGGATTAAAATGCTAAGTTTATGTAAGATTATGTAATCCATGAATGTCCGTGAATGTCTTCGATAATACTTTGCAGACGATTCTTCTTCGGGGTAACGCCCAAAACAAAAACCATGAAAAACCATGTCAGGTTCACCACTTATTTTTCTTATTAATATAAGATAAGCGTATGACGGAAATGCTTAACCGTTACTGGTACTTGCGTCATGATCACTGTAAGGAAGTAATCAAGATGTATGTACTGTCTGTCTACTAAAAGAACTCCCTCAGTATTCTTTATCTCCCAGCTGATGGTCTCGATTTCATTTTCTAGAAGGGAAGTTTGAGAACGCATTTTTCTAACTATGTCCTAACTAATTTATGCACTAACTTAGACCATCAACTGGGAGAAAATATTGGAATTCTCTTGGGTAGTCCTGTAAATAAACTGTACAGTAGATTGGAATCAAAAATCGAGATGCACGTTTCACCACTAGATGTTACGGAAATCTTATATATGAAATTTCAAAAATCTAAGACTAATAGTTTTTGAGATATGTTAATTAAATACATACACCAAGTACACCAAAAGCCGAAAGCTTGGCGACTTTTGGCACAGTTTTTTCGATGGGAACCAAAATTTTTCAATTTCGAATTCATTCGAATTTGCGATGGGAATCAAAGTATTTTGATGGAGGAATTCATTTTGTAACCCTTACCAGCATATATCACTTCTGAGTCGTTTGAAATAGTCTAATACCTCTAAAGTACGCTTTAATGAATTTCTGTCAATAGAGTTGTAATGTATTTTAAATTTTTTGGGTGGCCCTGTAAATGAACTATGCAGTCGATTGGAACTAAAAGGTAAGTGCATAACTAGATATTACAACGATCTTAAATATAAAATTTGAACATTCTACGACCAATAGTTTTCGAGATATGCGAGTTACATGCATACGTACGTACAGACGTAAGGAAAAACTGGTCAAAATGAACTTGCTGTCGGTCAAAATGGATTGTGCATGCATTTATATGAGCACAAATACATGCGTAATATGAGATGTCTCTCAAAAAATCCTGAAAGTAAATGTAGAGGTAGTCAAAATCGGTTTTTTCGTCAAATTTATGTAGCACTTACATTTTCTTTCTTACTTTCTTTCTTTTTAACTTTACTGGAGGCAATTTTATGATCTAAAGTTTAGCAACAACCGACTGAAAATTGCTAAAAAAATGAAAAGAAAAGGGAGAGGGAATTTTAAAAGTTTGCTGAATTATGCAATGATTACGTCTAATCAAAATATAGTCACAATTTTATTACATTCTATTTCGATGAAAATCAGAATAATTCCTCAGAATTATTCAGATTGACTTCATTCACGCGATTAAGATAAATAAGATGTTTTTTTCTGCACGAACTATGGATATAAGAATTACTGCAGCATAGACGACGATTGTACAATATAAATTATTTACAAGTTTATTTGTGTCGTATTTATTTATTCTTATTTTACGAGTGTAAGAACTTGAGAAATTATTTCCGTTTTCGTTTGATGGTTGAATTCTTGAACTTAAGTGATTACAATAGATTTTTCTACTATGATAGCTAAAACGTTAAAAATAAAAGGAGAAATTGCAATTCGTTTTAACTTGGCAAACTTGAAAAGTGCTGAGCGTAGTTTCCAGTTCGTATCAAATCAAAATTATTTTGTCGCTAGAGGGTTTCTGAGTCTTCTAAGAATCATTTGTGCGCTGCAAATCGAAATCTTTACATAGTATAAAATGAAGTCGCTTCCGATCGATGTTCGCTTAGATCTTTTAAACTACTCAACGGATTTTAATGCAGTTTCCAGCAATAGATAGAGTGATTCAAGAGGAAGGATTATATGTATAATACATCGCGGTACGACAATACTATGCATGTGTGTCGAAGAAGAAGAAGACAATATTTACGCCTTCGCAATAAGGTTTTCAGGTTAAACCACACGAATTTGTATATAATTGTAATAAGCGGTTTTATTTCACGTGATCAGATTATCAAATCTTTGTAATTTAAAGAGTCACGTGACTCACCATCTATATATGAAAGTGTTTATATGCGATAAAAGTAGATCAGTTTAAAACATGAAAATAACTACTTTACTTTCGAAGAGATCGCACGCGTCTATCGATGTTCTCCAGCCAGGAAAATAAAAATAAAACGTGCTTTACAGCGCGATGCTGTTCAATTTGACCAAAAAATCTTTGATGAAGCGTTATTTCAATATCCAATCTTCCAATCATTCAATATCCAATCAATAATCAATCGCTATTTGAATTTCAATTGATGAAGCGTTATTTCATAGAAAGTAGTGCAAATTACTTTCGAGTAAATCTCTTAAGGATTTTATACATTAGTATTTGAGTAGATACTAAGCTGAATTTATCTATCAATCTATTTAGGTTAATTTATCTATTTAACTACTTAAGCAAGATTGATTTCAAAGAAAGTAATATTTTTTTTAAATTATCGTAATTCTAAGGTTTTCAATTATCATAGTTAAAAAAATAACTGAGTTTATTTGTTATTGATGATCGTTTATTTTTTTGTGTACAGAAAGCAATACGTATTTCAGTCATGTCTGGAAGACGTTGTTTTTCAAACATAGGCCGTAGCATAAGGAGTGCAAAAAGAATGCGTTTAGGTAAGATAGAGAATCGTCATGTATACAAGAATGGTCGCATGTTCTTATAATATTCCCCTAACAATGACGTAGTCCGACCAGTGGCCGAGCGCATAGCCTTCTAGGCCTATGTTCCGTATCCGGTGCCCCTTGGTTCTGGCGACATCGTGAGCGATGTTCAACGTTAGTAAAGTACCCTGCCGATGGTAGTTTGACTGGCAACCATAAAGAAATGTGTAGAGCTTGGCGACATTTTTTTTGGAGGAATGATAATGCGTCAAATATTGTAAATTGGATAATTTAGAACTATTGAAAGATGCGAAATTTCTTGCACTTTCGGGCATGCGTACTAGTTGTTTTTTAATCTAGCTACTGTGAATGTGTGACGTAAGCAGATGAATGTAACGAATTCGCTTGCTCAATTTGACGTCACTAAGCTGTTAATTTGCGTTTTGCGCATGCGTTATTGTTATTTTTCGTTTTTTCCTGTTCTTTCATTCCAATTTGCTTCAACTTGTACTAATGTTTTTTTTTCGGTCTCGCAGAGGGGCCCGCGTTAGCACATTTTCGAATGTATGTATCGATGAATGTAACGAATTCGCTTGCTCAATTTGACGTCATTAAGCTGTTAATTTGCGTTTTGCGCATGCGTTATTGTTATTTTTCGTTTTTTCCTGTTTCGTCTACTATTCTAATTTGCTTCAACTTGTACTAATGGTTTTTTTTTTGGGTCTAGCAGAGGGGCCCGCGTTAGCATATTTTCGAGGGGGCCCTTTTGAGGCGGTGGCCGGACCCACTGATGTGTTTTTTTGGGTCTCGCAGAGGGGCCCGCGTTAGCATATTTTCGAGTGGGCCCTTTTGAGGCGGTGGACGGACCCACTGATGTTTTTTTTGGGTCTCGCAGAGGGGCCGCGTTAGCATATTTTCGAGGGGACTCCCTTGAGGCGGTGGCCGGACCCACTGATGTTTCTTTTGGATCTCGCAGAGGGGCCCGCATTAGCATATTTTCGAGGGGGCCCCCTTGAGGCGGTGGCCGGACTCACTGATGTTTTTTTTGGGTCTCGCAGAGGGGCCGCGTTAGCATATTTTCGAGGGGACTCCCTTCAGGCGGTGGCCGGACCCACTGATGTTTCTTTTGGATCTCGCAGAGGAGCCCGCATTAGCATATTTTCGAGGGGGCCCCCTTGAGGCGGTGGCCGGACTCACTGATGTTTTTTTTGGATCTCACAGAGGGGCCCACCCGGACCACTGATGTTTTTTTGGGTCTCGCAGAGGGGCCCGCGTTAGCATATTTTCGAGGGGGCCCTTTCGAGGCGGTGGCCGGACCCACTGATGTTCTTTTGGGTCTCGCAGAGGGGCCCGCGTTAGCATATTTTCGAGGGGGCCCTTTTGAGGCGGTGGCCGGACCCACTGATGTTTTTTTTGGATCAGCAGAAGGCCCCGCGTTAGCATATTTTCGAGGGGACTCCCTTGAGGCGGTGGCCGGACCCACTGATGTTTCTTTTGGATCTCGCAGAGGGACCCGCATTAGCATATTTTCGAGGGGGCCCCCTTGAGGCGGTGGCCGGACTCACTAATGTTTTTTTTGGATCTCGCAGAGGGGCCCACCCGGACCACTGATTTTTTTTTGGTCTCGCAGAGGGGCCCGCGTTAGCATATTTTCGAAGGGGCCCTTTTGAGGCGGTGGCCGGACCCACTTTTTTTTTTTTTGGGTCTCGCAGAGGGGCCCGCGTTAGCATATTTTCGAGGGGGCCCTTTTGAGGCGGTGGCCGGACCCACTGATGTTTTTTTTTTGGGTCTCGCAGAGGGGCCCGCGCTAGCATATTTTCGAGGGGGCCCTTTTGAGGCGGTGGCCGGACCCACTGATGTTTTTTTTGGGTTTCGCAGTGGGGCCCGCGTTAGCATATTTTCGAGGGGGCCCTTTTGAGGCGGTGGCCGGACTCACTGATGTTTTTTTTTGGATCTCGCAGAGGGGCCCGCGTCAGCATATTTTCGAGGGGGCCCTTTTGAGGCGGTGGCCGGACTTACTGATGTTTTTTTGGATCTCGCAGAGGGGCCCGCGTTAGCATATTTTCGAGGGGGCCCTTTTGAGGCGGTGGCCGGACCCACTGATGTTTTTTTTTGGGTCTCGCAGAGGGGCCCGCGCTAGCATATTTTCCAGGGGGCCCTTTTGAGGCGGTGGCCGGACCCACTGATGTTTTTTTTGGGTCTCGCAGAGGGGCCCGCGTTAGCATATTTTCGAGGGAGCCCTTTTGAGGCGGTGGCCGGACCCACTGATGTTTTTTTTGGGGTCTCGCTGAGTGGCTCGTGCGCCCTCCGAGAAAAATGTTTTACACTACATAAATGGGGCTTTTACTAATATTTAGCAGGCTTTAATACTAGATAAAATGAATATTCACTATTTGCGCCCCCCTCCGAAAGAGTTTCTGGTTCCGCCCTTGGAGAACATATGTAAAGCTGACGTCATAAACTTGAAAATCGTCTGGATTTTTATCACATGTTGGTCTGGAAAATCGTTTTTTTTTAAATCAGAATCTCAGTGGCAATTCTGATAATTAAACGCGGTGCATTTGAAGTATAGAATTTTCATTTAGTGTTAATTGCATGAAGATTGAAGTTTGGTGTTCTTTGATTCTGAGTCGAATAAGTTTGTGTTGGATTTTCCTTGTGTTTTTGATTCCGTTTTACGGAGCTTTTATCGTAAGTTAGTGAGTGTCTCGGGGAATTTCTTCGTTAGTATGGATGTGTGGAATATAGAATGGGGGGGGGGGGGAAGTGAGGTAAGTGCTTCTTTAATTGTACTTTTTCTAATGTTTTGTTGTGGATTTGACTGTTTTATATAGTGTCATTTACTTAGAATTTGTGTTTCTTTGTAAAATTTTAGTGGTATATACTAGTGTTTATTCGTCACAAGACGACGATAGCCGTTCGAGCTTGACGGTCGCCAGGGAGGCTTGGCGCCATGGCTGGAGCTTTGGCGCCAAGGTCTGTAGCGCTCGCACTTGGCGATCGCCAAGCTCCAGCGGCTATCGCCGTGTTTACATGAGGGGCACCGTCTTGTATGATTTTACCGCGTTCTGAACTGGGAGACGGAAGGTTTCTGGATCAAAACAGGTCGCGTCCGCCGACCTAACCGTTCGGAGTGTTCCTGTATCCCGTTCGGAAAATAAAACTGAATGGGAGCGTAAATACGAGTTAGGACCCCTTAGAAAGACCCCCACGGAGGAAACCCCCACCCCTTGACCTAGATCCTATGTGTGGAGACTATAAGCAGGATAGTCTCGAGATTTGTAGAGAGTTTAATTTAACTCCTAGCGTCGTGTGCAACTTATAGAAGCAGTTCCACGATACCGGATCCATCGAGAAAAAGCCTGGGCAAGGTCATCCAAGAGAAGTTGCTTCGTTTTTGATCGCCAGTGACACAGTTTTTCTGCCATCATGTTGCAGTTATCTCAAATTTGCACTCATGACGTCAACGTTTCATCATGATTTAAATAATTTTTCACTTTTTTAGATTCCACATCACTGGGTTTAATTCGAATTATATGTGTAACGAAAATGTTCTTTTCCTACCGTGCGGAGAACGGGTACTCAGCTAGTAAATAAATAAATAACAAAGAGCCTTCGAGAGAAATTAGGATTGGAATTGATAATTAAATGTTTATAATCTTTGCCCAAAAAATGACATCACGAAGTAAAACGAGAACCAAGGTCTTTTAGCAAACCTTAAAGACTCAGATTAGCTTGTAATAGTCCACAAAAAAATGGTTTTGGGTCAATCCAAACTGCGAAAAATAATTGGATGGCCATTTCAATAGAATTTACAATTTCTCCCTTAATTTTAGAGTTTTTAATCTTCGCAAAATATTTTGACACATTTATACCGTTTGGTTTGAAATTTTGTACGGATGCATAGAAAAATAAAGAAAACTCAATTTAGCTACTTTTAAAATAGGAAAGTTTCGGTTTCCCCGAATTTCGTCCATTTTCAAATTATATACTGGATTTAACATTCCCATCTTCATATATTATTCTGTTAAAATAATCCCCATTTCATTCCTCCCTCAATCCCCAGGAGTGGGGCTAATAATATTTAGTTAATATAACTAATAAACAGATAATAGCATGCTTTTCACTTTCAAAGTAATTATGAAAACACTCGATCTATAATCTATATAAATAAAACAATAATAATGTAAACTGTTGTTAGTTTGTCTGTGTCTCGCGTAGCTCGCAGACGGGTGATCCTAAACCTACTAAATTTTGTGCCGAAATTCTCCAGGATAGGTCCCGACACACCTCGAAGCAATTTTTTCGAAATTCGAATTAGTTTAGGAGATATTGATAAAAAAACCCGTCAAATACACCAATTTTTGCTTTCCGCAATTCCGCAATTGTAAAACCTGTAGTCAAAAAGTGAGAAATAAGAAACGAGGTTGCCATGTTTGGCAATTTTATTAAATTATTTAGACTCCTGGAGTAAAAATGAAAGAATAATGATTTTTTTTCTGTTTAGATTAGATTATTTACAAAGTTATTTTTTAATTAAAGTATCATGTGCATGTGAAATCAGAGCAGGAATTCGATGTTTTTGATGTGTAAAAGAATAAGGATTTGCAGATTTCCGAGACTAATATGTATATTTTTTATTTGGCGAAAAATAAACTAGCTGATATGCTGATTTTGAGAAAGTAGTTTGTAGCGGTTTGCACAGTTTTTGGCTTGGCGCAATTTACTGAGAGCGTAACGAAATAGTGTTTTACTGCGTTAAATTTTAATTTTCCGTGCAGAAATAACGCAGTTATTAAGGCGATTTTAAATGATCTATCTTCAGAATTTACACCAAATTAAGTAAATTGATTTAAATTAGGGGAAATCCGCCAAATTTCAGAAAATAGAAATGCTCGGATTTTGTGCATCGTAGTTAAAGATCGATAAAATGCGTTATAGTTCATAATTTAGATAGCTACTACTTTTCAATTAGATTCCTGTATTAATAGTTGAAGATCGAACCATATAAATGACAGATAACTATTTTCCATTTTGGTTGCTATTAAACCAATTCTTCGAATCATTCCTTGAAACAAATTGGCAAAATGGTGCATGTTGATATTTTGGCGATCGAAGTACTATTACGTGCAATAAATAATTTATTTTTATTTGTTAAAGCATTCAAATGTTCAAATGTAGTGTAATTCTGTATTTCATAGCGTGTGCTTTTCCGTTTGTATTGCTAATTCCATGCCACGGATGTGATGAGCCGATTTTACGACCGTATGATTAGATAATTTTTTTATAATCCCGCCAAACAGGGTGAATAAAAGAATTCTGTATAAATATGAATGGTTTTGAAGGGAAATAAGAATGTTTTTTTAAGCCCAGAAATGTTAGTGAGTATTACCTATAGATTTTGCCTTTATTGTCAAGTTTAATTTGCGATTCATTTCGGCTATTTGCCGTGGACTTGAGGCGTTAATTACGCCAATATAGCAGTTCTAGCAAAGTAAACATAAACAACTAATTCATTTAATATTCTATTTTTTATATTGCTACAGTTTCCGTAGTAACGGAATCCACTGTTGCCACTTAAGTTCTTAAATTTAACAATTAAGTGAAACAAATAAGGCACCACGTCAATTCTCGAACCTGCAATTTTGTTTTTTTTTAACTAAAGGCATTTTTGGGGTGAAAAATGCTGAGTATTATGCTAAAGCCCCATATCTTAATTCCGATTAGTTTACTAGAAAGTAGAATAATCGGTATAAACTGAAGCAATGAAATTTTAGGCATTTCGAAAGTGAAAAGTTTCGTCTTCATGTTCTCTCTTTTTTTGATCGCCAGTGACACTGACGTGGTTTTGGTGTCGTCAAGTTGCAATCATCTCAGATTTGCACTCATGACGTAAACGTTTCGTCACGATTCAAATAAATTTTCAATTTTTGAGCTTCAGCATCACTAGATTTGATTCCATTTATATGTGTAAGGAAACTGCTCTTTTCCTACCATGCGGAGAACGGGTACGAAGCTAGTAATAAATAAACGTACTTATTAATCTCAGTCATTTACATACATTGGAAATTGCACTTCTTTAATTGGGCTCGGCCATTTCATTTGCTGATAGCCTTTTTCAGTGATGATTGCAATGCGCATAGCCCACATAAACAACGTTTTAGATGTAATCAGACGTCCATTCCTTGAGAAATCCTCCCGAAGGAAAAAGCATTTCTCAATAGCCACTTGACCCACTGCCGTCGCCTTACTTATTAGCATTCCCGAAGGGCAATCGCGGACGCCGATAAGCAATTAATAAAATAATGAAGAAACATAAATACTTACCTGCGGACATGTCACGCAAGAGAGAACCAATGTTTCAGAAGGTGTGTGGCTTTCGCACCTGAGACGGAAGAAAGCAGTTGGATACCGCGCGAGGGAGGGGCAGTTCATTCATTAAAAATGTCAAACGGGTGATGACATTGAAATGAAAATTTTCAATGCCATCCTTGGATGTATGAATAGCTTGAATGCATTGTAGATTTCTTTAAATCACGTAATGTTACCTTTTGATGAGTTTTTTTCTCGAAACGACTTGCTGTTTTAGATTATTTGAAACCGATGGTTGGACTAATTTTGAATGAAAATATTGTATGAATTGTATAAAAATAGAAAGCTAAAGTGTTAAGTTGCTGAATTAAAGTCAAACTTAATACATCATTTTTATTGCGTAGCTCATTAGCTAATCCTGTGATAGATTTTCTCGTTGTCCATATGAATATAATTTTCTCTAAAAATATAACAACAACAAAAAAAAAGACAGAAAAAAGAAATGCTTTTATATTTTAAGTAAGCACTAAAGTGCTGTATATAAAAAGCGTATCATAATCCACGCGTCTTCCCTATTTTTCTTTCTTATTCCATTAAGTTGAAAAGTGTATCATTATTCATGAGTGTGTCGTATTTCCTTATCTATATAAATAAAACAGACTGTAAAATGTCTTAGTTAGTTAGTTTGTCTGTGTCTCGCCTAGCTCCTAGACGGGTGATCCTAGACCAGGGATGGGCAAACTTTTTCGGTCGCGGGCCAAAAATCCAAAAAAAAAAAGTTTGGCCGGCCAAGATAAATTTTTCTAAAATTTTAAAAACAATATACATGCATTACAATTTAAATATGTTAATGAGATGAATGAAAATGCGATTTCATTTTTAAAAGTTTTTTATATTGAGGTTCGAAGTGAGATGTACCGATAAGGAACGATGCTAAATGCTCATCTGTCAGTCTACTTCTGAAAGAATTCTTTCTAAGGTTGAAAGTTGAAAACACTTGTTCACATATATCAGATAAAGAAAACATAGCACCGATTTTCTGGGTATGAGATATTAAATTTGGGAAACTTACTTTCGATAATGATTTGTAAAACTGTAACTTTCGTATATTTAGGAAAACTGTTTAAGATGATTGTTAGATTACAACTCAATTAATTCAAGCTACAAATCTGACCTCTTTACGTTGAAAGGCATGGTAAAAATATCCAATTCTGTTTGAATGGCACTGAAATCTTGAAATCTGCGTTCGAACTCAAAATGCAGTTTTTTTCAAGCTATCTTCATCATCCTTAATATGGATATCTTATAAATAAAAATGAAATTCTGTTTGTTTGTTTGTTTGTGGATTTGATTCGTATACAAATCCACAAAAATGGACCTATCGGCCTGAAATTTAGCACAGATATGTAAAATAATATAGAATAAATCACAGTCCACTTTAAAACTTTGAAAGTCCACCCGTTCCCGGAATTTAGGAGATTTTTTTATGCTCTTCACGCAAAAATCTTTCCGTAATTGTAACCCCTGTAGTGAAAAAAATGTGAAATAAGGATCGTGGTTGCCATGTGTGGCGATTTTGCCGAATAAAATGTCGTTCGTATACAAATCCACAAAAATGAACCTATCGGCCTGAAATTTAGCACAGATATGTAAAATAATATAGAATAAATCGTAGTCCACTTTAAAACTTTGAAAGTCCACCCGTTCCCGGAATTTAAGAGATTTTTTATGCTCTTCACGCAAAAAGCTTTCCGTAATTGTAACCCCTGTAGTGAAAAAAGTGTGAAATAAGGATCGTGGTTGCCATGCGTGGCGATTTTGCCGAATAAAATGTTTTATATTCTCAAAGTAAAAATAAAAGAATAATAATGATTTTTTTTTGTTAGTTTATATTCGTAAGGTTATTTTTTTAAAATTATAATATCGTGTGCATGGGAAATCAGAGCAGGAATGTAATGCTTTACACGCAAAACAATAAGAATTGAAGATTTCCGAGGCTAATGTGTAAATTCTTTTAGTTTGGCGAAAAAATAAAATGGCTGAAATATGGATTTTGAGTAAGTGAGTTCTAGCGGTTTGCACAGTTTTCGGCTTTGCGCAATTTATTGAGAGCTTAAGGAAATAGATTTTTGAAAACAAGTGCAAAGGTTTTATTAGAATACAGCGTTAAATTTTAATGATCCGTGAAGAAATAATGCAGTTATTAAAGGATTTCAAGCGATCTAACTTCAGAATTCTCGCCAATTGAGTACATTGATTTAAGTTGGGTGAATTCCGCCAAATTTCAGAAAATTGAAATCTTCTCATTTAGTACATCGGAGTAACGATGAATAAAACACATTATAGTTGATAATTTAAAAAAAAAATCGGCTGTATTAAGGGATTCCAATTTTCAAATAACTCTCTTTGGCTACTCTTTGGCGGTCGAACCATTTCCCATATTGATTGCTGCTAAGTCAATGCTTCGAATGATTCCCTGAAAAAACTCTTGCAAATTGGCGTATGTTGGCACTTTGGCGAGGCTTAGATTTGAAACTGGATTTTATTTGAGACTGGTATATATAATAACACTGGTTATAGATAAAAATGAATGTTGGTATGTGTTTATGAGGTTAAAAAACTCCAGCACCGTTGCACGATGAACTTTGGTTCACCTAAGTCTTTTATGATGGAGAAGGTTTTTATGCTATCCGTTTTCCTTAACTTGCCACTTGGTGCCGCAGCACAACGTTGAATTCTATTCCGTTTAGCCGTTTGCTATGCGAATATCGTCCAACAAATTTTGATGAAATTTGGTACACGCGAATATTAGAACACGGAGAATATTTTTCACTATCCATTTTGCTGTAACTTGCCGCTAAATGGCGCTGCAAAGCATCAACTTCTATACCGTTCGATCAATCGGCATAAATTTTTTTATACTTACACATTTGAGCACGAAGAATATATTCTAACTGCGTTCCTTTTGATATTACTCACCACTAGATGACACTGCAATGCATTATTATTTTATTATTTTAACTCGCCACTAGATGACGCTGCAGCAGGCCAAATTCTTGACCATTCAAACGGTCGCTATGAAAATCAGTATACATAGCTATTTGAACAATGAGAATATTTTGGCGTTATCCATTTTGCTATAACTCGCCACTTGACGGCGCTGTAGCAAATCATTACTTTAATTAACTACTAGATGGCCCTGCAGTGTATCACTTCTTGACTGTGCAAATGATCGTTATGAAAATTGGTATGCATAGATAGTTGAACACGGTCGCTATGAAAATCAGTATACATAGCTATTTGAACAATGAGAATATTTTGGCGTTATACATTTTGCTATAACTCGCCACTTGACGGCGCTGTAGCAAATCATTACTTTATTGAACCACTAGATGGCCCTGCAGTGTATCACTTCTTGACTGTGCAAATAATCGCTATGAAAATAGGTATACATAGATATTTGAACACGGGGAAGAGTTTGGCGCTATCCATTTTCCTATAACTTGCCACTAGATGTCGCGTCAACACATGAACTTCAGGACTGTCCAGCCGATAGTCATGAAAATTCGTATACATCGATATCTGAATGCGAAAAATATTTTCGCCGTATCCGTTTTGCTAAAACTCGCCACTAGATTGCGCTACGCCGCATGGCCTTCTGCACCGTACAAACGATTGCCTTGCAATTCGGTATGCATGATTATTGGACACAATATAACGCGATATCCACTGTGCTATATCTGTTTATTACAATGAATAGTAATCACCACAAATCGTAATATCAAAAAGTCCATTCATTCCCGTGCGAAGAACGGGTACTTCAGCTAGTATAATATATAAATATATATTTTCTTTTAATTTCCGTCGGACCGGCAAATTTAAAATTCTATCAGCGGGCCGGATAAAACCTTCCGGCGGGCCGTAGTTTGCCCATCCCTGTCCTATACCTACCAAATTTTGTATGGAAATTCTCCGGGACGGGTCCCGACATACCTTGAAGAGATTTTTTCAAAATTCGAATTATTTTAGGAGATTTCGATTTAAAAAAAAAACCTATCGCAAAAGGCTACTTTTGCTCTCGCCATTTTGCAACTGTATCCCTGCCGTGGAAAGAAGGGAGAATTTAGCATATCTAGGTTGCCATATTTGGCAAGTTTATTAAATGATTCAAACTCTTGAAGTAAAAATAAAAGAATAAAGATTTTTTTTTTAGATTATTTGTAAGGTTATTTTTTAATTAAAATGTCGTGTGCATGTGAAGTTAGAGCAGGAATGAAATAAATCTTTTATACTCATAAGAAAAATAGGATTTGGAAATTTTCCGAGACTAAATGCGCAACTTTTTAATTTGGCGAAAAATAAAATGGTTGATATGCGATTTTGAGAAGATGTGATTCTAGCACTTGGCACAATTTATCGTCTGCTTCTGCTACTTCGAATTTCGCATGTTTCTGCACAGCTTTTCCCCATCTGTTTCTAATGTATTGCATCCAGAAAAGAGATGTTAGAAATGTCAGTTTTACTTTTCTTTAATCACACTAATGAATAATGATATACTTTCCAACTTAATGAAATAAGGAAAGAAAATAGGGAAGACCCATGGATTATAATACGCTTTTAATATATAGCACTTTAGTGCGTATTTAAAATATGAAAGTGTTTCAGATTTTCTTACTTTTTTTTTTTTCCTTTCCATTTTTTGATAAAGGCCAATATATCCAGAACTCTTCAGAATTAATATAGGACGAAAATAATTTGTACCTTTTTGTAGGTTTTTATCATTTAACCATCTTATTTTTGTAACCAGGGACGGCCCGACAGGGTAAGCATCTCATTTGGGCGCCGGCTTCGAAGGGGCGTCATTTCAAACTCAAAAACTAAGTAGAGCATAAAAGGTGGTGCCTTTTTTACATTAGAAGGGGCGCCACTTATTTTAGGGTCGCTCCTGTTTGTAACCATCTTAATTTTAAATTCCATTCAGAATCTGAGAGATTTCAGTGCCAAGGAAGCCGGTGAGGAACAGGATTCTCTCCGAACAAGATTTATTAAGATGACGAACCAACTGTATACCAGAGGCGGCTAGTTGTATATAAGACTTCTTTGGATTCGAAATCTAAATAAAATTCGCCTATTAAAACTGTTTTACAACCTTCGCCAAGCATACTCTAACTATACTTCACCTTTATAAATACTGTTGCAGAAAACTCTGCTTAATTCTCGGGTTCGTCGTTTAAAAGTCTAGTGTATGTCGAAAGCTCTAGTAAGCAGTCCACTCGTGAAGATTTAACACAAATTTTATTGCTTCTAGAATTTCGTCGAAAAATTTTCTGTACAAAATTCACTGGTATTAATCAGGCACGAACTTGCTTATAACAGTTTGCTTGATACATAAACTTTCACAGATGCTGTATTTCACACAAAATAAAACACTACCGGTTAAAATTCAGTGGAAACACTCGAGGAAAATTCACATCGATTCCTCAGCAAAAAAAATAAAAAATAAAAATAAATAAATAAATAAAGTATTCACTAACAGCACTCAAAAACAAGCTTCTAAAAACAAGCAAAATATCGCTTACACTGCACAATTCACAGGCTAATGCAATGAATTCAACGAGCGTTTGCGAGTCTCTAGCCAAATTTGGAATATATCGTCATTTGGATCAGTTTTGAGTACTTACTTTTTGGGGCCAAACTTGGTGATTAATCATCAAAAATTGCAAACTATGGCGATTTTCAGCATTTTATTCTCCTCATCCCCTCCACGTGCTATCTGGTTTTTTAAGTATTTCTCTCCATACACCGTAATATATGAGAAATATTTTATGCAGCCCTGCAAAAAACTGTGGGTCCTACACACTAAAATCAATACTGGTCGTACGACTGTAGTCTATAATATATATACCAAATGTGAGCTCAATCGAATGTATCGTTTAGGAGCTAGCGCACATTTAAGTATTTCTCTCTAATGGCCGAAATGCATAAATATTTTTAGTAGCCCTGTAAAAATACTATAAGTCTTATACACACCAAAAATCAATAACATTTGTACGATGGTAGTCTATAATATCTGTACCAAATTTAAGCTCAATCGAATGTACCGTTACCCTGTTGAAAAGTGCAATGAAAACGCGTCGACGTAAACCTGTCCACAAATTATGTCAACAGAAAATACCGGAGTGAACGAAATAGCACTGCAGTGCTAATAAATGAATAAAAATTAAATTAAATCCAAAATACTCACTAGACAATTTTATAAAACTTACGGTTTTTGTTATTGCAATGATTCCTAGAGCTAGATTATGAGGCTCCCCCTCCCCCCCCCCCCCAAAAAAAAATATTTGTCATCTTTCTTAATTTAAATCCTACCCTCCTTTTAATGGTTAAACGTAAAAAACTATCTTCTTGCATTTATCATAAAGTAATTTAAATATAGGGCAATGTAACACTGATAGCCTCTCTAAATTTAAACGATATTCTATAAGAATATTTAGATACATGTTGTTTTATAGAAATAGATAAAAAATTTCCCAGTAAAAAAGTCTGATGTGGACACTACATGACTTCCTTGTACGTCTGTTAAATTATATATATTTTCGGTGCACTCCATTCAAATTTATTTAATTTGGAATGGTACTTCTATATACAATACTTCCATACAATAATTCCGTAATATTAAAGTTTAGTGTATTTTCGCCAAATATGAAATATCGCCAACATGTCGCAATTTTTAACAATTAAACTTTCCTTTTCATCCTTGAAATTCAGCTCCAAGTGCTCCTGAAATTTAGATCTAACAACTTTTAAAGAATGACTTCATGGCTCCTCCTTCTTATAATTTATACTAATGCATGGGGGTGCACTTGAATAATCCCAATGCATTCAGTTATCTTCTATAAATATTATTCGTATCAATAGCAACACTTGGAACATAAACATCATTTTCAGAATACTGAAAATTTGCTTAGATTAGCAGTGTTCTAATATTTTCAAATTATAACTGCAAATTCACTTCATTTTTTCTTCATTTCTATATTTCTTGCATTAGTCAATCATTTAATTTTTATTTACTTGCCTTAATATGTTTATAATTCATTTCCATTTTTAAAGCTAATTATTATAGGTTCTTTGTACACTTGCATTGAGAATCATTAATTAATTGAATTTCAAGAGCCTTTTAAGGCATATAAAAATTCTTACTAAATATCTGACACATAATCCTGTTCAACATTGTCAGTATGAATAAATGTAAAAACGTAAAGGGGGAAAAAAATTAGATATAGTTTCTAATATATCACATCCAGGGCCTGATTAACACTTTCTGATACTATAGGCCCGCTATCATTTCGAGGCTCCCTCCCATCTATTCCTATCCCATTCCACAAGTATAAATAATAAATATTGTAGTTTTGAGGCTCCTAGACTTTTTTTTTACTATAGGCCCGGTCCTTATGGGCCTATTCGGTAATCAGGCTATGATCACATCTTCGATTCCCTTCTCATTCTATGAAAGCTTCAAAAAAATGGTGCGAATATCTAAAAGAAATCATTGAAATATACACGATAATGTTAGAAATCTTATAAAAAAATGCCATAAAATTTCGAGATTTTCGTTTAATGATGCTTTGATTTTCTTTTCAGTGCATGGTACAATACCTCCTAACGAAACTGCGAGCAAGGTCAAGTCAGAATGACCTCGATATTTCGGCAATGGAAAGAAAATGATTGACACACCCAAATTAGCGAAAAAAACTGACCAACAGCTTCACCACTCTCACTTATTTGCGGTTTATCGCGCATAATTGATAGCGTATAAATACACGATCTCAATACTGTCGGGCTCATTCACATCATACCTGATTGAACTCTCCTCAGCATGAAGGTGGTAAGTAAGCTTCAGTTTGTTACCGATATGTTTGCCATTAATATGAGTTATTGGCTTAAGTATTTCTATATCTCAACAGATTAGGTGCATGCGTTCGTTTTCATTTTTTATTGCTAAAAACTAAAATAGTATTTATGGGAAATCAAACGGAGGAAGAATTAAGAAACAGGATTTTATTCATATGAATATATTTTTCCCATTATTTTCTTGCATTGTCTAGTAAAAACTGATCGACGTCAAATACTTTTCGCTCAAAACTTTTAAAAAATGAATTAAGTCTTTTAAAGAATCACATAAATGATATGATGAGCGGAATCAACCATTTTTTACATATTTTTTCGATGCCTAGACAGGTGCTGTGAGCTTAAACATGAGATCGAGGATTTACCAAGCCAAACGATTTATCATTTAGACTAAAATTAATCTAATAAATTTTAGTATTGAATTAGGCAATAATTTTCAAAGTCTGGATAACATCTCTTCTCAAAGATAACATCTCTGGATAAGATCTCTTTCTCATTTGTTCGAATGTATTTCACATTTTGAACAAATATACATTTTTACATTTAATTTAAAATTTTTCCTTCTAAAAGCTAATGTAATAAAATTAGAATCAGAAATATTTTATAATTAAAATAGAAAGCTAAAGATTCACTTGTGTCAGTTTTTCACAGAAAACAAACATATGATGACCTTAATCAAATAATAAGACTTAGGAATAATGTTTGTAATATTTTAATCACTTATTTTAAAATAACATTTATAAATAGCAGTGTTTTCATAAATGCACAATTCAGATGCATTAACATCAAGTAAGTATTTAATCATAACAGGGCAATTAGGTACCGCAAAATCCAAATTTAACCAGGTTTATCAGCATGATTTATTTTAAATTTTGTTTGCTATTGATTTTTCACACACTTAAATTCGCTTTAACATGCCCGCCTCCGAAAACAAATAAAAAAAATTCTCTTTAATGTTAAAAATAAATAAATAAATAAAATAAAGAATTACCACTTTTTAAATATCTGAAACTAAGTGGTCTGTTTTAGAAAATGTTGTTTAAAAATACATCTCATTGTGTGTGTGTTGTTCTGACAAAAAAGTTAAACATCTTTTTTACAAGAAGTATATTTACTGTATCATCAAATAATAAAAATTTTATGCATAAAATTTTTTCTCATAAATTCACGTACTCATGAAGAACAAAAACACTTAAACAACATCTAATGAAAGATTACGTTTCTGCCTCTTTTAAGCACTATAAATAATTAAATTTCCCCCCAAAATTTGTTTAATCTTAAAATGATTTTTTTATGCCCACTATGTTACCAAATATTTCATAGCTGAATTTTCCAACATATGGATCAGACTATTTAAGTAGTTACCTAATGTTGTCACTAATTTCTTCCACGGCTGCCAATTGCATTTGAATAGTTCTTTTTTGGAAGAAAATAAATTGATTAAAATATGAAAATGCTAATTTCATTCAATGTCTGCTGTTTTACCTTCTTTATGCTAAACTGTTATGTCAGTAAGATTAAGGTTAAATGCCTTTTTAAGCCTTATGGAACTTGATAATAAATAAAAGTAAAGCCTAAATCGAATAAACGAAATGAGTAAACCCCCAAATGAAGCTTTATTTTTGTCCTCCCTGTTACCAAAAGTTTAACTTAAATTAAGTTTTAACTTTCATATTGAGATATATAAGTCTTACATATACTGTTAAAATCTAATAACTAAGAACACAATAAATTTACATTTATAAAATAATAATCTCTCTCTCTCTCTTTTCTTTTCTTTTTTTTTTTTTTACCAAAAAGTAAAATGCACTGTCTGCATTAAACGTAATAGAGTGGATTTCTTTGTTAATTTAATATCTGATACAGCCTAGTGAATACTTTTTATCTTTCTATTCATCAGAAAAAATACATTTTATTACTTACAATGAGAAAAATGTATGAATTTTGATATATTTTTTTATAACAACTAGTTTTCTGGCTAATAATAAGTAAAATCTGTAGAAAAAGAAATTTATTTCAATACAAATTGAACGGGGAAATTGTAGCATTTTTTGGAAATGGCCATGTGCACATGCTTTTGTATCACTATTGTCTCAACAGTCTTGCAGGGATAACATTGTGCGGGTATTTAAGCATGTTTGGAAATAAGCCTTTCCATTCTTTATTGCAAAGAACTTTGTGAAAGCTCTTGAAAAACGAAATTAATAAAAATACGCTTTCTCTCAAAAAATCCCAGAACTCATACTATTTTATAATAAATTAAACAAGGTACAGCGAAAGAATTATAATCATTCCACCACCCCCCCCCCCTTCCCTGAACTTTCGAATGAAAAGCAAACAAGAGCGGATAACATATTTTCTGACACGTGCTAAAAAATCTGAAATCAAATTAGGATTTTGAAAGATTCTTTCTCTATTTCTCTCTCCAAATAGCTTGCAGTCTTCCTCCTCATGGCTGGTGCCGCTATGGCACAGTACCATCATGGTGCTTCAGCCCATAGTAGATACACACCAGTCCACGTTTCTCATGTGCAACCTGCAGCTCATCAAGTCTCTTCTTCACATGTCAGCAGTTACACGCCTGTCCGCGTTTCTCACGTGCAACCCGCAAATGGTGCTTACTCACACGGCAGCTACGCTCCCGCCCATGTTTCTCTTGCGCAACCCGCACATGTCAGCTACAATCCCGTCCAAGTTTCTCATGTTCAGCCCGCACACAGCTCTTCTTCACAAGCCAGCTACGTTCCCGTCCATGCTTCTCATTTGCAATCCGCTCATAGCTCTTCTTCACATGGCAGCTATGCTCCCGTTCAAGTCTCACATGTTCAACCCGCTCATGGTGCTTCCTCACAAGCCAGCTACGCTCCCGTCCTCGTCTCTCATGTGCAACCCGCTCATGGTGCTTCCTCACAATCCAGCTACGCTCCCGTCTACGTTTCTCACGTGCAACCCGCTCATGGGGCTTCCTCACAAGCCAGCTACGCTCCCGTCCACGTTTCCCATGTTCAGTCTGCACACAGTGCTCCATCACAGGCTAGCTATGCTCCTGTTCATGTCTCTCTCGTACAGTCTCCTTCCCTTGCTTCTTCCTCCCACGGACAGAAGTATGGAGCTCATGGACAACATGCTTCAGACTATGCTGCACATGACAACAAGCATCATGCTAGCCATGGAGTTCAATCCGACAAAGCTCACTCTGCCCATGGAAATCACAATGTTGGAGGATATGCCAAGCACGATGTGCAGTCTGGTCAATGTAAGTAAATATATTATGTACGATTACATTGTGCCTATAGTATGTTAATGAACTAAACTGTATACGAAAACAGAGATATATTGTTTTAAACATAGCTATTTAAATTTAAATTTGAATCGAATTTACAAAGTGGAAAAAAATTTACATTGAGATTGTCCTTTTGCTCAATCTTTTTATGAAAGTGTCAGGATAGTTAGGTAATGAACTTATTGGATTTAATTTTGAAGGAGAGAGGAATGGAAAAATCATTTAATTTGTCTAGTACGCTAGATAATCTACCTATGGTTCCTTAGGAATACTTGGCAAATGAAGCAATTTGCCTCCCAAATCAGCGATTTCCGATTGTCTATGAAACATGCTCGATATTTCTCAATATGTCACATACAAGCTCGTATGCATTAAAATACACGAAAGTTTCTTCATAGCTTGACTGTTTTTCCCACTGTAATCCAACTTTTTTAAAGCGATGTTCCAATATCTATCGCATGGTTTATCGTGCGCACCTTTCTAAAACTCATCTATAGTATTTTTTGATAGTTTTGTTTTCTAAATATATTTTTAATTTGAGAAAGAGAACTATTCTCAGATGAAACCCTGCGTGTTCCTGATGCACGGAACATAGGCACTCTTGGCCTCCCTTAGCAGGATTTCTAATTGAAAACCTTCGCCATAGAGTCCTACACCATGAAACCTTCGCCATAATCCACAGCCAAGTTTTTCTCATACATGTAAATATCATATGTGTTTGCAATTATTTACGTAATCATCTTAATTTAAATAAACACTGTTTGGAGCTTAAAATTTTTGACGGGGTAATTTTTGCGCTATTTTTAAAACTGGGATAGACAGTAATGTTTGACAAGGTTTTAAAACTGCAGTTCTAAGATAATAGAATAAAGTTAATATTCAATCTTAGTTATTGCTGTACTTAAACTTTTCTATAAAATATGAGAAACTACTACACATTTCTACAGCGATTGCAAAACCAATACTTATTTTTTGCTGCTACAGATTTCCACACCCAGTATCTATATAACAAATCCTTTGTTCACGAAAGTTGGGCAGAGCTAGATTAATGAATGTTCTAGTTGAAGACAATTTTCAATGACTGTTGTACGATAGTTAATTAATCAAAGTTCATAAAAGCTTTCCGAATCAGCACCGCTCATCTAGGCGATCCTTTGATTAATGAGTGCTCACAAAGAACTGGCATGGAATCCAGTAGAGTTTATCGAATCTAGTCAAATAAATGCTTAACTAAGATATCTTTGAACGATATTACCAAAACCCGGTAAGCCCAGTGCCCAATCTCAATGCAAATATTTTGAATAAACCAGTTGCTATTTGTCAAAGTGCGTATAGCTGTTACGTTAAATCAAGATGATGTGTTTATAGGGTTACATATTATTCTGAAATGAATTAAAGGATTAACATAAAGTGTGGTATGTGTATTAAAACGGATGGTCTTTTGACAAAAGTTCTTATTTTCTCAATTAATTTTTTTTTTTTTTGGTTTTGTTTTTAATGAAGTATGTAGATGAGATAAATTTTCTTTCGAAGAACAGGATTATTTGCCAATCAATCGTCATTTTCAGTTAAAAAGAAATTTTTTCGTTAAGTTAAATTCTGTCAGTGCCATTGAATTGTATTGAGTAAAGAAATTACTATTATTGTGCATTTTCTACAACATTAACAACATGAATCTTAAGAGCTATTAACTTTGTAGCACTGTCTCTTTATTTTATTAAACTTTATATTGAAGACTTACAGAAAGCTTTATTTCTTCATGCAGTAGAGTAGCCAGAATTTTATTTCGGGGGGAGGGGGCGAAAAATAGACGTATCGCAAAACAGCCTAAAAGCTTTATCTCGTCTCCAAAATCCCTATATCGTAATTTTTAAAATGTTTGTCGCGTCTCGCAAAAAAATCTGTAAATCTCTGTCTTGTCTCGCAAAAATACGTTTCGCATCCATCGCTATTAAAAGATTCTTTCGTGCCTACGGGCCACAAAGAGAAAACGATAGACAAGAAAAGGGACTGACGTTGTGTGTTTACGACGAAAACAGCAAACAGTTGAGCTATAACACATTAGCACATGCACGAATACGATTACGTTGGAAAGGGGCATGATTTAGATTTTATGTTTTTATCTCAACTAATAAGTACTTAAAAAAAAAAAACATCCAGAACAATAACTGCCAAATCTTCGGTGTAGTAGTGCGTTCAAGACCTCCTCCCATCGTTCTCTAACGCCTCCACATTTCCCATTACAGCTTCCCAGTACGGCAAATACCGCAACGTTGGATCTTACGCCCACGACAAGGGAACTGGATACGAAAAGGCCTACGCCTTCGACAAGAAGGCCGGACACCACAGCATCTTGGGCGATAGCGGTGCTCACTCTTCCAAATACGGTACTTCCGACAAGCAGTCTCACCACAACGCCGGAGCTCACAGCCAGGCCGGACTCAGCAAGTACGGATCCCAGGATAAACACGGTGCCCAGTCCCACGCCGTCCAATCTCACGGCAGTGCTTCCCATGGTTACCAAAACAGCGGACACCATCAGATGCACTTGCAGAAGCCCGGATACTCCTATTAGATGACTAAAGGTAAGTAATCTTCTGTTAAACTTCTAAAATAACATCGAATGTCATAAAATGTATCCTAAATTGGAAATTCTGTAATATCTTCTTTTTTAATGTTAGATTTCATTTGTACTGAGACATGCAACATCAGTACATGTAAATATGTATACAGAGTGCCATAAAAATACTGACCTAGGCTTTAATTCCTTAAATACTGATAGACAAATACGATAAATTTTTAAGTTACGGGGGGTGGGGAGGTACAAGATTTTATGGTATCAGTACGGGTTTTTTTAGCTTCCTTTCAACAAAAGGCAAAGCAATTTATGGGACTTACATAAAAACCTTTATTACTCTAACATAAATCATACAATTCCAACGCCAGTTTTATCAGGCGTCCAAAACAAAAACAGTCCCAACAAAATTTTATATAAAACTAAATTAAATCTTTAGAATCCTCGCACCTCTCAATAATGTAACGTGCCCTCATTCTCGAGTACATATTTTATACTTCAGCTCGAGTCAAATTTCTCGGTTTATTACCATGGAGTTTGGTGCGTTTGTTAATTCATCATCACATAATACGTTGATAATGTCGACGGAACTTTACTACTCCCATGGGGGAAAGCACATCCGTCACAGGAGTGACGATGCTGCTGAAAGAAAATCTTTGTTTACGATCTTTTATTGGAACTGTACCTGATTATCCGGATCACTGTATTATTAATAATTTTTTTTTCAAACAGGTTCGAAAAATAAATAATTATATCCTCATAATACACTGTAATAATTCATTTTACAATAACACGATTGAATATAAAAATACATAAACCTGATCCTACTTTATTAAGAAGGATCTAACTTGAGCCTGGATAATGCATCAGCATTTCCATGTTGAACGCCCCTTCGATAAGTAATTTTCAAATTGTATCGCTGCAACGCTAAAGCCCACCTTGTTAGTTTGGCGCTGTGTGGAAGGCCATCTGTCAAATATGTTAAGGGGTTATGATCTGATACGACCTGGATTTCCGAGCCAAATATCCAAGTATCAAATTTTTTTAGTGCTTCTAAAACTCCACATGCTTCTCTCTCAATCGTAGACCATTTCATTTGGCTGGGGTTTAGTTTCTTGCTGAAAAAAGCAATAGGGACTTCCTCTCCCTTGGCGTCCTTTTGTGCGAGACACGCGCCAATAGCTGTAGCCGATGCGTCACTGTACAACTGAAACGGCTTGTCAAGATCTGGGGTGTGTAAGATAGGTATCTTCATCAATTCCTCTTTCAATCGAGTAAACGCTTGGTCCTCAGCGGAGCCCCAAGGTATAGTAATCGGTACTTTCTTCTTGGTTAGATTTGTTAGTGGCAAAATTATTTGCGCGAATTGTGGTATGTAACTCCTATAATAACTTGCTAGACCGATTAAGCTTCTTAGCTCTTTCTTGGTAGTAGGTCTTGATATCCTCTTTAAAGATTCAATCTTCTCTGGATCTGGTGTATGCCGACCGGAACCTACAATATGGCCCAAAAATTTTACCTGGGTTCTCCCGAACTCGCATTTTCCAAGATTCACAGTAAGTCCTACTTCCCTCAATGTTTTAAAGACTTGGCTTATATGCTTTAAATGTTCTTCCCAACTGTTAGAGAAAATGGCTACGTCGTCAATGTATGCACAGCAATTATCACGATGTACGAATAATGCTTTATCCATTGATTTCTGGAATGTCCCTCCGGCGTTCTTCATCCCAAAAGGTAAGACTTTCCATTGATAATGCCCCGAATGTGTTACGAAGGCGGTGAAATGCTTGGATTCTTCATGCATGGGAGTCTGCCAGTATCCCTTCGTTAAGTCTATGACGGTTATAAATGCAGCTTGTCCTACTCTGAATATTAAATCCCTGGCGATTTTCATGGGATATGAATCAGGCACCGTGAAACTATTCAATAGTCTAAAATCAATACATAACCTAACGCTTCCATCCTTTTTGGCAACACAAACAACAGGATGTGCCCATTCGCTATCGCTTGGTTCAATGAGGTCCATTTCAATTATCTCCTCGATTTGGCGATCAACTTCCGTTTGTAAACTGATGGGTACTCGATACGGTTTGAGTCTCTTTGGCGTGCAGTTAACTTTAACATAATGCCCGTCGACTTTGGCATGTCCTGGCTTTGAACTAAAAATGTCCATATATATCTTTAGTACATCAAATAACTCTTGAGTTTGCTCTTCAGTTAAACTATGATTTCCAGTTTTCTCCAAATGTTTTCGGATGTCCTCTACCTCTTTCTTTGTTTTATCAGTAGGCGCGTAATGGATTACGCCAAATTCTTCATCCATTTCGTAAACAACACCAATGTGATTTACCCTCTGCACGTACGGTCGTACTTTATTCACGTGTAGCTCTCTAGTACTACCATCCTCTAATTCAACTCTTACCGAATGCGGTCTGGTGATTTGAATTACCGTTGCCGGTCCAATCCAAGTGCTTAAAAGTTTGTGAGTTGATGATGGAAGTAATATCAACACTTTGTCGCCAATGGCAAACTGTTTTTCTCTCGCACGGAGATTATACCTGGAAACGTATTCTCCTTGAGCTTTCTCGGTGTTTTCGGAAGCGATCTCATTAGCTTTACGTATATTTTCAACTAAATCTTCAAGATATTTAGTGATTGGTCTGGACGCGGTCGTTGGGATAGTTCGTTCTCCCGTCCAAATACTTTTCAATAAAGATAATGGTCCTTGTGGTAACCGTCCATAAACCAATTGAAATGGTGATAGCCCCGTGGTGGTGTGTGGCACTTCAAGATACGCGAACATGAGATATGGTATATGTATATCCCAGTCTCTCCCATACTCTTGTATGTTTTTATTCATCATCTCCTTAAGAGTTTTATTCCATCGTTCTACTGCCCCCATACTTTCCGGATGTCCGGGTGTCGAAAAACGTGGCGCTACCCCTAATAGATTTTCAAATGATTGAGTCAGCTTGGAAGTGAAATTCGTACCCTGGTCGGTGCATATCACTTTTGGAAAACCGGTGTGGGTGAAAATCTTCATTAAAACGTCACACGTTGTCTTGGCACTAATCTCTTTCACTGGAATTGCCTCGGCCCACTTAGTACATAAATCCACGGCACAAATAATATATCGATGTCCTCTCCTCGATGCAGGCTCTAATGGTCCTATACAGTCTACGCTCCAGACTTCAAAAGGATTTTCAGGCCTAACGATAAGCTGTATGGGAATATGATCCCGATAGGTGCTAGTTCTCCTCAATTGGCATTCTTTGCAACTTTGACAGTATAACTTTACATCTTGCCTGATATTAGGCCAGTAAAATGAATATCTGATTCTTTGTAGAATCTTATTTTCCCCTAGATGTCCTGCCAACGGAATCTCATGTGCCATTCTTAAAATAAAATTCCTTCTTTCTTTTGGAATTACTACTTGCTGAATTTCTTCTCCACAGACATATTCCTTATGCTGTAGTATTCCCTGATCAATGAGATACGAATTTTCTTGCCTTTCCGCCCAATCAAAGCATCTCTTGAGTGTCTTGTCATCGCCTTGAAGTTTCGCCAACTCTGAAATGGCATCTAGCTTTCTACTCGCAGACTCACTTGCTGTCAAGACATTCACATTCGGCGTAGTGGAATTCAAATCCGAAGATATTTGTACATTTACGTCCTCCTCTGATTTCCCTACAGCTTCTGCTTCCACATTTGAAACTGTTTCTTGCCATAATTGTTTATTATGATAAAGTTCAATGTTCTCATTTAGCATCTCAAAAGCTGAACGACTTATTAACATATCACTGGTAAGTTTCTTTGAAACGGCACACATAATTGCTGTATCGCCATGTTTACCATCGTGGATTTTCATCTCATATGTCCGAAGTGGAGCGGTTTCATTATCGCCAAACGCGGACGATAACTCTATTTGTCCTTCTCCTTCAAAAGGCGTACCAGGTACTAATTCCTCGCGAATTACAGATATCTGTGCACCAGAATCCACTATACCATTAAAAATTGATTTTCCACATTTGATTTTAACCTCAATTAGGTCATCCAATTTTTTGTGATTACTTGATTCAGATAATGGAACGGAGATCTTTGCTGTCAACACATCTGTTTTCTCGGCTGTATCAGCGCTTACAGTGTTTATTTTCGGTTGTGAAATTTGTCGAGTAAAAGTATTGTTTTGAGTATTCGTCATATTACTTTTAAATTGTCGTCCTTCCCCACAGAACTTAGAAATATGCCCCTCTTTACCGCAACTAAAGCATGTGGGGTTAAATCTGCGTTTAACCAACGTTTCATTTTGACGTTTCTGAACCCACTTAGGAATGGTTTGAGACGGAGACTTCGACGCCATCCTAGCTCCTTGTTCCATTGGACGCTCGTAAGTTCTCTCATTACCTTTATTTTTCGAATCACCTCCCCACGACCTCTTCTCTAAATCATGGACGTTAACATATTCGTCTAGTTTATCTGCCAACTCAGACGGGATTATCAACTTAGACCACTGGTCCAAAAAATGCTCACGTATTTCATGTGGAACTCTCCTCTTGATTTGGTCAGCGATAATCAATTTCTTCAACCCGTCATAATCCTCGATTTCTAATCCTTTTACCCACTCTTCAAAATAGTTAGTTATTTCAAAACAGAAATCTCTCCACGTTTCCTCTGGCACTTTTTGATGGGTCATAAATTTCCTCCTAAAACTTTCAGGGCTTAATTTAAATCGTCTTAACAAAATCGATTTTATATACTCATAGTTTTCTGCATTCTCTACCGGTTCTCTATTAATCAACTGAACAATTTCCGTTGGTAATAAATTTAATAAACACAAGACCCATTCCTTGTTATCTACTTTCAATCTATTAGCATGATTTTCAAACATCGTTAAATAGCATGTAATATCAGATTCGCGCGGGTCAAACTTAGGTGTGTACTTGAATAATTCTAACCTAGCTTTCCCAGCGTCTCTAAAATTTTCGTCTCTACCGTTTGTTGACAAGTCTATTCTACTATTTGCCTCGATTTACAATTTTCTTACCTCAAATTCTCTCTGCTCTCTTTCTCTTCTTTCTTCAAATTCTCTTAGTTCCCGTTCAAATTATCTTTGTTCCCGTTGTTTTCTTTCTTCAATAAATGAACTAAGCATTTCCTTTACCAATTCTAAATCTTCTTCATAAATATTGCTACTGGTAATCATTTTCTTTAGCTCCGGTAGTAACAAACCAGGTGAAGGATTTTCACCGATCTCTTCCCCAAACTTCAACTTAAACCGGATTTTCACCGATCCTCCGCTAACTTAATTAAATCTTCCTTCTTTCCCTTATTTAAAAACGACATGGCTCTTCTCACAACTAAATAACTTCTCCAATTCCTAGGTTCTGATCCTATCGCTGCTGCGCCAGTACGGGTTTTTTTAGCTTCCTTTCAACAAAAGGCAAAGCAATTTATGGGACTTACATAAAAACCTTTATTACTCTAACATAAATCATACAATTCCAACGCCAGTTTTATCAGGCGTCCAAAACAAAAACAGTCCCAACAAAATTTTATATAAAACTAAATTAAATCTTTAGAATCCTCGCACCTCTCAATAATGTAACGTGCCCTCATTCTCGAGTACATATTTTATACTTCAGCTCGAGTCAAATTTCTCGGTTTTATTACCATGGAGTTTGGTGCGTTTGTTAATTCATCATCACATAATACGTTGATAATGTCGACGGAACTTTACTGTATCGATAAAAATTTTCAGGAGATTAAATAAATATAAAATTTTAATTTTCATACAGCCCCTGTACAAAAAATTCCAAATTACTAAAATGTGTCCTATACATTAAATGTAGTTGGTGGGTAAAGTTTCATCCTTTCAACATAAAAAGGCTTAGAGATACGTTTAAACAAAGTTGGTAACGGGTTACACCATACCAACAATAGCAAATGTATTACGCATTTACGCAATCGTTGTTTTCAATCGTAATTCGTGTAAAGCCCCTGAAATGCGATCTTCTAATGTGAATTATTCTCTTTGAAAGCCATTGAAAAGTCGCTTAAGTTGACATATATTTATTTTCATACTCAGAGTTTTTTTATGATGAAAGGCTGAAATTTTGTAAATCACCTAATTAACGTATGGGGTACCTTTTACTAACTGGGAATTTTTTCGTACGAGGAAATATTTAGATTTTGTATGTCTGGATTTGTCTGCAATTCAAAACTCCTGACTCCGATCGGCCATTAAATGATAGAAGTATCGAAATTCACTTCAAAAATTCCTGTTAACACAGTATTTACGTTACGTTTAGAAGATTTATTTACTGCAGCTGAAGAATGAAAATTACTTATTGACTTCTTGGACTTCTGAGACTTTGCAATTTCCATGTCCGTCAAGTCTTTTTATATTCCAAAGCTCTCGAGTCACACCAAATCAAGGATTTAGGGAGTAATATGTAAATCTCTGGAAGAATTCATAAACTCGTATAAATTTCGTACAACAGCAAGCGATTTTTTTCCATGAAGTTTTAAATATATTTGAAATAGTTCTTATCTTGTTCATGTTTTCCGTAGTTCGTAAAGCCGTACGTGGTCCTTTTGAAAACATTGTAATGTAATCTATGGTTTAATTTAGCAGAAGTTGATTCTTTTTTACCGTGCTTTATAAATATTATGAATGGAGTATTTGTTAAATTATACTGCATTGAAAACTATCACAACAAATTCTAAAAATAAGCTTTAAAATTGTATTTAAAAAAAAAAAAAAACGTAAAAATATGAACACTTTTCAGATTTTATTAATCTTCTGGAGTGCATCCTTCCATCTATAGACATAGGATTTAAGATTATTAAATTATTAATTATTCTATAATTTGTAATTTAGTATCACTAACTATTCTTTTTCTGTCTTTCAGATTTATACCACTTCGCCGGAACTGTATTTAATGTCTGTTTAGTTATGTATATGTTGTCACAGCGAAAAATAATTTATTGCTATAATTTATACATGTAAAAAATTACAAAAAAATAAATCAAAAAACTTACATGATATGTCCCTTTTTTCCTATTGTGAATTTTTAGTTTATGTTATAAAGAACTGTGATAGAAGTAATTTAAAAAATCAGTTGAAAAATCATTAGCTGGCCTTTACAAGAAGCATTGTACAGCCAAAACTAACCTAGCGTGATAATATTTTTTTAAAAAAAATTCTTTTTGAAGATCATTTTGTACTTAATCTAGAATGGCAAATAAATAAATGAATAATTTCTGTACAAAATAATTAGGGATTATATTGACATGCGTCATATACTTTGCTTTCAATTTTTTATTTTGCTCTTTTTTTAACCATCTGCCACGTTACTCTTCACATTAGTAAATAAACGTATTAAAAGACCTTAAAAATAAATTAAGTTATTGGGGAAAGATAAAAATGAACCACACACAAAAAAAGAAAAGAAAAGAAAAAGAAAAAAACAATCATTAAATTTCTTACTTAGTTCATGACGTCACTTGGAGCAGATCAAAGTGAAGCACCAAAAAAGATAATGCCGTCTCTAGGAAACCTTTCCGCAGACGCAAAAAAAAAATAAATAAATAAATAAAAAATAAAAAAAGATAAAAGCGTCTGAGGCTGTAGCCATTGGATTATCTCAGCATTAAAAAGGTAAATGAAATAATAGTACTTTCGAAGCTACAAAATAAGAAATCGATGTATTACTTCATTACGTGTTGCACTTTTAGAAACATCAAACTTAAGTATCTTTTCGCTAATCAGGATGATTAACATTAGTATATATGTAAATGTAGCAGTAGATAATACTTCTTAGCAAACGCTGTTTTTAGCTAACATCGTACTGTACATAAAGCGAAACAAAACATAAAGTAATCTGGTGAGTCCTTGTTCTATATAAAGACGACAAAGGTCTTTACTCTCGTGCTCATTTCGATTTTTGTCGCATTGAGATCGCAATGATACAAACGAAAGGGTTTATAGATCAAATACATTTGCTTGCTTTATGTTTTTTGTTGCGCGGAGAAAATTTGTTTTTCTTGAAGGATACTTTTGGGTGAAAGTTGTATTCACTTAGGTATGTTAAGGTATTTAAGTGTAAAAAGTCATGACTTTTCAAGAATTATATACAACTAGCCGCCTCCGGCGACCAGTTGATTCGCCATCTTAATAAATCTTGTTCGGAGAGAATCCTATTTCTCACCGGCTTCCTTGGTAATGAAATCTCTCAAATTCTAAATGGAATTTAAACTTAAGATGGTTACAAACAGGGGCGGCCCTAGGGTATGCGGCACTCCTTGCTAACGTAAAAAAGATTCCCCCTTTTATGCTCTACTTAGTTTTTGATTTCGAAATGACGGCTTTCGAAGCCGGCTACCCAATGCGATGCTTACCTTACTTACCGTGTCGGGCCGCCCTGGTTACAAAAATAAGATGGTTTAACGATAAAAACCTATAAAAAGGTACAAATCATTTTCGTCCTACATTAATTCTGAAGAGCTTCCGGATATATTGACCGTTATCAAGAAACGGAAAGGGGGGAAAAAAAGTAAGCAAATCTGAAACACTTTCAGATTTTAAACACGCACTAAAGCGCTATATATATTAAAAGCGTATCATAATCCATGCGTCTTCCTGTATCATTATTCACGAGTGTGATTAAACAAAACTAAAATTGATATTTCTAACATCCTATTTACGGATGTAATGCAACAGAAATAGAATAGAAAAAAGCTGCGCTGAAAAATGCACAATTCGAACTGAATGAAAACGACGTTTAGTCATTATTTTAGCATCATTTAACAATATTCTATAAGTTTGAGCCATCTGTCGAGGACTCTGTAAAGTGAAAACTCGATTGTATTCTTTTTCTTTATAAGATAGTTTTCTTGTATATTACAGGAACAGTCTTTTTTGTTTGTGTTTTCTTCTTTTCGCGCGATAAAAAGTAGCCTGTATGTTAATCCAGGACTTGCTGTCTTTATTGCAAATTTCAATCAAATCCGTCAAACCGTTTCAGCATGAAAGAGTAACAAACATACATACAAACATTGATTTTCATATATTAGTAGGATTTTACATTAGAAAAATAATACTTAATGAAATTTCTAAGTATCTCCGCCCATAATTAATGGGCTAGGATAATTTGTATGTTTCAATAAGTGTTTGAGCTTGAAAATTCTTTTAACAGTTATTTCATATCTTTTTGTTCATCTTTCAATGAAAACACTTGATCCCCCCCCCTTTTTTAATCCAAAAACTGTTCTTGCAAATAATGCTATCTTTGTTCCTGAAACTGAAAACAGTAGATTTTTACAGTAATATACTTAGTGTCAAATAATTTCCATATAAATGGGATCAATATACCTAGCTTACATACTGAATTAACCCCAGGTAAACGAGTAACGGCCCATGAAAAAGAAGCCTGATAATATTTTTTTTTAATTTAACATTTATTTTGATATTTATTAATTGCTTGCAAACGTCAGTGTTAGACAGTTCATAACGTTAATCGCTTTCTTTACTTCAAAGCAACACGTATGCATCTAGGAGAATATTCCCAGCAAATCGGAATCCGGGAATTTGCGGTATTCTTTCAATATTGCGACAAGAGGTAGAGAAAGCGTACTTGCAAAAGATTGCAGAATGCATCGTGAAATGAATTCCTCTTGTCGTGGCGACTGCGGAATCGTATTCTGGATTCCGGCTTGCTGGAACAGCCATTACCTACCTACGTAATACTACTCATACGTAAATACCAATCTAAAAATACGAGGAATATAAAGATAGCTCTCATAGAGTGACAAGGCAACGATCAGTTCCTGACCAAACAGCGCCAGTACATATTCCACACTGTTAAAAGCCGCATTTCGCGGCCTTTTCTTAGGTATTGCGTAGGCAACGGAACAGCCCCCATATTGAAGAGCAAAGAATACTCACAAACACTGCAAAATAGAATGCGAAATACATTTCTCCTTTCACGGCATTTGCGATATCTTATCGGACTCCACATTTCAATTTTCCAGGATTCCTTCCCTATTCTATTATGATTTGGAACCAGCGATGTACCGAGGTAAAGTATCACTCAAGGTGAAAACAAAACTGTACACTTTCTTTTAGTAAGAACTATAACAGTCCCTTCGTTTGTAGGGTCATTCTTAAAATTTTTTTAGGAATGACCATTTATATAGGTGTCTGCCTTCAGGATTCATATTATGCAAACGAAGAAACTCTCTTAGATTTAGACAGTGATTCAAAATAACTGAGGAGGTAGCAAGCTAAAGGTGTTCCTTCCCATTTGGCAAATTTTCGAGAAACCACGAAAAACAAATATTTTTCTGGATCATTAAACAGACACGTAATTTTTTAAAATTATTTTTATTTTCAATTTTTAGATACCAGAATAAAATTATTAAGAAGTAGAGTAACTTTTATGGAAATGTCATAGCCAAATAGTATTTAATATAGTAATTTTAAAAAGTAATTTCAAAATACTGCCAAAACTACAATAATGCCAAATAGTAATTTCATAGTATTTAATCAAAAGGGGAGAAAACCCCTTTTGATTAAATACTATGAACAACAGACCAAAAATTGGCTAAAATTGCTTGTGTTTTGCGACGAATTTTGATCTTTTATGCTTGCAAAGTCAGTAATAACAAAATGGTGAAGCTATATTAAACTTTTAAAGACCAAATTAAAATGAGGGATGGACGCGAGACGACTTTTTGCGAGACGAGACAGAGATTTACAGCTTTTTTTCGAGACGAGACAAGCATTTTTAACATTATGATATAGGGAATTTTGCGAGACGAGACAAAGCTTTTCGGCTGTTTTGCGAGACGCGAGACGCCAATTTTTCGTCTCGCGTCCATCCCTAATTAAAATAAAAAAAAAACTGGAAAAGCAAATTTTCTATAATCGTTAGATCGTATGATCTTTTTCTTTCAACAGTCAATTTTGATAGTAAATAACCCAAATTTTTTCCCTATTAAATTGAGTGCTTAATACCGACTTTTTGAATATTTCCATGGAACTCTTAACAGCTATTCCGTGATAAAAACAGTCACACTGCTCCTTTACGTTCCAAAGAACTTCTGTTGAGAGGTCCTAGTAACTTTCTGTACCAGTTGAGAAATTCCCCTTGCCCTGAAGCCCAGTCATTATCAAAAACGAGAACCAAAATTTTCTCAAGTATTCTTTCTTTAAAAAAAAAAAAAAAAAAAAAAAAGAATCTGTCAGGATAAGCTGCATCATGTTGATAGCGGGAACTCTGTAGCCGTCTTTATATGTTGTGGAGAAATCTCGCTGGCGAACTTTTTAGCGAACAAAATTGTTTCTAACATGGTTTTTGAGGAGAAAAAAGTCCTTTTAGGCCATGAAATCTTATACCATCCAACAGCTGTCAACGAGACGAGCAAAATGATACGCCAAATTCATTTTCGAAAAAAGTGTGAGAAAACCTCTTTTACCTGCTCTCTCCCCAAACGCTTCAGTGCCTTATTGACTTTAACCTGATTACTCCCTTTGTTGCAAGGACTCGAAGGCAGCAACTCTTCCTTCTGTACCCGTCGTTGCTTTCCCGTTGGATGAGAGCAAACGCGTGCCAGCAACAGATATTGAATCCTTATTGCAGAAATAGAAGACACATGCGGGTAAACAATGACAATAACAGAAAGGAGAATTGGTGCCGTCGCATCCTCGCACCAATGGGAGGAAACAGGTTAAATACGGTTTTTTACGCAATGGAAATTTGCTGATACTTTCAGGTGCCACTCACAGCACATGTCGTACCTGCCCAGACAGCACAGCAAACTTGATTTATCAAGTTAATAAACTTGAATTAAGCTTGAAATTTTCAAGCGTGTAAGCTTAATGCAAGCTTGAATCAAGTGTTCAAGTTTACACTTGCCCAACTTGCATTAAGCTTGACATAGCAAGCTTAATTTCAAGCTTAAAAAAGTTTCCTAAATACACGGGGCGCCGTCGGCGAACTCGTCCCACATATTATATTTTTCCACGCATTTCCCCCTCTATGCTGAAATTTCAAGTTATTTTAATCCGTTTCCATCAAGAGTCCGCGGCTGGGATATCGAACTCGGGACCGAAGGGTTGGGAGACCAGCGTGCTAACCATACAGCCAATCTGCCTAGCGCTGGTATGACTAAAGTTTGAAGTGACTGTTATGGTTGTCAGGCCGTTTTTTGGAGAGATTGATCAGTATTGGCCGATGGCTGATGCCGATCTGTTTCTTTTATTTTTCCATGGGATGAATCAACATTAAAATAATGTTATGTTTGATTTATAGACTCTACTAATAGGGAAATAAGCATAGTATAAACTTAAAAGCACAGCACACGTTTTAAAACTTTCAATATCGCGACACTCATGTTGGGCAATACTGGCCAAAATCGAGACAAACGACTGATTTTGAAATCAATTTCGTAGTATATTTGTATTTTATTTTGAAGAATTTTCATATTTGGAAATATAGAATATATATTTTTTAATTCTATGCATTTATGACTGATGATAAATTATTTGTTATGTGTATGTGGCTTTCCAAATCAAGCAGTCATCAAGCTGTATTCAAGCTTGACAGTTCAAATGACTTCTCTAAGCTTGCTGCAAGCTTAAAATGAATTGAACTGTCAAGCTTTTATTAATACGTCAAATTCAAAGAAATGTCAAGCTTGATTTAAGCTTATGTGCTGTCTTGGTGCCATACCCTAGATACGCCATTGTTTACTACTGAACTTTATTTTAGTTTTTGTACAAGAAAAATAATGAAAACATGCACACATACACAAAAAAGGAAAAAAAAAATCACCGAAAAGATCTGGTGCATCCAAAGTGGGGGACCCACCCCGTTTCGTAATAATTAGTACCCACTCCTTTGGGTCTGCTTCCCACGTTCCTGTTCTATCATTAGCATCTGTATTTCATCTCCCGTATCTTTTTTTTTGGGGGGAAGAAACATCATTTTCGGGTGATGAGGCTATTCGTTAGATTGTTCGGGGGGGGGGGGGGACACAGGCACACGACAGTAGCATCTGGTGATCACGTGACGTGAAGATACGATGATGCCACAGCTCTCACCGAAGGAAGTCCGGTGAATCATGGGAGGTAGGGAAGTGGAGATTTATCGGAATGAACATAGGGGATTTTCCCTCCTCCTCTTCTTTTCCGTTTCCTTTTATCGTCCCTTTTCTCTCTTGATTTGATGGGAATATGCTCTACAGATCTTTATCAACTTACAAAAGTCCTCTCGCCCAAACTGTTATTGCATAGAGAGGTATCGTCTCTAAAAGTCAACTCACATTTATTTGCATTTTCTAGTCACATAGCTCTCTAACACTTTCAAAAGTACGTCAGGTGATACATCAGGAACTAAAAAATATCCAGATTGCTTCTTTACAATCTGCATTGTGTACTTACAAAAGATAAATCTACGAGAGTTATAAAACATTCTTGAAGGATTTTTAAATGTAAGATAACAATTCGAAATCGACGAAAACGCAACACATTTAGAAAACAAATAAATTTTAATTTTCTGTTCTTTTTTTTCTGTCTATGTATACTACAGGTGTACTATTTGCAAGGGCGCATAGAGATTTTCGAGAAACATTTTGGATTTCTCAGTTTGAAACAAAACTTGTTCATTTTTTAAGCTTCTTATTAAAATTAATGATTAAAAATACGCAAGACATGGTTGAAAACACTCAACGCACTTACTGTTTTACCTGCTTTCACAAAAGTATAACTATTTTCACATTTTACGCTAGACCATCTAGACTGTGATTTATCTATAGTTTAATAACGTAACCAAAAAAAAAAATTCCAAGTACCCGAGATAAAAGGTACAGATGACAACTTGAAACCTACTCTCATCAATTTAATTAAATATAATTAAATATACTGCGGCAAAGTAAAGATTTTCTTCCATCCATATTACACATATATTCACGGGTTATATTTATGAAAAAAAAAATGTACTTTTTCGCTGATTTTCACATTCTTGTAAACAAAAACGTTAAAAAATGTAATACTTTTATATTATATAGGAAAATTCTTTACGTTAATTGAATTAGATAAAATTTCCAATAAATGAGAAAAAATGTGAAAATAATAACTTCGAGCCTTTAAAAATATTAATTAAATATAAAATAAATAAACAGGCGATTACAAAGCAAAAGATTTACTCCTTTCATGTTATACACATATTTAGTGGTTATATTAATATAAAAATAAAAATAAAAAGTTTTCTCCCCTCGAATGTATATCATATCGTGTGCCTGTCAGGGTGAGAAATTGGGAGCAAAAAACTAGGCGTCAATGGCACCTAACTTTTTTTTCCCGGTTGCCAAACGGTCTCGTTCAGTGGCAGTTTCGAAAACCTTTCTTTTGTTTATATGCATGTAAACTATAAACAGGTAGGCTTAATGACTATGTACAGTAATAATAAAGAAGATCAGGACTATTAAAATTAAGATATTAATAAATAGTAAGTAAATATAAAATCAATTTTTATAGTTTTCCACCTATGCATCCAGAATAAAATATGATACATTTTACAAGAACATGGTCTGTAGTTTTAGTTTAGAAGTATTTTATAAATTGTTGCTATATAACTACAATGCCTATGGTAGATAAACTAATGCAATATACGTGTACTAGCTTTAAAATGTCACCTGAACAACCACCACTGTAAGGAAACAGGTAGTATGTGTTAAAATTGTGGAAATATGCATTTGTGTTCTCAGTGGGTTGAACTGAAGTTGGGAGAGGGTCAATGAAAGCTTTCAATGTCACCAAGAAGAATTGAAGAATTTATTATTTTACATAGCTATTTTATCTTACAAAAATTATTTTTATTTAAATTACTTAAAACATATTTTAATACAAACTAAACTTTATCTTAATTATTAAAATTTTTATATTTAAATAAAAGGTTTTTTTTATACATATTTTCAAATAACTAATTCAAGTTAAGTTTTTTATTTTATTTGCATTATCTCATAAAGGAGTTTTATTTACAAAAAGATTAATTTTATTAATTTTAACCTTCAAATAATATTTTTATTTGAATTATCGTAATTTAGGCCGGAAGTCCGAAATTTAGATTTTCCCAAAATCCAGACGTTTTGCTAATGTCACCTCCCCAAGCGCACACACAAATAAATAAATCTTCTTCATTTTTTCACGAAATTGCATTAATTAATTGCAGTCAATCCATGTATTGTTTTCAGTCACGAACTGCTGCACTTAGCCTGCCGTTATTGCGGCGCTGCAACGCACTGCGGCAAATAAAATCCAAGATGGCGTCCGGACCGTAAACCTGTTCTCTCCCGCGGTAAATAATTATATTTAATTAATGAATATTAACTAATCCAAATAACTTTTACACTACCTTATTTAAAAGGATCTCGCGCGTTCATCAATATTGATATCAAGTTTTATCATAGCATCTTCCCCACACCGCCGTGCCATATGAGCCGAGCAACCGCTGAAACACACAATTGCAGAAGAATCCAATAAGGCGAACGCGAGCTCGTAGTTTCCTCCGATCAACTTCCTTAATATACTTGGAGTTAAAAAATTATCGCTCAATTTCTTTAAGTTTCTCTATTTGTTTACATTACAAAAAGTGCGATTTAAATGATTACACATCTGCGGAAGACAAAAAAGTGGTCTTCCGCGCGTTTTTCGACCACAGAAGACTCTGCAGAGGATCGTTCTCTTTCTGCCACGGAGCGGTGCTTACGAAAGCAAAAGTTTTTTTCACGGAAATTTATATTTTTTCAGCACATTTTGAAAAATAGTCGTCTAGACAGTAAAAAAAGTCCTCAGAATTCGCAAAATATTCGTTTTTCGCGGTATTTTTGTTTAAAAAGTCACCGGAGTCGGTCGATGCCAAAATAGTCGCTTTTTAGTCGCCTGTGGCAGCCCTGTATCTGGCACAATGTTCGGTGTCAAAAATGACGACTGGTTCTTAAATCTCGGTCGTCAAAACAAGAATTACAGTTGCAAAATACCACTTACGACCGCTAATTTCGCACCCTGGTGCCTGTGTGCTATTTTTCGCTGATTTTCACATTCTTGAAAATAAATAAATACACTTTTATAATATTTAAAGCTATTTGTTTAAATATATACTGAATAATAAGGGAATTATGTCGGAAAAACTCTTATTTTAACCCCTTAAAATCATAACTGAAGAGTTAATTCAAGAATATCCGGAAGTGAAAGATTTTATTAAGTAAAATATTAGAATTAAAAATATTTTTTATCATAGCTGAAAAAACAAATAGTAGAAAATCAAATTATTAATTACCCAAATAATTATTTTTCAGCGTAAACTTTCAAATAGCCATGATAATGATAACAATAATATAATGTCATCTATTACAACGCCAACCCCAGTAATGCTCGCGTTTAAAACAGCATTACTGCAACTGCACTATCCGAAAGGTAAAGATGGATTTACAGGGAAAGAACGAGCCTTGAGAAAACGGAAGATTCTGAACACTATGCTTAAGTTTAGTCGCAATAGATGTAAGTTTATGGAAATACCTCCGTATTTTCCATATGTTTATGCTTTGGGCATTATTATTATTATGTGCAAATATGTTTTATGGTATTTAAAGTGTTTTCAAGTAGGTTATTAATAAAAGACTTTTAGTTTGAGATGCTACATAAAATATGTAAAATTATTCCCCAAGACACAGAAGTCGGAGCCAATTTAAATGTCCGATATTGTTCTTTGATAGTTGTTTTCGTGTTTCAAATAACATCTAAGATTATTATAATTCAAAAGATTTTGTTTTTTAAATTATACGCATACTTTAATTAAAGCTAAGTACTCGATTTTTTTAAACTGTAGTGAATGTTTATTGATTTGTATTTAACAACGTTTTGAACAATAATAGGCAATGGCGTAGCCAAGGTGGGTATAGGGGGTCACAACCCCCCCATGAGGAATTTTTTGCCAAGAATGCATATTCTTCGCTCCCTATCACACACACGTACACACAAATGTGAGTCGCAGTAACCCCCCCCCCCATGTAAAACTTCTGGATACGCCACTGATAACAGATAATGTTTTAAATTTATATTGTTTGCCTATCATCAATTATTTTCCACTTATTTTTAAAAACAACATCTCTATATTTGCCTGTGTTGGTAGAAAACACCGAAATGAAAAAATAACGGTCTATATAAGTCTTAAAACATAAAGACTGGATGCTATTTCAATTTAACGTAAAAATAAAATATTTAAAATAATGTATCACTTAAAAATTCTTAGATACTTTTAAATGGAAGTTTTAATTTAATTTTTATTTATTTACTTAGTATTTCATATTATTATTAAGACAGATTTTGAATAGTAAAAGGTAATATTATAAATTCATGCTGCTTGCTTACTATCGACTATTTTTCCTTTATTGTTAGAAACAACACTTCTGTATTAACGAGTAAGTTTAAAAAACACGGGAAGAAATAGTGAAAGGACGAATAGTGTTCCATTTAAGTCTCAAAGCATAAAACATTTAATTCAGTTTCAATTAAACATAACGTATAAACCTTTTTAAACAATACTTACTCCATAGAATGATTTTTCTAATTAAAATTAGATTACTAAGGAAGCAATTTTGAAATAGTTGCCAGCATATTCATAAAATAAACGGTTAGTTGATGTAGTTTTAAAATCTTGCCTCTTATTAAAAAAAAATTCCGAGAAAAATATTTAATAAGAAAAAATATTTAAAAGGGATATTATCGAAACAAACTACTTCTTATTTTAGAATCTTACGAATATATATTCAGAGTTTACACTTTATTTTCTTTTTTTTAAGCTTCATAGCGTCACTATTATTTATTACAGAGGAACAATAATATACCACTTCAAAGTATGTTAATACATTTAAATGCAAACTTAAAACTGAACTTTATTTCAATTAGCTTATTTCTATTTTCTATAAGATATTTTGTTTTTTAAAGTAATACCTGTGTGTTTATTATGATAACTTACTCGTATCCATAAAAAAAAGTTAATTCTGAAATACTAGCAGGTATTTCTAAACATTATACAATCAGTTAATGCAGCTATTCATGCTTTATTACATTTTAATTTTTGTTTCAATTATTTTTGCTCATATTTTTTTCAAACAGACCATTCAAATATATGTATTCATTCATTTGCTTTTCTCTCCCCCCCCCCCAACCCTCTTTTTTTTCTCCTAATCCTACAGGGAACGCACCATTATTATATAGGATAACGCATAGGTTCTCAGTTACAGTTATGCAATCAAGTTCCGCTCTTCTCCCTCTTTTTGTGACTCAAAAAGGATGCAAGGGAATGAAAGAAGAACGGAGTCTGTGGAACGAAGGGGGATCTGATCCCTGTGCCCCAGTAATCAACGCTTTACTCCCCATTTCGTTTTTTCGCCGCTCTGAGTGACTGGTGCATACGCTCCAGACAATTAAATTACAGTGTATCATAGTCGGCCATTTCTTGCCACAAATTAAGCGAACGCACGTCTCCACCAAGATTGTTTTCCAAATAAGCTGCCATTTTTTAAAGTGTGTAATTAAAATAAATAAAATATCCTTATAGTGCACAAATTAAAATAAACTAATTGCTCCAGAGACTCGAAAAAAATCAGGAATATTCATCATAAACTGCACTGCACACTGAAATAAATGAAAACTGGGTGCCTTTAATGAAACTTCCCGAGAAAAATTCTTAAAAATGGAGTTCCATAGCAAAGTATTTCGAAGAATTTGTAAAATTTAAATTCATTCTTGACGTAATTCGGTTATTTGTACTTAGGTATCAAAATCAATATGACTTATTTTTACGAAATACACTGTTTAAATTTGAAGCGTTTTGTAACATATTATAAATTCAATATACGAATTTATTTATTTATCATTTATTTATTTATATTTTTATTTATTTATTATTTATTTATTTATTTTATTTTTATTTATTTATTTATTTATTTTTTGCTATAAATTTATCTAAAGTTTAAAAAATTATACACATGCAGCAAAAATCATAAAAAAATAAACAGTACTTAAAGACCTGCTCTTGATTTTACTTTGTTCAAATAAAAACCTTTAGTGATTTAAAACTATATAACATAACTAGCTGAAGTACCCGTTCTTCGCACGGGAATGAATGGACTTTTTGATATTAATATTTGTTGTGATTACTATTTATTGTAATAAAGAGATATAGCAAAATGGATATCGCGTTATATTGTGTTCAATAATCATGCATACTGAATTTCAAGGCAATCGTTTTTACGGTGCAGAAGGCGATGCGGCGTAGCACAATCTAGTGGCGAGTTTTAGCAAAACGGATACGGCAAAAATATTCTTCGCATTCAGATATCGATGTATACGAATTTTCATGACGATCGGCTGAATAGTCTTGAAGTTCATGTGTTGACGAGAGATCTAGTGTCAAGTTATAGGAAAATGGATCGTGCCAAACTCTTCCCCGTGTTCAAATATCTATGTATACCTATTTTCATAGCGATTATTCGCACAGTCAAGAAGGGATACACTGCAGGGCCATCTAGTGGTTAATTAAAGTAATGATTTGCTACAGCGCCGTCATGTGGCGAGTTATAGCAAAATGGATAACGCCAAAATATTCTTATTGTTCAAATAGCTATGTATACTGATTTTCATAGCCACCGTTTGAATGGTCAAAAATTTGGCCTGCTGCAGCGTCATCTAGTGGCGAGTTAAAATAATAATGCATTGCAGTGCCATCTAGTGGTGAGTAACATCAAAAGTAACGCAGTTAGAATATATTCTTCGTTCTCAAATGTGTAAGTATAAAAATTTTTATGCCGATCAGTCGAACGGTATAGAAGTTGATGCGTTGCAGCGCTATTTAGCGGTAAGTTACAGCAAATGGATAGTGAAAAATATTCTCCGTGTTCTAATATTCGCGTGTACCAAATTTCATCAAAATTTGTTGGACGATATTCGCATAGCAAACGGCTAAACGGAATAGAATTCGACGTTCTGCTGCGCCACCTAGTGAAAAGTTAGAGGAAAACGGATAGCATAAAAACCTTCTCCATGATAAAAGACTTAGGTGAACCAAATTTCATGGTGATCGGTGAAACGGTGCTGGAGTTTTTCAACCTCCTACACACATACCAACATTCATTTTTATCTATAACCAGTCTTATTATACGTATATACCAGTCTCAAGTAAAATCCAGTTTCAAATCTAAGCCTCGCCAAAGTGCCAGCATACGCCATTTTGCAAGAGTTTTTTCAGGGAATCATTCGAAGCATTGACTTAGCAGCAATCAAAATGGGAAATGGTTCGACCGCCAGGCATTTATTTGAAAAGTGGAATCCCTTAATACAGCCGCATTTTTTAAATTATCAACTATAACATGTTTTATTCATCGTTACCTCGATGTACTAAATGCGAAGATTTCAATTTTCTGAAATTTGGCGGATTTCCCCCAAGTTAAATCAATGTACTCAATTGGCGAGAATTCTGAAGCTACATCGCTTGAAATGCCCTAATAACTGCATTATTTCTGCACGGATAGTTAAAATTTAATGCTGTATTCTAAGAAAACGTATACACTTGTTTTCAAAAATGCTATTTCCTTAAGCTCTCAGTAAATTGAGCCAAAAAGCCTAAAACTGTGCAAACCGCTAGAACTCACACTCTAAAAATCGGCCTATCAGCCATTTTATTTTTCGCCAAACTAAAAAGAATTACATATTAGTCTCGGATATCTTCGATCCTCATTGTTTTGCGTATAAAACATTTCATTCCTGCTCTCATTTCTTATGCGCACACGATATTATAATTAAAAAAAATAACCTAAAAAAATAAACTAAAAAAATCATTATTATTCTTTTATTTTTACTTTAAGAATTTAAAACATTTTATTCGGCAAAATCGCCACACATGGCAACCAAGATGCTTATTTCACACACTTTTTTCACTACAGGGGTTAATATTACGTAAAGCTTTCTGCGTGGAGAACATATCTCTTAAATTCCGGGAACGGAAATTAAGGGAACCCTTCAGGAGGAAAACGTTTTTAAGTGGAGTTTCAAAGTTTTAAAGTGGACTATCATTTATTCTATATTATTTGACATATCTGTGTAAAATTTCAGGCTGACAGGTCCATTTTTGTGGAATTGTATACTACCCAAATCAACAAATTGACAAACAGAATTTCATTTTTATTTATAAGATAACCTACGCTTGTTTTTAAAAATACCCTCTCATTAAATTGCGCCAAGCGCTAGAATCATAGAAAATCTGACACACTTTCAGATTTTTAAATACGCACTAAAGTGCTATATATAAAAAGAGTTATAATCCATGGGTCTTCCCTATTTTCGTTCCTTCTTTCATTAAGTTGGAAAGTGTATCATTATTCATGAGTGTGATTAAACAAAATTAAAATTGATATTTCTAACATCCTTTTTTCTGGATGTAATACATTAGATGCAGAAAAGCTGCTCTGAAAAATGCACAATTCCAACTGAATGAAAATTCCAAAAACTTATACTCAGGTGTATTCATAACCCAAATAGCAGACGATTAAATTACGATAAATAGCGCCAAGCGTTAGAATCCTCCTCAAAATCGCGAGAATGCTGAAGATAGATCGCTTGAAATCCCTTAATAACTGCATTATTTTCGCAGGGATCATTAAAATTTAACGCTGTATTCTAATAAAACCTTTGTACTTGTTTTCAAAAATCCGTTTCCTTAAGCTCTCGGTAAATTCGCCAAGCCGGAAACTGTGCAAACCGCTAGAACTCACTTTCTCGGCATTTGAGCCATTTTATTTTTTCGCCAAACTAAAAAATTTTAACATAGTAGCCTCGGAAATCTTCAATTCTTATTGTTTTGCGTATAAAACATTTCATTCCTGCTCCGATTTCCCATGCACACGATATTATAATTTAAAAAAATATAACCTTACGAATATAAACTAACAAAAAAAAATCATTATTATTCTTTTATTTTTACTTTGAGAATTTAAAACATCTTATTCGGCAAAATCGCCACACATGGCAACCACGATCCTTATTTCACACTTTTTTCACTACAGGGGTTACAATTACGGAAATCTTTTTGCGTGGAGAACATAAAAAATCTCTTAAATTCCGGGAACGGGTGGACTTTCAAAGTTTTAAAGTGGACTATCATTTATTCTATATTATTTTACATATCTGTGCAAAATTTCAGGCTGATAGGTCCATTTTTGTGGATTTGTATACAACTCAAATCCACAAACAAACAAATAAACAAACAAACAAACAAACAGAATTTCATTTTTATTTATAAGATTATTTTACTATACTACTAATAATTAATCAATTGTTGTAATACAGTAATAAGAAATAATCAAGTCATTAAGATATAGAATGCTTATAAGGAAAAAGTCCGAAATCAAGCAATATCTTTTTATTTTAAATGATGTAAAGACAAAATAAAGTCAATCGCGGGTTTCTTCTTTAAGATGCATAAACTCAAGTCAACTCTTATGAATTTTACATAGACAAAAAAATAACTATGAACGATTCTTGTGAGTTGTGAGATGTTCTTTTTCAGGTATATTTACAGTGAAGGTAAAAAAATACCAAATGCATGCACGGTGCATATGTGAGGGATGTATCAAGAAACAAATTTTGAGAAGGACCTAAAAGGTTGAGAAGGTATAATTTTTCTCAGAAAAAAGCTTGAGCAGCAACTTAATCGGCAAAAATCCAATTTTCGGGAGAAGGGGGGTAGCCCGTGCTCTATCCCCTGTCTGCATACCTGCAGTGGGAAGGAGAGGACTTAAAGGAACATTAAAGAGTACGACTAATTCCTCAATCTAATGTGAACATGTAATGTTCTACATAAAAATTATTATTTTAAATAAAATAGTAATGTGCTGATTTCGCAGAAAAATCTAATTAATTAGTCACGAAATCAATAAAGAAAATTTAACTTTTAATTTATTATTTTTTTACGTGACTGTACTTTTATGTTCATTAGAAAAATTAATCTCTTTAAATTGAAAATTACAAATTAATGAGAACAGACATATATACTTCTATAGTAATTGAATTTTGTGATGGAATAAAAGTAGTTACACATAATCGTTTTGCTGAAAAATTTCTGCGATTCTAAAGCAGTAATTAATTTATGGTACAACCGTATAATTTGCTTTTGCTGTTATCAGTCACTTCTTAGCTTATTTCATACAAATTAAAATATTTTTCGCTGTGTCCAAACATGGCGGCGGAAGACCAGCTTGACAATTGAAACCTTTTAATGATGTATAGCGGGTCCTGACGTCATTCAACGCAATTCAATATTAATGATCAGGTTAATGAGTCATTTTCTGGATATGGATGTAAAGTCAGCATATTTAAATTTTTAACTTGATGTAAAACATTGTCTTTTGATGTGACTCTGTAGTTTCCCGTTATAAAATATTTGAAAAATTAAGTACTATTTTCAATATAAATTATCTCGAGAAAAACTTTCTACAGACTTTTAATAATATTCTTCTTCTTGAAAAAAATGAAATATATATGTCCGATAGCAACCACTTTTAAGCAGTACTATTAGATTAAGTACACGAATCCTGAATCCAATGTATATGTTCAGTTGTTGTTGTATTTGGAACATTTCTTTTCGGCCATGTGTGCTTGGTTCAAGGTACCTGCTTATTAATCCTCGTGGAATTAGCTGGGCAACACAGGCTGCATTCGTTAACGCCAAACGAGTTACACTCGTGCAATGAGTTTCCATCTAAGGCGTTCGTAAAGGAAACTGAGTGCATACAGTTTTTTAATTAGAGCGTTCGTATACAAAACTGAGTGCGATTAGTTTCAAACGAAATAAACTGATCTATGCTAAGGTTTCCTGAGTTGTTTAGAAGATACACTTGCTGCACTTTGTTGTTGTTTTCAAATGGCGTCCGTTGTTATGGAAAAGTATGTTGTTGTGAAAAGTATTTTACGTTTTTTAAAGCTGCAAATATTATTTTTTTCGAGGAGGAAATTCATGCGTACGTTAGAAAATGCTACGAAGGTACATAATTTTTCAAAGGTAATCATTTTCTTGTATTTTTCATTTTAGTAAATTCAAAAATGCATGTTTTAGTATTGAGATTGAAGTTGATTTAATCCGTTATTAGCGAAATTTGAACTTCTCTTGCTAAATAGGCCTTTAACCTCTAAGTCACCGGCTCCCCATATATTCATTTCAATAATTTGAAAGTCGTTAACCCATTTGTGCCTGGATATTTTTGCGACTTTCTTCGATTTTTATTGATAACAGAAATAATAGATAAATTTCTGATGTCAACTTCTTGAACAAGGAATGATTTATTTTAAAATCATTTTGCATAAAAATCGAAATAGCAACATCCTACTTGGTCATGTTAAAATATTGTGCGGAGTTGAGGCTCAATACTTATGAATAAAGGCTACGAAAAATAAATAACGTTTTCGACTAATAGCGAAAATGCCGTCCCAAAAAAGGGACGCTAGGCATAAATGGGTTAAGTTTGCATGCTCCCTTCTATCAGTGAAATCTGAAAAGGACCCTTGGAATAGTGAGGTCAAACTTTTAACAGACCGCCATTTTTATTTCACTCTTTTAAATACATACAACCTCCAAAAAAAGTATTTGAGTGAAGGCCAAATTATTTATGCCTGAATGCATAAATTTTCAAGGTGGATCAGTAATTTAAGTGCAAGTTAAAGAAGGGATTTTTTTCCCAAACGCTTACACATATATGCAGGCGACATTACATTACATAGAGAGTTCGACGAGATGCATGGCTACATTTTTTCGAAGGTCAAGCTTGGTGAATACTTCCATAAGAGTTTATACAGGCTGTGAGAGATCAATTAATATGATCTCCTGTCGTGCTCATCGTTTGCGAATCCAAGGTCTAAAATTCGACTAAGGTTCACATACCTTTGCGGCTGACTATCAAAATGCAATAGCAAGCAGTGCGAGATTTAGTTGAGGAAAAACGGGGTGATTCAGAACTCTTGGCAAAAACATGTAAGGGGACCAAGATAGCTCAGAATCATATAGTAACGTCCGGGGTCGGAAACTTCATGTACCAGTTAATAATCGCTTTGGAAGATGTGCTGAAGGGATTGTGAACTTTCCTACCATGCTTTGTCAAAAACTAATGCATCTTTCAGAGAAAGCAGTTGACTGAGAAGGTAGATTGGAAGATAAGGGCCTGTCCTCCTTTATGTCAATCGCCTAAGAGTAAGGTCCTGGGTTCGATTCCCAATCTGTTTAACCCATTTGTGCCCAGATATTTTTGCGACTTTCTTCGATTTTTACTAATACCTGGAATAATAGATAAATTTCTGATGTCAACTTCTTGCACAAGGGGTGATTTCTTTTAAAATCAGTATGCATAAAAATTTGAATGTCTACATTCTACTTCGCAATGTTAAAATATTTTGTGGAGTTGCGGTTCAATACTCGTGAATAAAGGCCGGGAAAAATAAATAACGTTTTCGACTAATAGCGATAATGCCGTCCCAAAAAAGGGACACTAGGCATAAATGGGTTAAATTTCCTTAATCTGAGCTAGTAAAAGTGTCCAAATTTCCTTTCTCTTAGCCAGTAAAAGTGTTCGAGTTGTGCAATTTATTCGACGAGGATTTATAAGCGGTTCCGTGAAACCAAGCACACAATGTTCCAAATACAACAACAACAAGAACATATGATTAAAAGTGATAGTTTGCAAATTCTATCTCATTTCATGGATGAAATTGTCGGGAAAAAGCCTATTGTTTACGAAACTCGATTAAGAAATTAGACGAATACTTCAAAACTTCTTGATAAGTGATTATTAATGGGCACATAAAGACGACGTTTCTGATCCCACAGTGCAATGGGATTCTGAAGCGTATTGATTCCGTCTACCACCCCTTACATTTTTTTCTGAGAGTTACCAATCACCCTGTAAAATCGATTAATCTTTGTATTATATCTTGCTTTTGTCCAAAACCAATATGAGTTTCGTACTCATCCTTTTTAATGACAAATGAATTGGCCCAGAAACTTCAGACATATCGATCAGTGACACAAGAAATACAATTTATTACATTCCATGATAGATTATAAACGAAGATTATAGCCCGCTGCTCAGTTCCCTCGAGATTTAATGAATTATTTAATCCCGACAAAACAATTAATTTAAAGCGCTTATGTCAGCAGCATGCGATCCCACTGGAAGATTATGAATTTAAGTTTTATACTTCTTTGAAAGTAAAATATTCCCCAAGTAAAATATGGCAGGCTATGACGCGCAGTTCTCTTGTTTGAGAAAAGATATTATCAAAAGACGCAAAACATTATTAATTATAAAATGTTTGCTAGTCATTAAATTTAGTGTTTAGATATAGCTCAAAATGTGCACAAGATCCTTGCGGAACAGCTAAATCTAATAATTTAAAGCTCTTGAATGACCTTTTTAAGTTAGACATTCAGTGGTGCACCTAGGATTTTAGCTTTCAGGAGGGGGGCGTTAGAGAGACAACTCTTTTATAGCATCAGCATATTCTGTTACCTTTCAATCAATCACAGAACAGAAGCTCGCCTAAAGCGTAATCTATCTTCTATCTATATAAATAAAACAGAGTGTAAACTGTCCGTTTGTCTGTCTGTCTGTCTGTGTCTCGCGTAGCTCCGAAACGGGTGATCGTAGACCTACCCAATTTGGTACGGAAATTCTCCAAGACGGGTCTCGACACACCTCGAAGCGATTTTTTCGAAATTCGAATTAGAAAATGTTTTATTTTATGTTTTGTCCGATTTTTAGCGATTTTTCTTGCGTAATACATAATAACGCCGGTAATTGCGATCGCAAGAAAACGATATTTACATCATCGTATAGAGGAGAAAATTTTCTTTTAAAAACTATTTGTTCGGACTGTGTAACATAATTTGCAGATTTTTGGGAATTTTTCAAATAAAATTAAATTTGACGCTGACTTTCGAAAAATATTTTTAAAACTGCTGCATCTTGAATTCTATCTGTCGAAACTTTTTTATATTTGGGCAAAAGACGGAGCACACAATTCGCCCACTTTTAAAAGAAGAACGGAGGATAAATATAAATTAGGAGAATTTTTACGAATTTTTAAGTAAAGAAGGATTTTCATTTCAGTAGCAGCTGCTTAAATGCTTAAGAATTTCGGTATGATATCCTGCGGTTTGGTTGTCTTGGAAACAGTAACAATGATTAAAATTGCCAGCTGAAAAAAAAAAAAAAAAAAAAAAAAAAAAAAAAAACTTTAAAATAACAGTTTTCACATGTGAAATGACGTCACGAGTCACTTTGACGTCACGAGTTTAAAACCCCTTTCGAAACTCAATCAGAATAACGGACTCACAAGCAAAACATACACCACGCATGAAATAATTCCATATTTTATTTTACGTTGCCAGAAAAAGAATTGAATGCTGTTTTTTCACCAGTGAATTATCCAGCATTATTTTCAATTGAGATTTTAAACGGGACACGTTTTCGAATCGCAAGAAATATTTTGCGGTGCTAAACAGGGCCTGATTATGGCAAACAGGGACCCCGGGCATTGATGAATTTTGGGGTCTCCATCTATGAAATTTGTTTTATTTTTCATAAAACATGCTTATAAAAAAGAATATTTCAGAACAACATTTGAAATTGGGGGCCATTTCGAGCCGGAGGCACTGGGCAAAGTCCCGATTTGCCAGTGAGATAATAGGGCCCTGGTGCTAAATAGGCCAATCTGACAATAATTAAGCATACAAATGTATGGAGAGCTGTTTTAGTGGCAACCATAAAGTGAAATGATTATCTTTTATACTAATGCGTAAATTGCAAAAGCCACCAAAGAATAAAAGACTACATTCGTGGCAAATATCTAAGCCGTTTCTTTAAATTAAGTATTAACGACTGGAAAACGAAAATATATTGTATTGGTATCAATAAAAGATAGTATAAGTAATAGTTAGTAGATATGCTTGGGCAATATTGATCAAAGCACAATATACCGCATTAATAAATATTTCGTGAAACTAAGTGTTCTATTCCTTTTACAACAATCATCTTACATCACAGCTAACTAGGCATTAAGTAATTCTACGTCACGTTAATATATCCCGCGGTAGTTTCAACAGAAAAGACTGTAACTGAACTTTTTTTTCTTGGAGATTCTGTTTTGTCACAAGTAGTCATGATCACATTTTGGGAAAATGTTCTCTTCTTGCCTTGCGAAGAGCGGGTACACAACTATTTAACTATAAAATAAAACGGTTCGCCACATCATGTAGTGTCTAACGTGGTATAACTTAAATCTAAAAAAGAGTATGATGTAGAAATGAGACATTTTGAAAGTTAGGAATTTTCGCTGCAAACCGTCACGCTTTTCTTTTTCTGATTGGCAATGACACCGACATAGTTTTTGTCATAATATTAACAATGGTCTCAGGTCAGTACTTATACTAACTTTACGAATAACGAATGAGAAACTTTACGCCAAGAGTATATTTTATTATACGTATATATACGTATAATACGTATAATACGTATATTTTAAATACTTTTATTCCATTTACTGACAATTCTCTATTTTTAAGAAATTTTCCGTTTTTTTCTTCGTCGTTAGTAAAGAAGGGGCTTTAGTCCCTTTAGTCCCTTGTAATTTTGCTTATTTTGAGATTCCAAATCACTGGAATCAATTCAAATTATATATGTAAGAAAAAGTTTCGTTCCCTACCGTGCGGAGAACGGGTACGCAGCTAGTAAATAATATAGTTCCTTCAGTGACGTTATAGGCTGGGATGCAGACCCACCAATCGATCTATAAAACTAGTTTATAACCACCAATCGGTCTATAAAACTGGTTTATAATGGCAGTCAATAGTGTCTGCATCCCAGCCATAATCGTGTTCAGCTACATGGGCGCAGGCAGAATATTTCCCAGGGGGGGGGGGGGCAAAGACTACTTTAACGTATGGTTACCATGTTGAAAAGAGCAAAAAAGCAAGGGAAAACACTGCATACAAAAATCCAGGGGGAAGGGCATTGGCCTCCCTTGCACTATTCTGCCGGCGCCCATGTTCAGCTATATGTGCATTTTCCTTTATTTCTTCAATAACCAACATTTTTTTTAATGTATGTGTGTGTGTGTATGGAATCTTCTACAGGTAACGTTTAAAATACTGTCTTATATTTTAAATACTTTTATTCAATTTACTGACAATTCTCTATTTTTAAGAAATTTTCCGTTTTTTCTTCGTCGTTAGTAAAGAAGGGCCTTTAGTCCCTTTATCCCTCTCCGTGTGCACCTACTTAAGTATTTTTTAATCTATCCACAATTTCTGATTATTTTTTTAATAGTGACTGTAATAGAACATCAAAGCGTTTATCATACAAGAGCATCTATTAAAAAATATTTCTGGGTTATAGAGATTATCAACACCAGATTCTTAATACGCTATGGTGGGAAAATGTCTTCAAATAATTTTTGCCTACGTGTCCAGCAAACGTGAGGTACCTTCGTTGATCTTCTCATTTTTATTGCGTACTCTAGGGCAAAAATAATTATAAGTTGTAGCCCACATACATGGTGTAATATCCGCATATGTATATGAGAGTGTGGGGTCGTAAAAAATCAAACTGTTTATTCTTTGGCGCCCCCCCGCAAGTATCACTTTACGTACCTCCTGGGGTACGCGTACCCCCGCTACCCTACAGTGTGGGGGCGCCTGAGTGGTGACTCATTAAGTGATCGGATCACGGCCTCTGTGTATACAATGTACAAACACCGCTACTCAAAACGTCGGACTTTCAGTATTACACCTTAAAATTTTGATAATAAAACCTTTAATGTTAAATTTCTAGTTAAAATTGATTTATTACTTTACAAATTTTAAAGTATTAAAACTTATTGCAAATCATATCTTTAAAAAACGATCAATGTAATCTTTTTACTCCATGGACAACAGTACGGGCATTAAATATTTTTCTGAGCAATGACCAATTTTTTTTTTTCCTCCCAGTCGTCATAAACAGTGTATTTGATATTAATAAAATAAAACCAAAGTTTTAAAAAAAATTTACTGTTGTAAAAACTTAAATTAAATGCCCAACAGCACACGTAATTACTTATTTCTAGTCTTAATTGAGAAAAACAAACTTTTCCTTCAAATTTTTCGCTAAATATTTTATTCATAATATTTTATCTGCAAAATATAGTTTTTCCTACAATTTATAGTCAAACTATTGCCATAAAACTCTCGAATCGAGTGATCTAGAGTTACAGAACACAATTATTCCCACTTATCACTCATCTGACCGTATACGCTTCCTAACCTACGCAGACGAAAAGCTCTAAGTGTACATGTATGCATGCATAAATGGCAATCTAAGGAACAGAAAGCGGAACAAGTGACAGACGAAGACGTTTATTTCCATTACTGCTAAAGCTTCCGCGCCTGATAATAAGTCGTGAAAATGTCCCTTTCGCTATTCTATACTTACGATAAAACAAATAAAAAGTAATGTTCAAGAATGACGAATTTTTTATGAAAGCAGGGAGAAAACACCCTCTTTTCACTATAAAGCCGATAGGGGGAAATTCTGACGTCAGCCGTCCTTTTCCCCCCTCTCAGTGGCTGTCGTCATGGAGACCCCTAATGTAAATCCAATTTCGATCGACCAAGAAGACCTCGGAACCGAATGCCCATGCTCAGTGTGATACTCGCTGCTAGGAGAGAGCTCTGCGCAACATTGCAATTTTTTGATCCAATATGCGAGTCAGTAGAAAGCTACGGACTGACTGCCAGGTGCGTATAGCTCGGTGGTTCCGGATATGAGTGTAATGGACGAGCCAGGCGATCATGACGGAATGCGACAGTGGACTTCTTTGGTCATCATCTAATCTGGGCTGGGGCAACAGGCTTTAACTGTATTACCGATAGTGTGCGCAGTAAGTCCTCGTTGCTCTGGCTACTAGTGAGGATTGTGCTGTGTGCAGTACTGCAGCAGCAATGGGAACCGTACTAAGTTTTTCACCTCGAGAGCGAAAGCCAAACTACGGGGAGTACAACCTTAACAACTACAACTATGAGCAGCTGAATAACGTCAAGAATAAGGACAAGGGTGGAGGAGGGGGTGGTGGAGGAGGAGGGACGGACAAGACCAATTCCAATAACAACCAGAATCATCATAACACCCATCATAACTTCAAGAAGCATTCCCTCTTCATCAACGCTCTGAGTTGGAAGCATTTTACGGTCTCCAGTAAGAAGAAGCAAGAGAAGAACAAAAACATCCGACAACCTCTGGATAGCATTCATTCGATTGTTGACAACAACAAGAACATCCAAAATTCACTCTCTTGCTTCAATGTGAAACCGGGCCTCGGCCAGCTGGATGTTGTGGTGCGGAACAACAACAACCTCGACAATGCAAACAAGCAGAAACCAGCTCCTCCCCCCCTGCCACCCAAGCCTGCCATCCTCACTGCTCATAATCTGGTCAGGCCGTCAAACCATGGGGCGGTTGGACCACTGGCCTTCACGTCCAGTTGTGGCAGTGGACTGACCAGCAAAGCTGTACTGAGCAACAGCACTGCGGTGGTCCCGTCTGTCAACATCAACGGCAATGTTGCACCCAGTCCACACAAGAAAACCGTCATACAGGCTTCCACCTCCGAGTTGCTGAGATGCTTGGGAGAATTCCTCAACAAGCGATGCCGGAAGTTAAAGGATTTCCATCCCACGGATGCTGTCATGTGGCTGCGAACAGTGGACAGGAGCCTACTGATGCAAGGCTGGCAAGACATTGCTTTCATAAACCCCGCCAATGTCGTCTTTCTGTACATGTTGGTGAGAGATCTTGTCAGAGAAGACATTGAGAGCGAACGCGAGCTTCAGGCTGTGGTCCTCACATGCCTCTATCTGAGCTACTCGTACATGGGCAACGAAATATCGTACCCCTTAAAGCCATTCCTAGTTGAAGATTCCAAGGAGAAATTCTGGGATCGGTGTCTTCTCATTATAAATCTCTTGAGTGGTAAGATGCTGCGAATCAACAGTGAGCCGAGTTTTTTCACTGAAGTCTTTACAGAGCTAAAAGGATGCTGTTCTCTGCCTGCATAGCGGTGATGTAGTTTTAGGTAATTTTTTTTTTTCATTTTACTTTGATAACCATAATTTAGTAGTATTGGTTTTTTCCACGAATTTAATGTCTCGATTGCATTTGTATACCTGTCTAAAATAATCACTGAAAGAAAAACTAATACCTCATAAATTTATATATTTTCTTTGTCAAAGGAAGGTTTTTTGATAAAATTACACTACAATGAAGCCAAAAGTCGAATATTTGTACATAACAATCAATGTATGAAATGTGGAGAGAAACTTGTACATTTTGTAGGAGTGCATTATTTTCCGAAGAATTAACTCAGTATAAAATGTACTATACATAAATTTATTGATTAAAACTGACTTCAAGTTTTGTATATTATAAGCTTGTTTCAGTAATGGTAGCCTATTTATTCTATCTGTAAAGACACTAACCTTTTAACTTTCATTTAATGTTATGAACTACTTCATTTTTAGTTATTTTTTAAATGTTATGTTTACCAGATTCTTTTTTGTTAGTGTAAAAAAAAAAATCTTGTTATATATTTATTTATAGGAAATTTGCAAAGTAGAAACGTTTGTTGCTGAAAAGACGAAATGTATTTTGATACTTGGTTACAAAGTTTATTAAATTTTGCAGTTGCAAAATATATTTGTCACGATTCAATAAAAGTTTCACTTGTTTGTTAAGCTGTTATATAAATGTAAGTTGAGTTTTCCATATTATACTCATAATGTTGGCTAATTTTATTTATATTTTTAATTCAGTTCCCCCCCCCATGTGATCTTTATTACTTTGTTGTCCTTATTTTTTCTACCCATCTTATAAAGTGGACAAAGGGCTTTCAAATTTATTTTGTAAAACTGTTAAATTTTGAATTCAACAGTTCTGGCATAATAAATAATTGCAATGTCTAATGAAATGACAATATTTGTTTATAGATTTGTTTTATAATACTCGTCAATTACACAACTCCATTTATTCTAAATCAACAAAAAACAATAAATATTTTAAGTATTTTTAGCATTTAAATGTATACTTGCACTAACATGTATAGACGCGAGTGTATCTAAATGTTTAATTATCTTAGCAATGTTCTTTCCAGCGAGTTCATGTTTATTATAAATAGAAGTAATTTTTTACAAAAACTAAGCGATTCTTAAAATTTTCAAAGGAACGTAGGAAATTAAGATAAATAGGTTTAAATTCCTGTAAATATGTATTTACAGGCATGAATTCGAAATTCATATAGAGTATTTTTAAATCTTAAAAATGTGCAATTTAAAATCTCATTTATTCCTTCAAATATATTTTCAAAAAATGCTTTACATATGCTAACACACGAAATTATTATTATTTTTTTTTTTTTTTCCGATACAGTCGATAAGTCTAGTCATTTTGAAGGTCCATTGTCTCAAATATTACCAATTCATTGATTTGATATTTGTATACGAAGTACTTTGCGGAACGTAATTTTATTTGATGACTACAAATTTATGATTTCTAAGTGGGGTAAAATGTAAGTGTTGTAACAAAGTTGTAGTAGCGCGGTTTCGTTTCTTTTCCTTTCCACCGAAGGAAGGCAAATGCCAAGATGGCGTGCTTTGTTATCGATTTTATGGAGGTGTAGAATGAACTGTGTGAAAATGAATAGCAGTTTTTGAAACAATTAAAAATGTTTAAAACGTACTTTTAGATATTAACTTGAAGAAACTGTGGCCATTTAATATGCTTAGATGATCATTAAAGATAGTTGATTATCATACATTTTCTTCAGGCTAGCGATATATGCGAACGTAACATGTTGAACAGAAAATCGATATTCTGCAAGTACCATCAAGTCGAAACACTGAAACAATTGTAAAATTGCAAGTTTGTGACCTTTCAGTTTTGATACATTCATCAATCTGTGCACAAAATTGAATATATATGTATATACGTATAGTAAGGCTACAAAATCTGCATTGATCGAAAGTTTATTTTGAATAACTCTGATTTTGGCAGTCACACTGATTAAAAATTGTGAAAAACAAAATCTGATTAACTCAAATGCATATATTCTATAATATTAAATATAAATATCCTTAACAACAAAAAAAAAATAAACACTCAATAGAAAATAATGATTAAAGGATGAAATAATTAAAATTTTATAAAATAATGCACACGTTTCTGAAAGAAGCAATAGCCATTTATATCTTCATATCTGAACGATAAGTATTTTTTATGTGTATTATTTTAGAAAGTTTTAATTATTTCATTATAAATATCCTTATTAAAACATGTTTAAAATGTTTAATTTTTTAATAATTGTGATGCATAGTATTTGTTTTATTGCAGAAAAAGTGTTACCTTGAAAAAAAAATGAAATAAGTTAAAAAAAAATAGTTATATAAAATGATTGGTCTTAGTTTCATACCTGGATTATAGGAATTTTTTTTAACAATATGCATCAACAGAAAACGTTAACATATTTTTATAACTTTATATTTTAAGAAACTGGGGTAAAAATATATGAGTGGTTTGCTATTTTCAATAATACATTATTTAAACGAATATTTCCAGTTCTCCAAATACATATATTTCAAAGGAAATCTCTTTGAAATAGTCATACGAAACTTCGAGTTAGTTATTGCACAAACTGACACTGTGAGAACACAGTTGGTTCGTTTACTACCTAAATGTATCATGGTAACAAGAACCGATCTATAAATGTCAGGTTGTGTAACGGCTCAAGTGACCTTTCCGTATCGTCCGTAAGGCCTTCCAATTTTAAGCATATGACTCACTATATCGATCGAGTTCTTATATCAAATGCTGCTGATAAAACATTTATTTATATCCGAATCGAGTAGAAACCAAAAACTTATTAAAAACTCACTTCTACGTTTTCTCAGTTTCTTCTTACAGCTTATTGTTTTATAATTGTTTCTGTGTTTAGTTTATAATTTTCTTTTGTTTACATAGTATGCATTGAGTCATACTTTTTTAAAAATCTGATGCATCCAAATACGTAAAATTGATTTCTAATTTTCTTTTTTTAACTTTGTTTCTGCTGTACCATAATGGACAAATGTGGATTCTATAAACTTAACTACATTCTTTTTTCTTTTTTTTTTATCAAAGCAACATCATCTTGGTCTTCTTCAAAAATAAAAACGGCACGTTGATACAATTTTGATATATTTTTAGTTGGATATTACTTGACATAGTAAAATTACTGAGTAAGATTGCCTTAACGGAAACAATTATTGCATACATATAAATTAAACCTGAAATTTCATATCACATATGCCAATGATGCAAGCCTAAGTGATAGAAAAACAAAATTCTATTTTCTTAAGTATATCTAGTGACTTTATAAAAATAATTTTAGAAAGAATAAGTATTATTATTAAGATCAAAACTTTGTTTTCATTATTAGCTATTCCTTTAAAAGGGCTATTTTTAAACCTGACTTCAAACATTTCGATACTTAGATTGAACTTATTCTTGCATTTATTCTAAAAATGGAGATTCAGTAGAAATTAGTACACTAGTGATATTTAGCTATATTACTCAAAAATCTGTCGGGTTGTTTTTTTTTTACTTTGATTATTCTGCCCTAAATTAGCTATTAAATTCGTACAGTTTCTTCAAAAAACTTTTGAAATCTTACTCTTAAAAATATTACATAAATTAAATATGAAAGAAAAATGTTTATGTACAATAAAATTTGCATTTCAATTGCATGAAATTTGTTTTACATGACTACATATGTGTTCAGTAACATTTCTAAACAAGCTTAACTTTAATATTTTAAACGTAAATTTTTGTGACCGATTTAACATTATCAATCGCCATGATATACTACATTGAATTGTGTCAGGAATATATTATTAGTACTTTTGAAATAATCAGTATTCTTCATCATATTTTGTATAAAGAGTTGTGTGTAAACTGTATTTGTAGAATCTCATAGAACAGTGCCGGCAATATGTGCAATATAAAAGAAATTCTGAAGTACCTCACAGTTAGGTTCGGATTTCTTTGTAAAAAGAATAATTTAGAATAGTTTTGTGTGTAAGACTCTTATTATATTCAAATTAAAAAAAAAATATTTCCTTGCATTTTCTTTCTACGATCCTTTTTTAACCAGAACTGTACAGAAAACTTGAATGGCTGGGTTCATATATTATCTTGTAGAAAATTAATGTATTTTTGTTGAAATACATCTCATGTATAAAAATTGTTTTCTTCGTTTTACTTTATATTCAAACATTCCAAAAGTGTAGATTTCTTGTATAATAATTTCGTTCTAAGATAAATCTGCAGTATAAATTTTCACTCTACATACAAAAGCTTTGCTATATCTATGATTCAGGCAATAGATATAGTATAAGAAAGGTTAAGGAATGTCTCCAATAATTTTGCGAGAAGTTGGTTTTTACCTTAAAATCTTATAAAATAACACTGATGTAAAAGCACACAAAGCCGCTTTCTTTTTAAAACTAAGTAATATTTCATAAACTTGTTTAAATTAAAATATACTGTAATTCAAATGCCTGTAGTTATTTAATGTTTTTAAGTATGCATATATATTACATTGTACTCGAGATCTTCCAAACTTTATTTTAAGCCTGTGTTACATGTCTAGGAGTTTCAAACTTGTGAACCTATGAAAAGAATATTTTTTTTCTATGCAACTGTGATATTTTCTTTTGTAAATAGATGTACCGTTTATTTAATTTATTTTCTTATTTATTAATAAGCATGATCATAATTTGTAACATTTTACTGTTGTGTAAAGTTATTTTTCTTTGGTGTACTTATATTTTGCATTGTTGAAAATTCATTCTAGATACATTTCAAGTTGAATTGTTTGAGTTCTTCATTGTTACTATTTCCTTTTTATTTGTGGGCGAAAATTTTCACCTAGACTTGCACTAAAATCTTTTTAGGTATTAAAATTAACATGCGTATGTCAATCGAATTGGAAGCTGAGTTTTAAGTAACCCACTAAGAAATTAAACCGCTTTCTTGCGTAATCCTGTCAAGCAATGCAATTCTTAATAAGCTTGTCAATGGCTTTACACAAAATCGTCGGATTTTTTTTCTAAACATTACTCAACTCGAATTATTTATCCTATTAAATTTAGATACTATCTCTTACTATTTTATATTATACCTACTCTGTACATTATCTTTAAGATTTTCGAAAGAAAACCTTGCATATTTGGAACTTTAGCGAATATTTAACATTCTATAATAGCAATACCTGCTTGTGAAGGAAATGAATAACACAAAAAACGAAATTAGCCTGTTTATGCTTTATATATATTGAAACTATCAAAAAATAAACGTATTTCATTGGATGTTAGCAGTGTGTGTTGCAGAAAACTTGTAAAAAGTAGCATGCTATTCAGAGCAGAGAAAATGTAGCTGCGTTAGAAATGAAGTCGATAAATAGCTTAAAATCTAAATTTATAAACCTTCGCCTGCTTGTAATGGTGGTCTTGAGTAACAAACATTGAAAATTACATTCTGAATTATACTAAGGCAGATGAGAAAAAGAAATTTCATAAAATCCTACTTAAAAAAAAAAAAAAAAAACTCTTGCGTGTAGTTTTTAAAAACTGCTAAAATGTTGCAGGTTGTATACTTGTTTTTCTGTTAAGTTACCAAAATTCGATCGTAATATATTTTTCCTTTCTATTTTCAGTGTAACATTTCAGAATTCAAACAGTTCTACTTTGTGCTGTAAAATCTTTACAACTTTTAATGCATAAGACTGTACGGAACAGGTTTAATGGTCGATATATTATGCTATCTAAATTTGTACGCATGATAATTGATTAAACTTTAAATCATAAATTTTGCAGAAAGTTATTGTATGCAAGTATCTTTTGAGATAGCATTAAAAATGTAAAATTCTTAAATATTTTGCAGCATATGTATCTAGAAAATTATTTGTACTTAAATATGTATAGATATATTCGTGTATTCAATATATGTTAGTGTTTGAGTGTATGTATTGTGGTTTTAATTAGATATCTCTTCATATTTTGGAAAGCATTTTAACGTTCTTGATTCTCTTTATGCGCAAAATGTAAAACTCGTCCAGTGTTGGTATGTTTGCTCAATAGCCAAGCGAGTGTATATAAATATGAAATGCTGGTTAATTTTAACGAACAGTCCAATTGTATGAACTCTATGTACAATTGCCACCGAACTCCTGCCCCTCCCTTATAAATGCAAAAGTATTTTATGCGTATAGAAAAGAATCTCGTTTACTTCTGTTTGTTATAATAAGCTTTTGCATATCTTTAATCGTATAGTCGTGTCTGTTTGTGTTAAGCTTTAGGTTTGAATCACTCGTCGCTTCTCTTGCTAAGTGGTACTATGCAATGTGTGTTATCGTTCAAGCAAGGGTGGCCAGTGTGTTTAAAAAAAAGCTTTTGTAAAACAGGGAATTTGTTAGAGGAAGAAATAAGTAGAATTTTGCTGAAAAGCTTTCTCGAAATTGGGTACATGCTTATTATTTTTTTTTTTCGACTAGCAAAAATGTATGAATGCATCCTGAAGAAATCTTTAACTATGAACAAAATTGCATATTAAAAAAAAATTTTTGATGACGAATAAAATAGATATATTGAAAAAATGGTAAGCTGAATATTGCAGGGTCTAATTATCACAAGTGCAAACGGGGGTCTTCGTATTATATAATCTCTTAAAACCTTGAAAGCATTGTCTGTTTCGGGGGGAGGGGGGTAAGCGAACGCTCGCAGCTACAAACTTCGGTTAACTGTCCTGATGGGGCAAATGACTACAACCTTAAAAGCATATCAGACCTAAAGTTAATCCGTTTTGCTCATTTAAAAAACAAGATGAGGTCGAATCTCCCTGCTATGCCCAATATTCTTTTTCATTTTTATTAGGGGTTTTAAGATTATTAAAGATATGAATTCCAAGAAATACCGCTAGGTGCAGAAGGGGAATCTCTGTCCTTACTTCCTTTCAACGAAAATATTCAAATTCAATCCTTGCAACGAAAAGACCCCCTTGACGGTGTTACGATACATGGAGGGAAGGGTGGATGAGTTAAGTCTCCGAAACAATTTACAAGTGCAAATTTAAATTTTTATCCTCTTTAAAATCCTTACTATACGAGTCTGAAGTTCAATGTTAAATTACCCGAAAAATCTATTTGACTTTATGGACTTAAGTAAATCTTATCATCGAATTTTCAGATTTAACTCTAAAATCCTGCTGAAATTCAAGGAAGATTCAGTAAAACCTGCAAATTTTTCAATTCTAAAAATTCTGTAGCATAAATGTCAAACCTGCATTATTCACAATTTACTATCAAAATTTTAAATTTGTACAATGGTTAGAATGCATGCTCTGAATTTACGCCAAAATACCTTAATGTTTTGAGAGTTATGTCTATCACTGTAATGGCATAATCGTTTCATGAAAATTTTTGAAACTGTAAAAGCTTAGTTATTGAAATTATACAATATAAAAATGGCTGTAGCGAAAGCTTTTTTTCTACAAAGTTTATTATATAAAATTTTACAGAAAAACATCTATTCTGCATGTTCGTCTTAAAATACGGTATGAAAATTACGTGGAAAATCCATTACTGAAAGGTTTCTGTCAATTTTAAGATTTTTATGCTTTAAGATCGGAAGAAAAATTAAAATAAATATCCTGCTTATGTTATAAAATTTAAACTACATTAATTATTGACTAATCGCTGAAACTTTTTTTTTTTTTTTTTTTTAATGTGTAATGTGAAAGATACAAAAACCGCTGGCCACCTATTTCTAAACATTTTAATCTTATTTTAAATTATATTGTTTAACATATATTGGCTCCTTCTTAAAGACTTATGTTTTCTGTTTCGACACAGTATAGAAAGAATGTTTTTCTGCAATCTGTGTTTGAATGCCTTAAAACATTCAAGTTAATAAAAACTTAGTTTAAAACGTAAAACAACTTTTAGTTAATACAAACTCGAAAAGAAGCCGTTGAAGATTGTCGAGTTTTTCATTATTTAGAATCTGAAATCTGAAAAGCAGTGTTCCGAATTTACTTCGAAAATTTGGAGAGCATTTATCATTGAGTATTTCGGACTTTAAAGGCAACACGTCTTTCAAATAGGACTTGTTAAATATGTTAAATTCTAATCATTGATAAAATTGTTACACAGGGGTTTTATGTGTTCATTTTTCCACTAACTCGTAGTTTTCAAAACTGATGGTGATCAGAAAGGCAATGATAAATGTATAGTTGGATACTGTGTTTTCTTTTTAAATAGTTCTCCAAAACTTTTGAGTAATTTGTAAAATGAATAAAATAATTGAATAGAGTATTTGAAAGAAAGTTCTTTGCAGAAAATTTTTATGTATGACAATTTTGTACTTGAAAATAATTTGCTTATGTTTCAATGATTACTAAAGTAAAATATTAAAAAAAGTAAAGTTCGCTGATGTAAAGTTTCCTCAGTGATAGCCACAGAAAACTTGCATGTAAATACGACTGGACATTACAAACGAATTTCCACCTGAAAAATGTGCGATGTTTCACATTGCCTTTTTTTCAAGTCTGCATTGCAATGTACTTTCAAAATAACTACTCCATCTTCTAAAACAAAACTAAGAAGAAATATTTTAATCAGATGTACTTAATGTTGTGTACTTGTTAACTGCTTGTACAAACTGAGAGACCTCGACGCTTACTGAAAGAACAGAGAAGAAAGCTGAACTCAGATCTGAACTGTTATTTATCTAGTCTGTATAAATATATATATATATAAAATGATCACGTCCGTTTAACTGTGCAGATGAATTTTCATTAAACAACTATAGTTTTTGTACCTTAATAAGTGTTGTTTTTATTCTTTCATATCCCACTACACTTTTTTTATACTTTGTCACATGAATTTGAGCCATCAGAGTCGTTATTCCCTTTTAGAGGAGTCCGAGACAAATAATTTTTGGATACGGGGCAATACTCGGAAGAACATATTTCCATAGTTCCATAGTCTCGTTCTAAACTTAGAACAAGGGAATGGAATAAGTATAAGGGAGAGCCAGGGAGCTTCCCCCCCCCTTACTCCCAAAAAAAGGAAAAATAAGACATTGCTCAATGATATTTTGCTTCATTGTACCCTTTTGTTTAGGTCAAATGAGTTTTTACACGAATATCTCCCCTCCCCCCCCCCCCGACCGAAAAAAAAAAGAAAACGGGTACATTGTTTTATTATTGTACATTTTGCTTAGGACAAACAAGTTCTTCTTAAAAATTAACCCCACCTCCGTACAAAAAAAAGTATTAGCACTTAATATGTATGTTTGAAATGGGTAGAACTCTTGGGTTTTAGCAAAGCTCTACTCGAGAAATTAATCATCACATTGGAGCCATTTCTTAGAAATCAACTTGTCTTGTGTATAGCTAGCTGCAGAGTTACTGTCTTTGTAAAGTACTTTCTAATTTCCCTGTTCATTCTTATCAAAGGCTAGTAATTTTAAAGGGTTTTGTACCTTTTTAAAAGTGATGAAAATCGAAAAAAGTGCTTTCATGTTTGATTCCATATTTGCATAAATAATTTATCGACATGTAAGAAATTGAGCATATCTATACAATCGCCTTTTCTGTTTACATTAAGGCCCTCAAAAGTTTTCTAAGTTCATTAGGAAGTTTGAATTTAAATTAATTAACATTAAAAGCAACTATTTTCTATTTTTGGTTCATTGCGCGCAGCCTAGCATACATAAGTCATTTTAGAAACTTAATATTCTTTCTACATACATTTTGGTAATGCATAATTAAAATATATTTTTATACCAGTCTTTATATATATATATATATATATATATATATATATATATATATATATATATATATATATATATATATATATATATATATATATATATATATATATATATATATATTTTAATTTAATTTACAAATGATTTAATTTTAATTGGTGAAAAAATGATTTATTATTTTTCTGTAGATAGGTATGGAACATCTACATAATAGGCCATTTTAATAATGCATTATTAGAGTGTATATAGAAAAAATATTGAATTTGTAAAATGATTTTTATGTGCGTTAGGCTGCGTGCAGTGAACCAAATATGAAAAATAGTTGTTTTTAATCAGTGAATAAAATAATTGTTCATAATTAACTTTGAAAACTTTTGAAGACATTTATGTAGACGGAAATGGTCATTTTATTGATATACAAAATTTCTTACACGTAAATATTCTTTTTACAAATACAGGATGATCATATACATAACAGGAATTTTTCCGATTTTCACCATTTTTAAAGGGTACAAAACCCCTTAAAGAAATTTTAATATTTTAAAAAATGTTTTAGTAGTTGTGTGAGCATATGTGCACCCACGGAGGGGGCTTAGGGGGGGGCTAAAGCCCACCTAAAGCTGGTGAGTTAGATCTGAAAAGCTTTAAAAATTGAAAACTGTCATTAGTGAATTAAAATATTTTATCAGATCTAAAATCAAGCAGTTATGACTGTAACGAGTTATGTTGATAGTGAGCTTGTGATCTATAGGTGAGTTTTACAGAATATTTTGACGTTATAAGAGTTATTACTATAATCGAGGTCACTCTAACAGAGTCCATCAGTATTTGTAGCCTGAGCCCCCCCGCCCCTAAACTAAGATACTGGGTGCGCCACTGCGTGCGAGTATGTTGGTTATTGAAGGCAATGCATTAGAAAGTATTACTACTCATTCTACATTTTCTGTGACGGAAATTATTTGCATTCCATTAATAGACGAATGTTTGATCTCTCGACTAACTGCAAATGACTTGACAAAAAGCGATTTCGCTGTTAGTGCCATACGTAAGTTCGCGTAAAATGCATTAAAGGGGCCAATAATCACTAAAGCGCCATCCCAAAGTACGCTGTGACAGTACACAATGAAGTTTATCCAGAAACAGTACACACAAAATAAAATTCAGTAGGGTTTTGGGATAGCAGTTGTTTGACATTATGAAAACCATTTCATTAAATACAGAAAAGTTCCTTTCAATGATAAATTTATAGAAACTTCTAATTAATGTTTAAGTTTTCGTAGGTGTGTTTATGTATTTCAGAAAATTCTCTATCCCGTAGATAGTTCCTCAAATGTAATGTGCATATATATTGAAATTCGGTAGATCGGAAATTCGATTTTTTGAATTTTAATAAACTGGTTGTTTTTAATGTAACTAACGTAACATTTTGACTACCGTAATGTTAGGTCAGTCCCTACCTCTTAAATAACCTGTATTTATTTAAATATCTACTATTTGTTTATGATCCTATTATGTATGCTTTAAAGTAGCGGTTCTCAACCTTTTAACGTCGCCCCCTCCCCCTCTCATTTTTCAGCATACATTCAATTTTTTAATCTTTAACAGTGAACATTTAATCGAATTTTCTACAAAATGATGTTATCAGTAAATTTTGAACATTTTAAGCGAAAATAGATATATTTTAGAGTAAAAATGAGAATAAATAAGGTGATTTTTTAAAAACATGCATCACTACTTGCTCTTTGGTTTTTCTAGCCCCCCCCCCCTGCAAACGCTCTGCGCCCCCCTTGGGGGGGAGAGCCCCACAGGTTGAGAAACGCTGCTGTAAAGTATAAATAATTTTGTTGATTTCAATAACTAACATTTAAAAACATTTCCATTTTCAGTTTTTTCTATTGCCATGAAATGGTACTATAATATTTTTGAATAAGTTTTCTGAAACCTTTTTCGCAGTATAATACTGACAATATACTGAGGAGAGGAAGGAAAATACTGTGAAACCTTTACAAAATGACAAATTGGAAGGACTTCGCTAAAATTGTCATTTTAACAAGTAGTTTCTAAATAATCTTTTAATATAGTATGTTTTTCAGTCTGCAAACAAAAAGTTTAGTTTACTAAATGTTACTATGTGGTGAAAGAGAAGCGCTTTCTTAAATTTAAATCGTTTTAATTTGAAAAACTGCTCTCGTGCAAAGGTTGTACAGTTGGCTTAATTACTTACTAGCTGCTACCCGCGACTTCGTCCGCGTCGGCTTTAGAGTTCGGTCCCGAGAGAAAGGAAGCATGTGTGAATAACACATATGTTTGCGACGAAAGAAACTGCATTTAAATATTATTTGCTTTTTACTTATTTTAAATGAAGTATAATGCATGGTAGTATACTTCATTTAAAATAAGAGAGTATGCAGATTTACTAAATTTAGATTTTTTTTTCAGGCATTTGGCGAATAGACAGCTACGATAGTATTTGCGAACTGTTTTTGGTGTTCTTATAAAAGAAATATTTATGCTATATGCATGAATTGTAGCCTGTGTTAATCAGGAATAGTGTAGCTTTCTATTAGCGAAAAAGTTTTAGAATCGGTTCTATAGTTACAGAGATACCCAGAGAACGTAATGTCTTAGAATTATTTTGAGTGTTCCTGTAAAGGAACTGTTTGCGCTTACATGCATGAATTTTAGCCTATAATACTCAAGAATAGTGTAACTTACTATCAGTGAAAAAAGTTTTGGAATCGGTTCAGTACTTACAGAGATACACATAGAGCGTAATGTAATTCTTATGAGTATCGCTGTTGTGATATATGCATAAAAGGTAGCCTATAGCACTCAGGGTCCCACCAGTGTCTAAGAGGTTCTGCTCTCAAAACTGGAAGGCTGGAGGTGCCAGTTTCAAACCCCGGTCGCGCCTGTCGACCTAGCCGCTCGCAGTTTTTCGTGGTTTTCTCCAAAACCTCGCGTAAATATACGGGCTAGGATCCCTTAGAAAGTTCCCCCACAGAGGAATTCCCCATATAGGGCTAGGATCCTAGTGCAGTCAATCGGTCTTAATCCACAAACAAGCAATAATACTCAGGAATAGTGTAACTTTCAATCAGTGAAAAAAGTTTTAGAATCGGTTTAGTAGCTATAAAATTTCCATAGAGCACAATGCATTAGAATTATTTTGAGTGTTTTTGTAAAAGAAATATTTATGCTATATGCTTGAAAGGTTGCCTGTATGTTAATCCAGGGCATAAGCTATCTTCATTACAAATTTTTCCAAATCCGTTCAACCATTTGTGTGTGTGATTCAGTCAAAAACATCTAAACACACAAACGTACACATTTATATTATTGGTAGGATTTGGAAATTTATGAACTTTAAAAAACACATTTGAACTTTTCTTTCTTCATTAATAATGTTATTTTCACTCCCTCTTAATTGCTGAGGTATTTCTTCAATGAGATATTTTTTCAATATTTTTGGAAAAAATTTGCTTTAGCATACTGCCTGGCTGGAGATTATGAAGAAATTGTCGGATTGGCGCGTTTCTGAGCAGCGTCTCTTGGATTCCGACCTGCCTTAACGAATAGTACATATATCATTCTCTCCTTTAAGGTTTTTCCACTGCTTTTAAACATGGAATTTACAACATTTCGCGCACTTATCGCCGCCTAAAAAAAGTCGCCATGCACATTGCTAAAGCACATTTTAGTCATTGGCGTATCACCAAACTGGGGAATAATTCCACTTTTTGCAAATTTTGTTTTAATACTATACCCTATAGTACTGCTGAAACTAAGTGTTGTTATTTCAAAATGGACACAACAATGGAACCATCGGCCGACTTGGCGTGAAATACTGCGTGCCAAATGACTTCTAATTTTTTACGGTGCCTTAGCATACTACACAAAAATTTTAACATTCCCACAAACAATTCCATGCGAACTTTAACTGTGCCGAATTTCACGGTCATCCGTTTGCGTAGTGCGCTGCAAAAGGGACATTCAAGTTTTGCTTAGCGTATTTATTTATACATAGATAGATGGATAGATTTGGCATAAAACTGGCATAATTTCCGTGATATTTAATATTTTCAGATGCACGCGCTTTTTTATTGAAGTAATAGCATTCTTGTTAGCCCAAAACATGAATCATTTGATACGGGCGAAACTCGCCAAGCATGGCAACGTAAAAACGGTTTTTAATTAATTAAAAAAGTAATTAAAAATCTAAAATTCTAAGTAGCCTATAACCTTCTCCAGGGTCCCATCTATATCTAAACCCAAATTCATCCTAATCGATTCAGCGGTTTAGGCGTGAAAGCGTCATAAACAAACAAACAAACTCACTTTCGCATTTATAATATTAGTTAGGATTTAATTTAATTTTTATTTTATTTTGAGATCTAATGAAGCTTTTTAATGCAGGTTGATTTTAGTACAAAACAAATGTTCTATGTTTGGAATAGTGAGGGAGAAAAGTGTTAATGCAATAAGTCTGAATGCATGTAGTTATAGACAGATTTCATAGAGTAACAAACGCGGAACTTACCCTCAAACTCTAACGACACAGTTGAGTTTATTTTCCTAGAAAAAGAATGTTTTGATTTGATAAGTAAATGCTTGAAAATGAGGCAAAGCTTTTTCCATTTTTCGATAAAGGGTAGGGCATATCAGTACTCAGGATCTGCACCCTTTGAAAACACAAACACTGCATTGATCTTTCAATTTCCACTGCAATACACTTAGATATTTTAGTTGAAAATAATTTGTTAAAATTTGAAAGCAGTACCGAGAGCTGATTTTCTCTCAAATGTGATTGATTTTGCAGATTTTTTAAAAATCTAATTAGAAATGTTGTAACTCATTAGGAAGCAGAATTTTCCCATTAGTATAATTTAGAAAATGTGCCCATGGGGCGGCCTACCTTTTATTTTAAATCTTTAATCCAGGTTTAACCCGTTCGCTCCCATCATTTAAAAGACAAAATAGTAAAAAATTCCTGTTGTATTCAGCACTGTTTCGCAGTATGACTCTCTGAGGACACTGCTTGGATTTAGCATAGCGTTTGTGCAGTGCCCAACCCAGGAGAGCATTTGTTATTAAAGAATAGGTTGACTTGGGTTCTCAGTTGGGAGTTTAAAGTTTATAATCTTCCCTCTCTCTCCCTTCACGTATGTAAATGGCTGAACTTGTGGATGGAAATGGTTTTTAATACCTTTTCTCTTCCATGATGGTTGGATCGGATGGTTAAATAGCCTTGGAGGCAATAAGTTAACCGTCGCCAATGAAGTTAAAATATTGATAGAGAAGAACAACTGGATAAACTGTTCCAATGGGCTCAATACTGAAAAAGCGAAACTGTTGGCAACGCCCGATTTAACTACCAGCTACATGGCTATCGAACAACTCTTCATGTTGCTAGCAGTGCACACGGGCGATGCCAACGGCTGCATTTTTAAGGCTGATCAGTCTATCCAATTCTTCTAGATATCGATAAGTTAATCAGTCTTAACTCTAGTCTGAGATTTTTCAAAATTCCGACCATTTTAAAACCCGTCCTGCTAACTATTGGGCTGGCAAAAAAGTAATTTCATTTTCTTACATAAAATTCGAACAAATAAATTTTCAACAAGTTTTAAAGCTGCGAATAAAGAAAGAATTCGTATTTGTTATATACCCTTTGAAGCGCAACCATTTCCCAATACTGAAAAAAGGGCAGCCGTTGCCATCGCTCAATTTAACTACCAACAACATGGTGGTCGGTCAAATCGTTCATCGCGTACCACAGAACTGGCGCCATGCGAGACCATTTTTTGACACACCTGGCTGTCCGCACAGACAATTGTGGGACGCGATGGTGGATTCAATCGACCGCCATGTTGCTGGTTGTTGAATTGAGCGATGGCAAAGGTTGCCCCCTTTTTTCAGCATTGGGCAGTCTATCCAGTTGTTTTTCTATATCAATGTATTTCCATCGTATTCTTCCAATTTTCAGCTGATGCCGGTGCTGTTAAAAATAATCCTGACAATTTTAGAAATAATCGGCAATTTTTACGGGACATGATGTACTAAAAAATAAAGGGTACTCGTGTAACTAGGTCATCCTGAAGTATTTTTGCAGAAATCAAATTTATTCGGCATGACTAACAACAGGCAAAACGACAGCAGGCAAACGAGAGTGCAGTGTTAAGTTTTGTGTCCTCATGGCGAGGACACTGCGCGTTAAAGGGTAAGAATTTTACTGGTAATATTTTTTTTTCGGCGATAAAAGATGGCCACCGTACCCCTTTTTTCACGCCTAGCCTCCTTGGAGGACGATATTCAAAATCAGTGCCTGTCCTAGATAAATTTCTAAGTGATGCGAAATACAAGAATGCGCCCCTAACACACGCAGCTAGAAAAATTTTCAGAACGGTTAAAATGAAAATTTAAACAATATATGGACACTCAACTATACGTATACAAAGTATGCCTTTTGGCGCCCCCATAAAGGTGGCGCCCGGTGCGGTCGCACCGTTCGCTCCACCCTAGGACCGGCTCTGTTCAAAATATACTCAAACTGATTTTTAGGTATTCGTAAGTGCTGTATTTTACAGAAAGAGTTTTATGGATCTCTCTTTGTTTTTGAAGACCTTTGTGTCCCCCCTACTCCCCTAAGGTTACGAATTTTGAAAAAATGCTCTCTAATCCAGCACCTGTGTTAAAGAACTCACGTGCCAAATTTCGTTTCATTAGCTCTAGTGGTGTTGGCCAGGTGAACTGTTGTTCACATACGGGAAAAACACAGAGTATAATTTCTCAAACACTTACAAATTTCCACCTAACTAGAACTCTTCTGAAATGCGGATCAAGACAATATTTATTATTATTATTTTTTTTTAATATATACAAATTGCAACAAAACTGGGACAAGTCCAGGAGATGGTTTTCTGTTAAGATTTCAGGTTTCGACATACAGTCGTAAACAATCAGATCAGGGTTTTACAGAGGTAAAAGTTTTTAACTAGAAATGGCATTTTTCAACGGGACCTCGTGCGGTTTTAGACTTACAATTTGAGCCCCTTTAAGCCACAGTGGTTAACAGATTCCGTGACTCAGGGCAATTTATTCACGAGCGGGTCATAAATGCGCGTGACTCAGCCGGCAGGCTATTTCTCTGTAAAAGAAACAAAATGAGAAAATGCTTCCGAATGTAATACTCCCGGTTATTTGACTTGAATCAACAAGTTAAAAAGGAAAGATGAGAACTTTTTGAATTTCATTTATAATAGTCTCTTATTCATTTTCCCCCCCCCTTCTAATTCTCTTATGTGTGGGAAAAGATTTCAGAATCGCGTAGCAGAGAGCGAATCTGCATGGATAAAAATATGTCCGGTTATCCTACTATTTATAGTTGCGCTGATCACTGATTCTCTAATAATTCCAGGGGACAGCTCCAAAATAAAACTTTTACCGCCATTGCTCCAAAAAGATTAAAAAGTTAAGCGCAATAACATTTACACCGTTTGTACGATCCGCTACAAATTTTTAATCATTATGTATAAAAAATACAGAAAACAATCTGCGCTACTTAAAAAATCCGAAAATCCACCCGTTCCCTGATTTTGAAGCGATTTTTCGCTATTTTCAGCTCCATTTCTTTTCCGAGAGTTAATTTTTTTAATTTTTTATTTATTTTTTTTTTTTTATCATTTGCTTGACAAAAATACGAGCCGCAGGTGACAATTACGTCATACTGAAGTCCCGTTTATAAGGCTTGAAAGGAAAAATTGAGATCCTAATTCGTTTAAAACAGCTTTTCCAGATTACGCCGTTTATTTATTTTTTTTCCTATGCATGAAGCATCCCACAAAACGAAGTCTTTCGAATGCGAAAACTTTCCGCACGTTTCCAGAAGAGCATGAAATTTGACTTCCGTAAAAATTGAATATGAAGTTATTTAGTTTAAGTGTACGAAGATTAAATAGAGTGCAGTGCAGTGTTATTTTTGCCAAATGTTTTTCTTAGCGCCCGTTGTAATTGCCTCCACAACGGGGTTTACATTCTAGTTTAAAATAGATGTTACACAGCGATTATCTCTTAACCCCTTTCCGGCGCAAGAGCTTTTATTGTATTTTCTCGTTTATGCAGAAGCCTGGAGTAATAGTTAAATTTCTGATGTCAATTTAATGAAGCATGGAAAATTTTTCCGTAAAATATCTATAACATATTTATAAATATGCATGACACTTTACCTCCTAATGTCATTTTGTGCAAATTTCACTATTATCTCGTAAATAGACGTAGGAAAATTGACTAATGCTTCTAAAATTTGTCATGTATAATCCGTAAATGTTATTTCTCTTTTCTGTGCAAACAAACCCTTTCATTGTATTGTCTGATTTACTTGACATTCAAGCCCTCGACCCTGCAATTCCCATTCGCGAGACGGAAATTGCAAGTCTCGCGTCTCGCAAAATCCCTATATCGTACTGGTAGAAATGTCTGTCTCGTCACGCAAAAAAGCTGTAAATCTCTATCTTGTCTCGGGAAAAAATCGTCTCGCGTCCATCCTTAAAAATAAACCCTTTAAAAGATTTGAACTCAGCACCATACACTTACAAGCGATTATCTGAATAAATACATTCATTCAACCGTAGGGTTTACTATCTCGTATTCTATGAAAAAAAGATTAGTTTAATAATACTAATCTTTTTTTCATTCGATAGTAAAGCGACGTATAGGTGATATTATTGTTCTACACTAGGGACCAAGGCCCCCAGACTCGCTACGCTCGCTTTTCGTATGAGGCATTCGGCCCCTAATCAGGCTTATTCGTAAAAAAGACAGAATTTCAACAGACAAAACCCGAAGATTGGATCAGATAGAATTTTACTGAGCTACACATTGCTTGGTTCTTGCATCTTCATTGGTACATAAAAATTTAAACTTCACACTACAGTAGACCCCCTCCCCCTCATAACACGGAAGATATTTTGCTATGGGAATCCGTGTTGTACGGGTCCTGAGCTATACTCCACTTGGAGTGCGGACTCCGCTTATAATCGCTGGAAAAATTATTTGCACTCTTCAGAAACACAATGATATTTAATGTTGCCATTCAAAAGTTATATTAATTCGGAGCTAAAGCGTAATAAAATCAGAACATATGTTTCAGCTGTATTTTTAATAATGTAAAACCTATTGGACACCTTGCAAATTTGCCACCCATGGCGATTTTTCATTATTTGGCGACTTGCGTACAGGTAAAGTTAATAAAAGCTACGGAACAGATAGAATAGCCTGCCACTAATGGCGACTTTTCATTATTGGGCGATTTACACATGCTCACAACCTGTATTTACTGTTCATTTAAGGTTACCGGAAAACCGTTATCCATATTTTCATTTACATAATCGTTTGCAGATTGGCGTACTTAACACCACGAATTATACCATCTCGTCGCGCTAGCAAATATTCAAAGTGTACTATAACTGCTATAATGGCATAGTTAACGCCGCCAAATATTTCTACTGGTAGCAAATAATCCAGCTGGACGAGAACCGGCTTTAAAATAATCTGCATTTTAATTATTTTTCAAGATATTAGTTATTCTGTTTTGGAAAAACGAATAATCGTTAATTCTAAACTCCTGTTGTCTAAGCGAACTTACTATTTGAAAATTGTCAACTTTGTGTAACACATTTTGACAATGATGGTTGTTACTTATTTCATACAGTTTTTATTTTGGCGTAAAATGGGCGTAATTCTAACTCATGTTTGTAAATTTCACGCGATTCTAGATACTTGGAAACGCTTTGTCGCAAAGGAATGAATGATTTTATGCCAAATCTGACAACCATTCGGTTTCTTTTTCAGTTTTTTATTAATATCTTCTAAAATAATTCGATTTTCGAAATTTAAATCAGCTTAGCAGGTTCCTCGGAATTTTTTGAATCTGTGGGCACCTTAGTCGAAACTCAAATCCCTACGGTTTAGGAGGAGATAGGTCCACAAGCTTTGACACAGAAAAGACAGTTTCTCTTTTCAGTTCCCTGTGTTCCTTGTTACGAAGGGATTGGACTGATGAAGGCCAAAACAATTTTTGGTCGAAACGTGCATATCTTCTTACCTTTAACATCTTATGTGTGTTTTTTACAAAGTTTTTTATTTACTTTATCGTTTAACACCAGTGTTTTGAGTGTTTTTTCCGAAGTATCATCATAATTACAAACTTGAAAGATTTAGATAAAAATGATAAGAGTTAGATTGTATGGTTCTACGGTTGATAAGTGTCACTGTAAAATTTTTACTATTTAGTTTCAATTTTTATGAAAAACATAGTTTTTGCAAATCTAATTCATTTATTGGCTTGCACAGCAGAAAAAAAATCCCTCAAAATTTACCGGCTATAGTCATTTATCAGTAAACTACAAAAGTTAACAACATAAAGTGAGCAAAGTTAAAGTAATTCCTTGATTATGTGTAAATTTGATACAGAAAAAGATTGTCACCCAAAAAAATGTAAGGCTCTCAAACTTTAATTGTTGTCAACTATCATCAGTTTGGAATTCAAATATAGCGAGACTAATTACATATACCTTTTCTACTTAACGTATATTATAAGCTTGATTCCTCACAGAACTCATATTAACTATCATAGGCGCAATACGGGGGGAGGGGAAATGCATCCTCTTTGTTGAAAATACCGTTAATTTCTCGATCTATACAAACTTCACTATTTTTACTCTTGAATATATTACGTAACGTATTTTAAATTTTCTTGTCAATTATAATAATTTCTTGCCTCCGGTCTGCTGGACCCATAATTCTGTTCTGTTCTGTAAAATTTACACATTATGTCAGCGCCAGAAGTGTAAAAAAGGAAGTTTTGTAATCGTAATCGGACGCAGAAAATTTTCACAGATTACATAATCGTAGTATAATCGTAATCTGAAAACTGAATTTTTATGGTAATCGTAATATAATCGTAATCACGACAAAATATTTTCCAGGTAATCGTAATCTTGATCTGAAATTGAAAATTAATCGTAATCGAATCGATTACATATCTGCGTAATCGGCACGAAGTCTGTACGCAACACACTAATACAATATGTATATTAATAACGACACTCCTAATGGTAGTTAATGGGTTACCTTATATGATAAGCGAAAATATATTAAGGTTAATGTCAATAGTTTTACTCATTTTACTTCCTATAAATCCAGCTTATTGTAACATCATCAGTAACCACTGTCGCAGGATAAAAATCCTGTTTTCTAAAAAGAATATCATTTTAAACTCTGTTCAATTATACTTAAAAAGAAAAAAAGCTCTCTTATTCTGATAGCTTAAAACCTATATTTTTTACAATCGTAGTTAGGTAACTATTTAAGGTATCATAACTTTATAAAATTTATCAAATTCGAAAATTATATGGTGGAGCCTTATGATGGTTGAAATTGCAGATTTAAATGGATGAAGAAAGCCCATTTCTTAGCTACTATTCAATTAAATAATTGAGTGTAGAGACATTATAAATGTGCAATATGAATAGAATGACGATGAAACGAAACCGAATATTTTCGATGAAGCTTCCATACATTAGCATGAAGCCGATGTTTCGTCATGAAATTTCCAAAGGCAATGGGCTTCTTGACCTTGTCGCTTTCCCATCGATCTTTTGCACGCGCATGTGCAGTTGTGGCTATATGTTATGCATAAGGCTATATGCTATGCATTGGCAGATTAATTGCACTTTGATTTACAGACGGAGAAAAGTTTAAAATATCCTGGTAATTTATATAATCTTCTAATTGAAAGAAGTAGTATAGAGAGAAAAATTCAAAGTACACTTTCTCCCCTCCCTCATTCTTGAAATCAGGGGCGGCCCTAGAGTACGTTATGCCCCCCCCCCCTGCAAACGTAAAAAATGCGCCCTCTCTTTTATACTTTTTTCAAGCTTTTGAGTTTGAAATGGCGCCCTTTCGAAGACGGGACCCCGATCCGATGCTTACCGTGTCGGACCGCCCCTGCTTGAAATGTATAAAGCGTAATCTCTCTCTCTCACTCCTCACACACACACACACGCACAAAGAGAGAGAGAGAGAGTGTAAGTGTAAAAATATACAGGGTGTCCTAAAAATATATCGAGAAGCTTTTAGGGGAAGTAGGACACGTAATAAGAATTCGCAATCGCAGCCTTATATAGAGTCAGAAACGTTGTTTTCATACTCAATCACTCAACAGAAAGTGTTGTAGTATTAGTGAAATTTCCTATCATGATTTGCCAAAATATAATTATTTTTTCGTAAAAAATAGTGGACTAAAAATTATCGATACAAATAGAATTTCATTTTGTACGCTGCAATTCTCTGAGAATAAACCATTTATTGTAAAACTTAATAAAAGAAGACTACTAATATTTCAAAACCATTTGTGGAGCCGGTATTAACCGGTGTATGAAAACACTGTTTTTGACCTCCCTTATAAGTTTGTCGGTATAATTTGGGGCATCCTATATGCAGGAAAATGTCTTCATAGTTGGCTAAATATATTTTGGACGTAATTGTCGTTTAAGAAAGAATTTGGTTATCTAAACACATCGTCGAAAGGATCTGACGAAAAAAAAAAACTCATTTACAACGTATTGTAAATTTGTAGGAGATAAATTGAAAAAGCTAGAGCAATTAAAAAACAAGAAAGATAAATCAAGGAACACTTTCCAACACAGCAATCTCTTAGTGCTAAATTTATCGATGTATTGTCGCCGAACTTGGCGAGCTTTTGGATATAACCTCAAAAAAGCTGTATATCTTTAATGTAATTTTGAGAGACTCATTAAAAATGCTTCAAATGGTTTCCCATTTTTTTAAACGATCAGTAAGTTGTCATAGACGTGTTGTGTTTGAAATGAATCAATGTCTCTAAACGGCCACAGACTATAATATATTGAAATTCTTTGGGTGCTCCTGCAGAACTATAAATGCTGGAGACACTATTTTCGACTGAGGATATTAGTTTGTAATTTTCAATAGCGTATATCCCCCCCCCCTTTTTTTTTTTTTTTTGAATAGCCAAACATCTCTAAAATACTTTTTAAAGAGTGATTGCTTATATAGACCGTAATGCATTGGAATTCTTTTGGGTTTTCTGTAAAACAACAATACACGCTACAGGTACCATTTTTAATAGCGTACATAGGAATAACATATATAAATTTAGTAGTACCTGCAAAAGATTGCAGATGAATGTTTTGCAGGCGTAATTAGAGCATATATACGGCATTTTTGAGCGTGGACAGATAGGCAAATCGAAAATATGAACACTTTTCAACTTTGTTGGAAAGTGTTAAAAAACGAAAAATGGTCTCAAAGCCGTCTCTTTGCTGTAAAATCGTAACCCATTGGACTAGAATCGGCGAGCCAAATAATTTTAAAAGAATCCAGTTCAAATTCAAAATAAATAGTTTTCATTCATAAAATGGCGTGTTTGCATTTTGACAGTTACATATCATACATACACGTGCGCAAATCTGTTTCGTATATAAACATTCTACATTAGTCTGATCACTTCGAATTTTTTAACACCTATGTAAAAAGAAATAAACCAAAATAATCACAATTACTTTAAAAGATCTACAAAATCGTTTGTTCTCCTCATCTCACGTTTTATGTGTGGTGTGTTTCCAGTAAACGTAAAAACAACTCTGCAATAGAAAAGCTGAAACTATAGTACTGAAGTTGAAATGGTATTATTACACACTTTTTGCATAACATACATATACTTGGTACGGTGCTCTAATTTATTTCAAAAAATAAAATCGTCTGCCTCATTCTTTAACCCTCATTACGGACTACTTCTGCGTTCGATATTCCATTTCATCCAAAATGAAAACTCGCCGTCGTGAATCTATAAGCGACCACATTATCTTTCTTAACAAGAATCAACAAAACAGTTATATTGATCGACAGTAAAGGCTGAAGACATAGTACGTAATAGGTATTAGTTGGGAGATGAGAGAAAGGAGTAATGCAGATCGATTTCCCGGATCACGTGCAGACGTGAATGTGAATTTTGCACGTGACTCCTGAGAATTTTTTTTTTAAAGGTCATATTCAGTAGAGCTGAAGCAAACCGCATGTATTCGGTACTAAGATACGGATAATCACTCAGACTCGAAGTAACGAATTGTTACTTTTCGGTTGATATCGTTATCGTTACTCGTTACTCGATCCGAAGCTGTTTCGGATCGAGCAGCTTCGAACTTCGAATACAGACTTCCAGGCGAGTAGAGCTGAAGCAAACCGCATGTATTCGGTACTAAGATACGGATAATCACTCAGACTCGAAGTAACGAATTGTTACTTTTCGGTTGATATCGTTACTACTCGATCCGAAGATGTTTCGGATCGAGCAGCTTCGAACTTCGAATACAGACTGCCAGGCGAGGCGAACTAGAGGGGAAACGGGTTCCAGTAATCGAGTACTAATATCTTCTGTTATTTGTTACTGGGGTTACTGGATATCGGATCGCGGTTTCAAGGGGGAAAATGACTTTCGAGTTTGCATTTCGGATCGACCAGGTTCGAACTTCGAATACAAGACTGCGGGAGGGAGAAAATGAATTTCGGTATTTGAGTAATAGTATGTTCCGTTCCGTTACTAGATACCGGAAGTATTATGGATTCTCGCTGTTGGGAGGGAAAAATCAGTTTCGGTATTTGAGTAGTAGTATGTTCTGGTTGCAATTCGTTTGTGCTGCGCCGAATGGTATCGTTTTGATGAGGTTTGGAAGAATCCGTATGTTTCGTTACAGTTATGGAGATGGAATAGTATCTGCTGCTCTATTGATATGGGTCGTACAATGGGGGGATACGATCCGGTGTATAGTATGTTATTATGCGCAGTTGAACTCTTTTTTTGCGGGGGGGGAAGGGGGTGTTCTTATAATTGTAGAGGAGCAATACATATAAGAGAAGCATGTTAGTAAGGGGTGCTAATTTCGGGCTTTCTAACATTTTAGTACTAAATAGTGGTGCAATCAGAATTCTTTCTTTCAGGGTGGTTCCGAAGCAGGATTGCGAACTTAACTTTTTCTTTTTTTTTAGCTAGAATCGAAATGAGTAATAAATAACAAATTATTTAAATACACCTTTTAAAAAAATATTTTTATAAAGTAAACGAATTCACACATTTTTATTATTTAAAATATTATTTGGAACTAAAAAAAATATTTAGCATGGAAACCTAAACACATTTTTTAAGTAATTGTTTAAAAAATATATAAAAAATTGGGAGCGACCCGGGATTTCTATGCCCACTCCTGCGTAAGCCACTGGTATTAAAATATTTCAATAAAGTTCAGTATGTTTCTAAAATGTCGGTGTTTAGGGGGCCATCTGCCCTATTTTATGGTACATTTTATTCCATGAACTCATGGAATACGCATAATCCGGTGCAACCATTCTTTCTGTATGAAAGGAGTGATAATTTTTGTTTAAAGAATGCTCTCATATATGCACCCACAGAAGGGGCTAACCCCTTTCATCCCAAAAGTGCAGAAATAGAACTGGAAATATCTTAAAAATAGATAAGTCTCACTGAATTAAACAATTTTAAATTAAAATATGGTAATTTTTAATTTACTTCGAAAAATGATCCAGCAAAAGAAGTTTTTGATATGAAATAAGAACTCACAAATAATAAAGATATTATGCTTGTAGAAACGCAAAGTAGTTGATATCATACTGAGATCCCCTGCCCTGTGAATTTTATATATGTGGCCCAATCCCTGGATCTCAGTATTCGAGAACCCGCAACCCAGAAAAAACACGAGTCACAAGCTTTCCTTTACACTTTTTATGATAAGAATGAACAGGTTAAACCAGCGTTCAGAATTAAAAAAGGGGGGGGGGGTTGAGAAAAGAAAAGAATGGCATATGTCTTTGGAAGATTTCTATGTGCACTCAGTAATTCGGATAATTTAGCATTGTATAAAACCATAAATGTGTATAAAAACAATCTGTAAATCAGAGAAAATAAGCTCTAAATACTACTTTGTACAACTTCGCAAAAAAAAATTCTTTTTGGTTAGGTTTTGCTATGGGTTTATGTATGGGCGGCATATACCCATAACAACACTGTCCCGGATGTGTTGTTATGGGGCACTATATAACACCCTATTACCGATTCTATTAGTAGTAACGAAAGTAACGAGTAACGAATACTTAGTAACGAATAGCGAACATCTAAGTAACAAATACATACGGATACTCATTTTGTCGTTACTTTTACAGCACTAATATTCAGTGAAAACGACTTGAGTCAAAATAATTCAAATCTGGAAAGAGTATAGTATTTTTCGTACAAGAAAACCATGAAAGTGCTATTCTTTTTTTAGAATAATTTTTTGTTGCCCCTTTCGTAGTGAAAGAAACAGTCTTAAAATTAAACTCATGCTTTTTTTAGGAGAGATTATTATTTTGCCTGTTTGGAGAGAATCCCCTCTTCTCCAAAATGCTGCCAGTAAAATTGTAACTGGAGAATGTGATTGTAATAGTCTGAGCGCAGAGCCGGCCCGATGGGCGTGCGGGGCCCCAGGCGAAGAGCAAGAGTGGGGCCTCTTCTCTATCATGTCTTATGAGATAGCAAAAAAATGGCCCAGGAGCGGGGCCTCAGGCGATCGCCTACATTCGCACACCCCTTGGGCCGGCCCTGCTGAGCGAAAACGGGCTAAATATACGATCCTTTATAAAACTCGTGGCATAAAAAGCAACTGCATGCCATTAGAAAACTTTCATCTAATAAGTAAATTTCTAAAGTCAATAATTAAAAAAGTACTGCGCTGATGAAACAGTTTGAAGCATCCAGAATATTAAATTGAGATTTTTTTTTCTTTTCAAATGGCGGGCCTTAACCATGTCTTGGAGGAATTGGCCGCAACTAAGGCCGGAGTTGTTGTTCACTTTTTTATGGGGGCACCTAGTAGGTGGACCAGCGTTGCCCTCTATGAAGGGACGGACACAAGGACATCCACGCTCTGTCGGGAATCGAACCTCGACCGCCGGGAGTTGAACCCGAAACCGAAGTAAAATTACCCCCATACAATCCGGTCGGCTTAAATTGAGATTTAAAATAGCGTATCTCTCTATTCTAAAAAAAAAGTAAAGGCCGCTGTCGCCGCCGCTGACGCTGTCAATAGCTTGTGTAACTATCTCCTCCTAAACCGTGGGGATTTGAGTTTCGACTAAGGTGCCCACAGATTCGAAAAATACCGAGGAACCTGCTAAGCTGACTTAAATTTCGAAAATCGAATTATTTTAGAAGATATTAATAAAAACTGAAAAAATAAACAGAATGGTTGCCAGATTTGCCATAAAATCATTCATTCCTTTGCAACAAAGCGTTTCCAAGTATGTAGTATCACGTGAAATTGTCAAACATGAAGTAGAAATACACCCATTTTACGCCAAAATAAAAACTACATGAAATAAGTAACTCAAAATGTGTTACACAAAGTTGACAGTTTTCAAATAGTAAGTTCGCTTAGACAACAGGAGTTTAGAATTAGCGATTATTCGTTTTTCCAAAACAGAATAACTAATATCTTGAAAAATAATTAAAATGCAGATTATTTTAAAGCCGGTTCTCGTCCAGCTGGATTATTTGCTACCAGTAGAAATATTTGGTGGCGTTAACTATGCCATTATAGCAGTTACAGTACACTTTGGATATTTGCTAGCGCGACGAGATGGTATAATAATAATTCGTGGTGCTAAGTACGCCAATCTGCAAACGATTATGTAAATGAAAGTATGGATAACGGTTTTCCGGTAACCTTAAATGAAGAGTAATTATAGGTTGTGAGCATGTGTAAATCGCCAAATAATGAAAAGTCGCCATTGGTGGCAAGCTATCCTATCTGTTCCGTAGCTTTTATTAACTTTACATGTACGCAAGTCGCCAAATAATGAAAAATCGCCATGGGTGGCAAATTCGCAAGGTGTCCAATAGGTTTTACATTATTAAAAATACAGCTGAAACAGATGTTCTTATTTTATTACGCTTTAGCTCCTAATTAATATAACTTTTGAATGTCAACATTAAATATCATGGTGTTGCTGAGGAGTGCAAATAATTTTTCCAGCGATTATAAGCGGAGTCCGCACTCCAGGTGGAGTATAGCTCAGGACCCGTACAACACGGATTCCCATAACAAAATATCTTCCGTGTTATGAGGGGTAGGGAGTCTACTGTAGTGTGGAGTTTAAATTTTTATGTACCAATGAAGATGCAAGAACCAAGCAATGTGTAGCTAAGCTCAGTAACATTCTATCTGATCCAATCTTCGGGTTTTGTTTGTTGAAATTATGTCTTTTTTACGAATAAGCCTGATTAGGGGCCGAATGCCTCATACGAAAAGCGAGCGTAGCCAGTCTGGGGGCCTTGGCCCCTAGTTTTTAATAAAACGCAATGTGCTCAGTATTTCATTTATGTCCATGCCACCAATAGGCTAAATTAAAAATGCGCCGTCCACCATATATTCCGCGTACTTTTATGTCTTCGTACTCCATGCAGACATTAGTGAGTTGTCAGTTTAAAAATCTCTAGGAAAAAATATTGACTTTAATTGGAAGGTCATAGCTAGAAAGTTTTTTGAGAAGTGGTTTAATGTTTCTATGAGGTAGATTTTTAAACATACATAATATTCATGTTCATGTCTTATATTACGGGACCGGCATCGATAGTCATTCAAACATGGCAAATGACTTAATGACACCGAAGAGACCAGTTTCACGAATGAATGCATTTGTGGATAAATACTTTTTAATATGGACGAGGGGGAGAGAAGTCGTTTGCGTCAATTCAACTGGGTCAGTGATTAAGAAAATAAAAAATGCCGGCCTTAAAATTTTGCCATCCTAGACCCTGGATGTGCTTGCCATTTGCTCTACTTACTATCGAGCCTCGCAAAATAATCTGGGCCTCACCATGGCACAGTGGTTATGCCACTGAAAATGGTAGACGGCCGAGGTGTTAAGGTCCCGTTTCGGGTCCCATCGCGCGGCTGTCGATCTAACGGTCTGGAGTTTTGGTAGGTTTTCTCCAGATGTAACGTGAATACGCGTTAGAACCCCTTAGAAAGTCCTCCTACCAAGGCACCCCCCATCCTAGGCAGATACCCCGCGTGCAGGTTTGCCTTAAAACACAACACAACACAGCACAAAATAATCTGAATGTGTTATTTTATTTGTCATACAGCGTATAATGCATGTAGAATAAAGGTATTTTTTGTTGGAAAGTGTTTTGTAATCAATGCAGTGAGACGATTCTTTTGTGATACTGATTCAAAAGATTTTTATTGACAGAACAGTCGGCGTGAGAAATTTTCGTAGAGCTTTACTAAATCCTACAATTCCACACCTGATACATAATTTAACTGCGTTGCTCCCCTAGAGATATTAAAGACGGCGTTTTTTTTTTCTCTTAAAATAAATTTTATGTCCGCAATAATGATCCCGACAATAAAATTTTGATGCTGCTTAAGTTCTCGCCAAAAATGATTAATGAAACCGACGGCCCTTGGCGGAGGTCAATCATGGGGCCATTCTCTCAGATGTAGGCCCTGATTGTCAAGGTCAGCAGCTGATCGATACATCCGCGTGGGTGTGCCGCAGCTACTAAGCAGCTAAATTTAGCAAAACTGAGCAGAAATTCTGTCTGCAGTACCGTATCGGAGTCCTTTGCTTCCTCCTTGGTTTCATTTGTTACGGGGGTGGTCCCCGATTTTCGGGGAATGACGTCATTCACGTCTGGGCGCTTCGGCTTAATAGGTTGGGTTAGCTATAATGAACCAAGTAAAGCATACATCAAATAAAAACGCACCTGTCAGATTACACCGACAAGATAGTTGGCTTTTTTTTAATAGAAAAACTATTGAACGGGGACCATTTAAATAGTTTTTAGCGAAGAGAGCTATTAATTTCATATCTTCCAAGCGTGAACCTAAGTGTTGCTACCTTAGCAAATACAGATTTCACGAAATTGCAAGATAGCACGAAATACCTGTATTAGTATTCGGATAATCGTACTGCAATCATTAAATATGATCTGAAAAGTAAAAAATAATCTTTAAATAAAGATTTTGTTTAACAGCAGTAGGATATCCCACAACTCCCATAAATAAATAAATAAGAAACACATATTTATAGCAATACTAGCTGAAGTACCCGTTCTTCGCACGGGAATGAATGGACTTTTTGATATTAATATTTGTTGTGATTACTATTTATTGTAATAAAGAGATATAGCAAAATGGATATCGCGTTATATTGTGTTCAATAATCATGCATACTGAATTTCAAGGCAATCGTTTTTACGGTGCAGAAGTTGATGCGGCGTAGCACAATCTAGTGGCGAGTTTTACCAAAACGGAGACGGCAAAAATATTCTTCGCATTCAGATATCAATGTATACGAATTTTCATGACGATCGGCTGAATAGTCTTGAAGTTCATGTGTTGACGCGACATCTAGTGTCAAGTTATAGGAAAATGGATCGTGCCAAACTCTTCCCCGTGTTCAAATATCTATGTATATATATTTTCATAGCGATCATTCGCACAGTCAAGAAGTGATACACTGCAGGGCCATCTAGTGGTTAATTAAAGTAATGATTTGCTACAGCGCCGTCATGTGGCGAGTTATAGCAAAATGGATAACGCCAAAATATTCTCATTGTTCAAATAGCTATGTATACTGATTTTCATAGCCACCGTTTGAATGGTCAAAAATTTGGCCTGCTGCAGCGTCATCTAGTGGTGAGTTAAAATAATAATGCATTGCAGTGTCATCTAGTGGCGAGTAACATCAAAAGTAAAGCAGTTAGAATATATTCTTCGTGCTCAAATGTGTAAGTATAAAAAATGTTATGCCGATCGGTCGATCGGTATAGAAGTTGATGCTTTGCAGCGCCATTTAGCGGCAAGTTACAGCAAAATGGATAGTGAAAAATATTCTCCGTGTTCTAATATTCGCGTGTACCAAATTTCATCGAAATTGGTTGGACGATATTCGCATAGCAAACAGCTAAACGGAATAGAATTCGACTTTCTGCTGCGCCACCTAGTGAAAAGTTAGAGGAAAACGGATAGCATAAAACCTTCTTCATGATAAAAGACTTAGGTGAACCAAATTTAATGGTGATCGGTGAAACGGTGCTGGAGTTTTTCAACCTCCTACACACATACAAACATTCATTTTTATCTATAACCAGTCTTATTATACGTATATACCAGTCTCAAGTAAAATCCAGTTTCAAATCTAAGCCTCGCCAAAGTGCCAGCATACGCCATTTTGCAAGAGTTTTTTCAGGGAATCATTCGAAGCATTGCCTTAGCAGCAATCAAAATGGGAAATGGTTCGACCGCCAGGCATTTATTTGAAAAGTGGAATCCCTTAATACAGCCGCATTTTTTAAATTATCAACTATAACATGTTTTATTCATCGTTACCTCGATGTACTAAATGCGAAGATTTCAATTTTCTGAAATTTGGCGGATTTCCCCCAAGTTAAATCAATGTACTCAATTGGCGAGAATTCTGAAGCTACATCGCTTGAAATGCCCTAATAACTGCATTATTTCTGCACGGATAGTTAAAATTTAATGCTGTATTCTAAGAAAACCTATACACTTGTTTTCAAAAATGCTATTCCCTTAAGCTCTCAGTAAATTGCGCCAAAAGCCTAAAACTGTGCAAACCGCTAGAACTCACTCTCTAAAAATCGGCCTAGCAGCCATTTTTTTTTTCGCCAAACTAAAAAAAAATTACATATTAGTCTCGGATATCTTCGATCCTCATTGTTTTGCGTATAAAACATTTCATTCCTGCTCTCATTTCTTATGCGCACACGATATTATAATTAAAAAAATAACCTAAAAAAATAAACTAAAAAAATCATTATTATTCTTTTATTTTTACTTTAAGAATTTAAAACATTTTATTCGGCAAAATCGCCACACATGGCAACCAAGATGCTTATTTCACACACTTTTTTTCACTACAGGGGTTAATATTACGTAAAGCTTTCTGCGTGGAGAACATAAAAAATCTCTTAAATTCCGGGAACGGAAATAAAGTGGAGTTTCAAAGTGTTAAAGTGGACTATCATTTATTCTATATTATTTTACATATCTGTGTAAAATTTCAGGCTGACAGGTCCATTTTTGTGGAATTGTATACTACCCAAATCAACAAATTGACAAACAGAATTTCATTTTTATTTATAAGATAACCTACGCTTGTTTTTAAAAATACCCTCTCATTAAATTGCGCCAAGCGCTAGAATCATAGAAAATCTGACACACTTTCAGATTTTTAAATACGCACTAAAGTGCTATATATAAAAAGAGTTATAATCCATGGGTCTTCCCTATTTTCGTTCCTTCTTTCATTAAGTTGGAAAGTGTATCATTATTCATGAGTGTGATTAAACAAAATTAAAATTGATATTTCTAACATCCTTTTTTCTGGATGTAATACATTAGATGCAGAAAAGCTGCTCAGAAAAATGCACAATTCCAACTGAATGAAAATTTCAAAACCCATAATAGCAAGCGACGATTAAATTACGATAAATAGCGCCAAGCGTTAGAATCCTCCTCAAAATCGCGAGAATGCTGAAGATAGATCGCTTGAAATCCCTTAATAACTGCATTATTTTCGCACGGATCATTAAAATTTAACGCTGTATTCTAATAAAACCTTTGCACTTGTTTTCAAAAATCCGTTTCCTTAAGCTCTCAGTAAATTGCGCCTAGCCGGAAACTGTGCAAACCGCTAGAACTCACTTTCTCGGCATTTGAGCCATTTTATTTTTTCGCCAAACTAAAAAATTTTAACATATTAGCCTCGGAAATCTTCAATTCTTATTGTTTTGCGTATAAAACATTTTATTCCTGCTCCGATTTCCCATGCACACGATATTATAATTAAAAAAATATATAACCTTACGAATATAAACTAACAAAAAAAATCATTATTATTCTTTTATTTTTACTTTGAGAATTTAAAACATCTTATTCGGCAAAATCGCCACACATGGCAACCACGATCCTTATTTCACACTTTTTTCACTACAGGGGTTACAATTACGGAAAGCTTTTTGCGTGCAGAACATAAAAAATCTCTTAAATTCCGGGAACGGGTGGACTTTCAAAGTTTTAAAGTGGACTATGATTTATTCTATATTATTTTACATATCTGTGCAAAATTTCAGGCTGATAGGTCCATTTTTGTGGATTTGTATACAACTCAAATCCACAAACAAACAAACAAATAAACAAACAAACAAACAAACAAACAAACAAACAGAATTTCATTTTTATTTATAAGATGAACTAAAAAGTAAAAAATAATCATTAAATATTATTATGAAGATTTTATTCAACAGCAGTACCATATCCAACTTGGTATAACTTAACTTTTTTAATAAAGTTCAAAATTTGATTTAGGGAGTGACACGCAACACACACACTAAACATGAGACGGGCTCAACCCGAGCCCGGGCTCTGTAATTCACGATTGTGGCTCGGGCTAGTGAGAAATTTCTCCTATATTAAACATACTCCTTGTAAACAGCTTCAATAAGTGATTATGGGAGAAATATACTAGTTATTATTATTTGATAAACTTGAGTATAAAGAATTAGAAAGTGCATTAAGAGTTTGCTATTATATTTGTCTTTAACACTTTGTCTTTGCACAAACGGAACACATTTGTCTTTGCACAAACAGAAAAATTTATAATATTCTATCAATGAAGTAATTGACTTTTACTTTTGCAAATTAAAGACAAATAAAATAGCAAACTCTAATGCACTTTCTCATTCAAGTTAATCAAATAATAATAATTAGTATATTTCTCTCATGAATCACTTTTTATATGTTTAATATAGGAGAAATTTCTCATGAGCCCAGTTCGGGTCCAGGCTCCGGATAGGGCTGAGCCCGTCTCACCTTTAGTTTGTGTTGCGTGTAACTCACTTAATCAAATGTTGAATTATATTTAAAAAATTAAGTTACACCAAGTTGTGAGACATGGTACTGCTGTTGAACAAAATAAACTTGCACTTTCATAGTACTATTTAATGATTATTTTTTACTTTTTAGTTCATATTGCTATAAAAGTGTGGTTCTTAAGTATAATTTATTGCATTATGAATTTTGTGTACAAATGTACAAGTGCATTATTAATGGCATCACTCGGAAGCTATAAATATTTGTTGATATAACTTGGAACTGTTGCATTTGTATTAAAAACAGATATAGAAGTTTATATTACAGTACACACTCCCGCTAATCCTTACAGATTAGGACCATGGGTTGTGCGGATTACAGAATTTGTCAAATTAAGGGTCATTTTTTTGTTTACATCAAAATAATGAATGCTTGACTGAAAAGTACAGTTAACAGTATACATATAATGTATATCATATAATGTATACATTATGTATATCTACATAATGTACATACATTGCAATCTATTGTATGTACATTATGTACACACAATGTATGTATGTAACGTACATACATTGCATACACACTGTATGTACATTACATGCATGTATGTGTTTTGTACAAATAAAACAAAATTGGTTATAATTTTTCACTTTTTAATAAAACTAAAAGAATATTATTTTCACTTTAAAAAGCTTTATTTTATTGAGCTATTAAAAGAACTTTAATCAATTATTATCAATTTGATTTAGTAGCTTATTAACAACTATTATTTTGTGTTCAGAGACCAAAGCTTATTTCTAAACATAATGCCCTTTTATAAAAGGATGCAAAATCATATTGAATATAAATAGGATTCCACGCCTTTGCATGTATCATTATATAGTTGTGAAATTTCAATAACTGATTATTCTGACAACAAACAGGCTGATAATATTTCTGGACTCTTTGTAGTCTTTTCACATTCAATAAAGTGGAAACTTTTACCAGTGTTTTATTCTATGAAGAAAAATTGAAAATTAAAATTCCTTGTTTATGTCTGAAATGTATCAGGGATTATTGGCATTTGACATCATATCAAGCAAAAACAACCAAGAATTGTGTTGTATTTTCAGGCTGCGAGTATGGAATGCAATCCCGATGCAACGGGAACGGGATCCTGCTGGATCCCATACAAATATTTGTGGCACTAGTCTTGCAGGATTAGGACCATAATCTGCAGGGATTGAAACTGAGAAATTAATTATTTTTATTACAATTTTATGCTACCTACCCAATCATCAATCCATAATTACAAACTTTAATTTTTCTAATTATCCTCCAATGGGAGTCTGGATCAATTATTGTAATCTAAAGTTTTTGCTAACTTCCGAATCTCCAAATGAACAGAAATACTTCATACTAATTCATCTTTTCGCGAACAATCATGAATCAGTTTTTAAAAAAATTAAAACCTAAAATGAAATTTTTTTATAATTCACGCTTTTAATTATTTTACTAAAATTTGATCAAGACTAGGAAGGCAAGTGACTCTTTATATTGCCTTTTTTACATTCTTTTTTAACAACTAAGTACATTATTTTGAATATCATAACTGTAATTTTCATACTTCTGTAAATTATTGCATTAATTATCAAATAACAGTAATTATTACTATTAAAGTTAAAATTCATAGTGCTTAAAATCTTACCTTTTCCTTTCTTTCTCTGATGAAATGAACTCTTATGTGAATGAAATGCCAATCCAGCAGTATCAATAAGTCTCAATCCCGAAATCCAGCGAAATGTAAAATGGTGCGAGGATATTGTTACAAAGTACTTTAGAGTTCATGAACTAATGGCTTAAGAGGTAATGTTCGGCATTTATAAAATAAAAATATAGGTATTTACAGGTTATAGGGAGTGTACTGTATTATTATTATAATATATATATATATATATATATTTTTTTTTTTTTTTTTTTTTTTTCGAGGATGGGGGAGTGTCTTCAATATTAAGATGATCATTCTCAAATGGTCACATTTTTCACTTTTTTTAATTCAGAAGAGTCCAAAATTATTAGTGTTGCATGCTTTTTTTTTCTTTCATTTTTTATGTGAATGGAGGGGGGAGAAGTACAAAAGCTTCATAATTATTAACCTGTATCATTTGAATTTTTCTACAAACTTAACTTTATAATTCTGTACTGTTAAGTGAAGAATTTGTTATCTTAATTGTGTAATTATATTTCTGCATATACTTTACTATATTAAATCTATTATGTCCATTTAGTAATAAAATGCAATATTCAATATCATATGCTAAATTACGTCGGAAAGACATCTGTTTTCCGACTATGGATAACTAATGACAGGTGGTATCTCAGTTCCATTTTGAAGGAGTTGTAATAAGATTAGTCTTGAGGAAGGGCTTTTGTGATTGGTTAAACAGGTTATAAAAGGTCCACAAAATGACTAACTACTGGAAGGAAAGCCTGTTAGGTTATTCACTGTTTAGTCAGTTAAGTTGTGAAAGACGTGGGGAGAATAGAGCTCTAGGAACCACAAATTTAAGGAATTAGTGTGTTCCACTAGCATGAATAGACAGAAAGACAAAGTTTAAAAATTAAAGAGAAAGAACACAGACTTCAAGATTTAAAACAAACTCTTTTTTTTTTTCACCTTTATTTAAAACTAAATCTGATTAAATGTACATAAACATCATGAGACTCTTTTTTATGAAATTTGTAAGATTTGGGGATTTCATATTTTACCTGGTACAGACATTTCATTTTAACATTTAAGGTATCAGCCACCTTCTGGATGTGCTAGAAAAGATAAAACTAATTATAGAACAACAAACAAAATATAAATAAATTTCATTTATGCTTTTAGATATAAAAAATGATGAACAGCATAATATTTCTACATGGTTCTCACTATTTTTCTAAACTCTGCATGTTTCTTCTTCTTCTTTTTTTTTTTTTTTTTTTTTTTTTTAAGATTATTGATATATTTTAAATTACCGTTTGAACTATTTCTATTAGTGGGAGTATACATTATGGCTCCGAAATTAGATCCTCAAACACGAAATGAAATTTTAAAGCTTTTGAAGGATGGCTGCTCTAATTCTATTATAGAAAAAAAGCATTTAAAAATAAGAAAATACATTTTTATAATGTATTACTATCTAAACTTCAAAAAGAAATAAAATTTGACTGACAACGAAAAGCTCCAGGAAAAAAATAAGGACGAAAGGAAGTTCTTTGAAAAAGAAAAAAAGAAGCTGATACAGACTTACTGCTGTAGAAAATCCTCTACCTTAAAGCACTTTAGCAAAGAAACTATAGGTATCGGAATCGACAGTTTGTCGTAAGATAAAGAAAATTGGCTAAGTGAAGAAACCAGTCTAACATTAGATGTTAACAAAGACTGCAGAAAAACATCCTTGATTTCTGTATTTAATATCACGCAAAGGTAGATGCAAAACATGGATAACTTTAGATGAAACACTGTTCTGTCTGTAATCCACAACTGGCAAAACGAAGCGACAATATATTTCACGCAAATAGCGTTGCAAAGACGCAGCTTTTTTGCAAAAGGCAAGTTGCCCGTCAGGTGTTTTGGTATGAATAGGAATGGCCTCTCAAGGATTTAACAAAAACATTTTTTGTAGAACCAAAGGCTAAAATTGATGCTAAATACTAACATAATAAAGTTTTGAAGCACATGATCAAAGAAAGTACATGTCTTTACTCTGAAGGAAACTTTGTTTTTCACCAAGATTCTGCACCAAGTTATACTACAAAATCAACTATAAAATGGCTGGAAGATAAAAAAAATTAATTTTCTTCCTCCTGAGAAAGGGCTATCATCATCCCCAGACTGTGCTAAGTGTGATTATATTTTATGAAGATACTTAAAACAACTAAAGAGGTACAAAGTAAGAATGCCTCAAGGGCTTCAAAATGCAATCAAAGAGAAAGTAGGAAAAATACCCCCAAAATGGTAGAAAAAACTCTTTTGCTTGGCCTTTATGTAAAGTGTACTATGCTAAAGGAAACCACATTGAAAATTTCATTTAAATAACTTAATTCAATAAAAATTTATGATGCTCTGAAATTGGTCACATTATTTTTGAATCAACCTGTAGACCATATTTCTAAAGTTTTCAGCTACTGTTTATAATCATTATTATTATTATCATTATTATTGTATGTGTGTGTGTGTGTGTGTTGGGGGGGGGGGGGTAAAGTACATTCTGGAAAGTTGTCATTTTTGCATTTGAAATTTTGAAATACACTGGTCTCTAAAAGTTAAGGAACAACATGTTTTTCGAAGCTCACCATAAAAAGAATGACACTGACAGTAAAATTTATGGTTTATATAAATGATAAAAATGAACTTTATGCAAAAACGATAGATACCACTTTGTTTTTATAGAAAAGAACAGCCATATATGAGTCAGAGAAAAATGTGCAAATATCAGGCTTTCATAATTATGCGTGAAACTTTTGTTGATTTACAACTTCTGTTAGCAGATTCGTTAATATTGGTAGCAGGGTCCCGCAATGTCTTAGAGAAACTGTTTGCCCTATTCATTAAGGTGGTGGTCGGTCGTATGAATGGAAATGGAGTTGTCACAGGCTTATGCTCCTAGGCGTCTTAATGTGTCTCGCAGTGTGGTCCACCGTCTCTGGAATCAATGTCAAATGGAAGCTTCTGTGCCCAGAAGACATGTTCTAGGCCGACCATGAGCTACAACACGTGCAGAATATCGTTTTATAACTCTTTTGGCCCGGAAAAGAAGAAGCATTTCTGTGCCGCAACTTGTTGCAGACCACTCTGTAGCATCAGAGAGAAGAATATCTGCTAGTACGGTGCGAAGGCTTCTTCACAATGCAGGTCTCTATGTAAGGTGACCATTTGTATGTGTCCCTCTCAATGGACGACAGAGAAGGGTCCGTTTATCTTGGCCAAGAGAACACGTTCCTTGGACCAGACAGCGGTGGGCTTCTGTACTCTTTACAGACGAGTCCAGATTCACACTGGAGAGCGATTCAGGATGTCTGCTTATCTGGAGGGAACGAAGCACCCTATACCATCAATCCAACACTGTGGAAAGACACAATTATCGAGGTGGTGGAATAATGGTTTGGGCAGGGATCCCACTCGGTGGTCACACTGACCTGCAGGTGTTCCAGGGAGGAACTATGACTGGTGTGAGATATCGGGACGAGATCCTTGATGCCTATCTTTGGCCATATGCTGCTGCTATTGGCAATGATTTTATTCTGATGGATGATAATGCCCGACCTCACAGAGCTGTGCTTGTTGAGGATTATCTTGAGAGTCAAGGTTCGGAGCGAATGGAATGGCCAGCTAAATCTCCAGACCTTAATCCGATAGAACATGTTTGGGACTACCTTGGCAGACAAGTGGCTGCTTCAAGTCCTCCTCCAAGATCGTTACATGAGCTGGAACAAGGACTAATCCGTGCATGGTCTTAGCCCTATTGAGGTGTCCGACAACTTAATTAGCAGCATGGAGAATTGATGCCACCAGTGCATTACAGTTAGGGGTGGACACAATCCTTATTAGAACTCATTTTTGTAATGTTTCCACCACACATTTCCACAAAAAGCTTTGATAGCTGTTTTCTCCAAATTTCTATGTCATACTCAATAAAGAACTATTTAGTGCTCAGTTAGTCCAAATTTTTTGCTTCTATGTTGATTCATTTCCATATTATTCACAAAAAACAGGTTGTACCTTAACTTTTGGAGGACAGTGTATATTAAGCATACAATAAGGCAACTTTCAGCATTATTCATCATTTTTGAAACAATAACATTTGAATGTATTTATCATGCAGCGAGCCCAAGAACATCTACTATGAACAAGGAGAAAGTACAATCTGAGAATAACTAATATGAATGCAATTTCATGGAAATGTGGTTCATAAGACATATTCACTGATACAAAAGTACAACCCAGTGTACAGACATGCTTTATAAACCATATGCTAAACGTCTGAAAATGAGAATGTAAAATATTGTAAATTATTCCAGGATTATGGGGTTAATAATATCAAAATCAGCATCTCAAAATTTAATTCTCACCCTGAAATAAGCCATTATTTTTCATCTTAATCTGTCCAATTTTCTCATACTATAAAATTATGACAGTAGCTACTTAAGAATTTATAAACAGTGTCTGGAAAAGGTAAGCCAAACCTACAAAAATAGGTTCATGTTAGAAAAGGAACAGTCTTGATATCCTGTATGTTAAAGGACTTTGAGAAATCGTGACCAAACTGAGCACCAACAATTTGCAGATAGCTTCATCTGAGCTCAGTAGATAATTGCGTCTCATTCCCCAGAATTTCAGCTCCAAGTTTTCTGGTTGTGCACCAGGGTCATTCCATGGTGACTGACATTACAATTTGACTACATTTGTAACCTTTGAAATTCACCAGTGGCTTGAAATATATATATTTATTTATTTAAATTGATCAAGAGTATCATAAATAAGTAGTATAGTGTTATCCATTCTCAATATAAGAAGTCTTTTTTTTTTTCTTTTTTTAAATTAAGGGAAATCAAGAAACGTGACTGATGTTACACAGAAGATTCTTTTGTGTAACATCAGTCATGTTTTTTAATTTCCCTTAATTTAAAAAAAGAGAAAAAAGACTTCTTATATTGAGAATGGATAACACTATAGTACTTATTTATGATACTCTTGATCAATTTAAATAAATAAATATATATATTTCAAGCCACTGGTGAATTTCAAAGGTTACAAATGTAGTCAAATTGTAACGTCAGTCACCATGGAATGGCCCACCATCTGATCACTGATGATTACAGCTGCTTAAACCAATAGTTTTGGGCAAGACACAGCTGCTCTTGTTTAAAGTAAAAATTATTTACCTTGCCTTGCCTGTCAAGGGATATTCTGCATGGCTATCATGTAAAATTATAAGCTCAATATATAATCCTTTTATTCACAAAGGAGGAATAATCAAATTCCTTTCCTTCTGCCACAACAAAAATTATTTGTCCAACTGCACAACCTCACTGTGACCAATGACTACACATTGGTCACAGTGTTTCTAATGTGTTTTCAGGAATCGTGAAATTCACCTTTCTTGGAAGTGCAAACCTAATAATAATCTCTGAATGTTCTTCTCAACTGTGGTAATTTTTTGACAGCCAAACATTGGTGAAAGTTTTGTACCGTGAAGGAAAAAAAATAAAGAAGTCTGGCGAATCAGTGCTACCAAGAGAGTTTGACTTTACTATAAAACAAATGCCTCTTGCATCCTAAGCAAATTTCCCCTATGTTAGAAAAATAATTAAAAATGAGTGAGAGATTGATTTCCACAACATACTTTTGATAATCTAATAGGAATTTTAAAGGTCCATGACTTGTGCTCTAAATAAACAATCTACGTAAAACAAGATGGAAATTTTAATTATTTAATGCTTAAAACATATTAATTACTGTGTCAGATTTAACTGTTCGTCTACAAAATGTACATTTTTTCTCATATTATTCGATTACTTTGAAGGACGAGTGAAAAAGGCAATTAATTCAACTTGAAATGGAAGACACGATCAAACTTTTAGGGTTACTGTGAAGAAGTTTTATTGCTGAACCCAGATGACATCAGATGTCAAACTAGAATAAACCATTTTCAACAATAGGTCTGCAAAAAATGTGTGGCGGCAGTGCACCACAGCACGGAGAAAATAAAATCTAAACAATAGCTGTAATAGCTTCTGAAAACCATCCCATGCATGCACATTAAATGCGTAAGAGGGTAAATGCAATACTCAGTTCAATCCTTTCCTTTTTGATGAGATCATGGCAAGAATAAAAAATGCTTCAATATTTCCACATTGTCACTTAAGATAGTGATAATCATTTTTTTATACAATAAAAGTTTTAGTAAAAATGAATTGTGGGAAACGCTAAAAATATAGCTCTTACTACCGTGCTATTTGCATAAAAAAAAAAGTGGCCACTACTTTGACTCAAGATAGAGTGTAACTTTATTAGTACTCTAAAATTTAAGAATTTCCTTGCTACTTCGCAAATAGATAGGAAATATCAAAAAGCTGATTTTAGAAATGAAGGTTTAGATATTTAGTATCAGAGTCATGCACACTCATGGGTGCAGTGCAGCAGGATGACAAGATTAATAGGTGTAGGGAAAAATGAGAGATGCAAAACAGACCTGTCTTGCTTGTCTCGCAAAACAGCTGGAAAGCTTCGACTCATCTCATGAAATAGCTCAAAGCTTTGTCTCATCTAGCAAATTCCCTATACAGTATTGATAAAATTGTTTGTCTTGTCTCATATAAAAATTGTACATCTTAAGTCTCATCTCGCATCTATCCCTAGGTAGGACAGCAAGAAGCAAATAACAGCATCTGACTTGGATGTATAAATGCAGTTTAATAATTTAGAATAATAATATTACAGATATTTTATGGTGGGGATGTTTTTGACTGTGGGGATGTTTTTGATACATCCCCACAGGGGAAGGGAGGGGGGTGGGGAATGTTACTCATGTCCATAGCATTCTTTAAGCTCATATACCCCCTGGGTGTTGCTAAATGAGTAACAGCGTTGCAGCTTGGATACATAGCTGTTTAGTTTATTGGCTGCTGAAGTTGTACGGAGGATTTGTTTCTTTTTCCTGAAAGGATTCAGCAAGCTGAATCATAATTTTAAAACATTATAAACAAGTAAAAAGTTTAGCGTTAAATTAAAAACCTTCAACAAAATTGCTAATGATTTAAATTTCATTATATTTCTTAGTAATTCAAGGTATTTAGAAATTCTGTAGTTAAGCCTAAACTGGACTATCAAAATGTCAACCATTATTTTTTGGCACAAATGTGCGAATTTCATGAAACATTTGCTATTTACTGTTCACAGTGTTGCATGATAAAAAATAAAACAATCAATCTATTTCAGATTAATTGCAAAACTTGTTATCATTGGAATGTTTCCATTTTGTGACAGCAAGCATTTGAATTTTGTTTGAGTTGAATCTAGGCTTTAGACTAAATTAAACCTTAGAAGAGTGAGTCTTCATAAAATTTCTTAACACTTTGTTAACTGTGTTTATGGTATATTGTTTGCTATTCACCAACAGTTAACAGTTTGTACCAACTCCCCCCCCCCCTCCTCCTTCCCTTTGACTCAGACACAGAGCAATTGCATTTGAGTAGTTATACTAAAAACATCCTAGAAAAATATATATAGATTGAAAAGAACTTCACCCTTCTCTCCCCTTAACTATTAATAATTATATTTGGCCATCCCTTTAAACTTCATTCAAATCTTTAATCAGACTTATCTTGGTCGTGGTTAATCCTGCTATTTTAGTTTTTAATTTACAATTTCCAGAAAGTTCTTGACAAGACACACTGGTATTTTAATTCTTCACTTCAAAGCATTCTAGCTTCTTAAGGGGTACTTATAACTCTTATGAAATATTACTTGTTTATTTAACTGATTTAACAGAAGTTCTGATTTTCTTATGTTCAAAATTCAAGATAATTATAATATTTATATATTATTTTTTAGTTAAATCCAATTGAAGTGGTATTTAGGTCCTAGTTTCAGTTTTACAGTAATTTCTATCTATGAACACACACATTTAAATAGTTGCTAATAAATTAAAATAACAAAATAACTTACTTCAACAGTTGATGATTTGTGTAAACTAAACACAGCAGTCTTAGCTAATGAAAGAGCTATTCTTAAAAATTCTAAGTCAATACCTATAATATCAAAATTCTGATTTAATCAATTTAATTTGTAAACAGTGTATTGCATAATTTCAATAAAATAATTAGTAATAAAATCAATATTACAAAAAGTAAGAACTGCTAAAATTTACCATTATAAACATAGTTATACTACATTTTATTAAGCTACATTTGTAGGAAAAATCTGTTATAAGTTATTTCTTTCGCATTTTAATTTAACATATATTTCTATCTAAGAGATAAATTTTCAAACTAATAGGACTCATAAATTCATAGATGTGCATGCTTTAATTTAAAATTTACTTCTTAAAAGAATTGTTAAAATAGCCTTTAAATAACCTTCTTTCAGAACACCTAATTTATAAGGCACAGCTTAGAGAATTATTGTTTTAAGTTCACTTGGAATTGTCATTCTGGCATTTTATTTTTTAAAAACTATTATGAAGTGTTTTTATAAAGTGACAATAATAATAAAAATTTTCAGCAAAAACTATTTTTCTGAGGGGGTCTGTTGAGCACACTGCTCAACTCTATATTTCTGATATTTCATGTATTACATTATTTAAAAAATCACAAAAACTGTGCCATGTATTTAAAGAAAATATGAAAATGAATTTTTACTTTAAATCAGACAATTGCATTGATTAATTTTTGTAACTAATATTGCTGCAGCAACTGCAGATTATAATTTAAAAAAAAAATGAACAAAGTTTTTTTTTTTCCTCCCCAGCATTTTGGATGTAAATAATATATTTTTTAAGCAGCAAGTTTTGAATCTAAAATTCTAATTCAGAATTGAGACAATCTGCTGCTATTTTTAATACATATTAAAAATGAATACACACACATTCTTCAATAACATGTCACATGTACTTCCTACATTGGAAAAAAAAAAAAAAAAGTTAAGGAATGCATGGGAAAATTGCTTTATGTAATTCTATTAAGTGAAATCCAATGCAAGATAGTTGATACTAGAAGGCCAATATTACAGTTTAATCATATTTACTTTCACTATGCAGAAGCATATCATATTGTTAATGTACTCTTTCAAAATATGTGAAAAAGAATACAAAAACACACTTCAAACTCAATTTTCTAGAAAATTGATGCAGTTTAATAAATATTTTGCAAGTGGGATGTTTGAACATGTTATCAAGCCCTTTGACAATTTGTGAGAAATGGTGAACAATTAGAAAAATGAAAGCAGGACATACATTAGCACAGGTACGTAAAGACTTAAAATTGCCAAAAGTCTGAAGACATGTCCAAGATCAACTAGAAAAAAAAACTAAAACTGGGAAAAAATCTCTCCAGGAGCTCAAAGGCACTATTCATTGAAATTACACTTTGTAACTGCAGATATTCGCACTCCATAAAATCTAATACATACCATTAAAAATCAATAGCCAACATTTTGGTCAGAGAGGTTACCACACATCTTAATAATTTTGTTCTATTTACCTTTTCAAGACTAACTTTTAACTAAGAGTCTCAACCTCTTGTATCCCTTTATAGCACCTTACATAAGTCAACTTTCCAAAATCAAAATACCTGCGATCGCCTGCTTTTTAATAACAAAAAAGCTGAGATTTTATATGCATTTATTTTCAGCTTAAATTGGACATACAATAATACATCGTTCTTTTTCTTAAAGGCCATGCACATTCGCATAAACTAAAATAAATGCAACGTTGCTTAATGTAAATACATTCAATTTTAAATATTTGCCAAAGAAATATCAGAAAATACAAAACATCAATCAAAGTACATAGGGGATAAACTATTTGTACTTAAAAATTATGTAAAGAAAAATTATAACAATAAAATTTGAAATAATATCTAATTTTATATTTAAAAAAATAACTTTTCTTAATCTCATACAGCTTTGACAATTTGTACTTAAATAATGAGTATAACATAATGAAAAATCATTTATGTAACTTTTTAGAACAACTTCAGATACATTATTTCAAATCAAATGCCCTCAGGATGTGAAGCCTCATGCAGCAACATGAAAGAAACATGAACTGATTTTGTAGACCTGATCAGGAAAATTTGGGAAAGTTTCAATTTTTTAATGAAAAGCCTGAGAAAATGAAGAAAAATCCTGAGGCCCAAAACAGAATAAAAAAGCCTGAGACTTGGAACATCTGGCACCTTATTTTTGTTTGTGTTTCTATTATTGCTTATTTCATAGATAAGTAAGTATATCATAGATATATTAGACATATCAAAATAAAGATTTAGTACAAATTTTGTGTTTTATGAGCAAAATCACATAATTTTTTTTATAGGTCTTCAATTTAATTTTCCCCAATAATTATTGTAAGTAATGTATTGTAATTATTACAGGTATAGATTCTTTTTTTTCCTTTCAATTTTTTAATCAAAATTGGAACCTGTCTTGAGAATTCATAAACAAGATTTATTTATTCAAGACATTATTTGCATTTGGCAAAAACTTATTGGATAATGAGGTTTTTCTTTATAAGTGTATTTTGCAGCTAATTTTTGACGTAACTGTTAAATAAAACTGTGAAGGGGTTGTTGTGTTGCATTGAAGCAAAGCTGTGCAAGGATTTCTACCTAGAACAGGTGCCTTAATTAGAGGACTTTTCAAGGTGTTCTAATGCATATTCATTTGGGGGAAAAGAGGGAAGGATTTTGAATTCTATCTGCCACACTAACACAATATGAAAATATCATTTTACATCAATACCTATTATTTTATTCTGTAATTTCTGTCATAGTAAGTCATCTACAAATTAAAACAGAATCCAAGTTTTGAAATTTCAATAGTGACTATATTTTCAAAGAACAGTGAATAAGTTACAAAGTATTGAAAAATGACTCTCAAATACCATGGAGAAATTTAAAACTGTAAGCCTTAACTCCTACAATTTTGAATGTATTTCTTTATATTTTGCTTCAAATTATTTATGAATTATTAAATCATACTTAAAAAAATTATAAACAGAAACCTACATAAATTTTATCTATATTTTAATATTAAAACCCCTAAAGATAATTTTGGTTCCTTTTAGACTAGTCAGTTTGAAAATATCAGCTGCTTATATAGTTGAAAACAAACCTTCTGGAACTGTATGTTAGATTCAACCATTCTTAGTAAAGTAAAGTTAAATACTGAAGTAGTAAAGTTAAATACTGATAAGTCCTAATTTGAAAGCTTGTTCAATTTTTGCTATAGAGCAATAAAATTTTATACCCGGAGTAACTGGAGTTGAAACAAGTGATTGAACGAATAATAATAATAAATTAAGTTGTATTGCAAATGGCTCCTCAAAAAGTTAACAATTTATAAAGAAAACATTAAACCACAAACATAGGCCAAAGCAGCTAATTTCTGTGATAATTAAATCTCACAAATTCTTTAGTAAAAGAAATACCCTTATTTCCTCTTGTCCCAAAAGGAGGATTCATGATAACAGTATCAAACATTTTATGCCATCTAGAATTCTCTAAATTCAAAACATCACACTGTACAAAATCAATATTATCACATTCAACTTCTTCTCTATTCCTTTCCGATATTTCTAAAGCAGCTTCATCAATATCAAATCCAATACAAAACCTACAAGAAAGAAAGAGATAATAATATTACATAAATATATATTATATGTATTTATATAAATATGTGCAATTGAGTTTTATAAGAAAAAAATGCAACCGCAATATGATTTTGAACAGGAAAGAAATAAACACTTAAAAATGAAATGGTTGAAACTGTGTTTTAAAAGCTTAGCATTTATGATTATAAAATGGCTTCATTGCATTGAATCCTGTCTCAGTGCATTTATTTATTATCATCATCAAAAAGTTTTTTATAAAAAAAGTGATAAATCTTCATTAAATATTTAATAATTTTATTCTTCTACATGACACAATAACAATTATACACTAAAAATGAATTTACAAATACAGAATAAAATAGTTCTATGAAACAAGAAAATGAATATATAAAAATATCTATAACTTACCCAGCATCTAGTAAAGCTGCTCCAACACTCAGAATACCACAACCACAACCTAAATCAGCAACAAGTTTTCCTTCGATATCACCAAATTCAAAATTGGCAACATTCAATAAATTAGCTGGGAAAAAAAAGTTAAGTGAAATATAACAAATAAACATAATAAACTTTTTATTTTATCTGTTTTGTAAACTCATTCTGTATTTACAAACAGGATACATAAAAAACAGACAAAATTAAATCACTAGGAATAGAAATAGAAATAAATAATATATTATAATGAAATATTAATGCTCAGCTCCCTTTAAAGAAAGCATGGTTAAAATAAGTAATCTACCAATTAGAGTAGAAAAAAGTTTTGTGCAGCTAGAAATTAATGGAATATAGTTAACAAAGAGCACCCTATCAATATCACAATAGTCCACCTTTGCAAGTAAAATAGCAGCAACATGCCTTGGCATGCATGCCACAAGTACTTGAAAGGCGGTTGCAGACAGATTATACTATTTGTTTAAATAGTGGTCATGCATTTCCTGGATGTTTCAAGGCAGTAGTTTTTGAGCTCTAAGCTGCTCCTACATGACATCAAAAATGTACTCTATGCAGAGCTGGATTAAACCTTATACAGACTCTTAGCTATTAAACTTATAAAGTCCCCTCCATGCAATTTTTTTTTTTCTTTGCTTTTCTTTGGCTCAGCTAAAAGGTGATGATAGAGCTCAGAGATGATTTCTGTCTAAAGACTTTCAAATCACAAGAGACCATTGGCAAATAATATTGCTAAACATGCTGATTACTTTATCAAATTTTGCAAAATGTATCATCAGCCATCCAAAGCCCAAAAATGAATGTTATAAAATTTCAGTTGTATAACCCCCCTCAAATTTTCCAAAACATCAGTTCACATTTCAGTAAAGAAATCGACAATAATGCCAACAAGTTTTTCATGTGTACAGAGTCACATATTCATTCAGGAGCAGATTTCTAAATATGATAGTTAGACTACAGCCTATAGTGGCGAATTCTTGAAGGCAGTAGAATAAGTGGCATTTTAGCTGTACCTATAGGCTGCAAATTTGTAAATCTGTCACAGCACTCATTATCTCAATTGCTTTCTCAGACAGAGTTATTTTAGTGTTGATAAAGACTAAAATAACTTAATCATCATCTGCAAGGCCTCTAAAATGGCCAGAGCCCATAGGCTGAAGCCTAATGGGTAATCTGCCCCTGACTTTATGGAATCAAGACTTAATTGAGTTATATGGTAGGATAGGGTGAGGTGGGGGAAGGGGAAATGGTAGGAAAATAATGCATTTTTTTTAAAGGTAATAAAACCAAGATGTTAAATTAAGGTTAATTAAATTATTCATGTATATTTGACTTATAGTGGTTGAAAATATAGCATTATTTTTTAATGGTACCAAAATACTTTTCTATGGTGTCATTTTTAATCAGGCAAATATTGATATTCCCATTTTCCACCATGGTGGGGGGAAATGGGGGTAGTACAAAAATAACGATATATTTTTATTTTAAAAAATACATTAATGCTATGAATGAAATAAAAAGCATTTTGCTCAATGTATTCTTAAATATACTGAAAGAAAAAAATACACAAAAAATGTTATTTACCAAAATATTTAGTTGAAGAAATAATGTCCATGATTATCAAATTCAGGTTTACTCAGTATGCATCAAATTTTACTTTTTTCCCACCAAATCAATTTTTGATGGTACACAGTAAATTAAAGTACCAATTTTGTTTATTATAACTATTGTTGCAGCAATATTTATAGTAAAACAGAAATAGAAATGAAAGTATCACACAAAATTTTGCTATGTCTAACCATACCCCCATTTTACCCCACCTCAGAAAAAAAAAAATTTAAAATAGAAATTACAATTTTATTCTTATTTTTTAAAATATAATCCAGTTCTCTTGAAGTCTGGAGCATTGTTTGGTTGAAAGACTTAAAATAAGGAAAAATATCTTCCCATTGGAAAAGGTGCTGTTTAGAGAGTGCAACTGGTCTACAATAAAATTGAAAAAGTCCATGTCTTTTATGATGTGTTTAAACACAACTAACAGTCTCAGTAATGCCCATGATAATGTCCTTCAAATCATAATGCCAGCAACAACAACCATTTTATGTCCTGTGTGTTGTGTGTTAAGCAACTGCTTGCAAAATAAAATATTCTAGTATTAATGTTGTGTGTAGATTAGGTTTATTTTTATATTTAATAATTGATTTCTGAATTTATTTTTATCATAAATGTACTTATCATAAATACTTTAAAGGAAAAAAGAGGGGCTTGAGGGGAGCATAGCATGCCCCCCCCCCCATATCCAACTACGGAGCCTGGACCCAGGATAAGATACGGGCCCTGCCTTTTCATTTTAGAGTTGAGTGCTACATTATTTTTGCATGGCTATATCTTACCATACGTCCCACAGTTGCCTAGTCACTAAGCTCCATTTCCATATGAACACGGAAAGTGAAGCAGCATTGGCTTAGCCAGTGTTTGGGAGGATGAACTCCTTTTTTGGCTGGAATGCTGTGGGACCGTGTATGCTAATTTGAACAGGTGCACACAAAACCTGTTCATAGCTCCAATGCTCTCCATGTTCAACTGATAGCTCTGGGGGTGCTGATTTCAGGTGCTAGATCTCTCATCTGGAATTGGTTCAAAATTAGGAGACCACTCATAGGGATCAATGTTGGTCTGCCTAATAGGCACCCCCAATATCTAAGACCCTCATTGTGGTCAAGCCTCCAGTAGGCCACTGACCCGGCCATTATAAGGAAAAATATCTTACCCATGCTCTTGTTAGAATGTAATTTGACCTGAAATTACAGAGTATAATTGAAGAGCTATGTGGACAGATATTTTGACATTTTTATAAAATACAGATTTCCATACGAAAGGCCATTTTAAAGACTGCAATGACTATTGGACGTTCATTGGTTTTGCCAACTTTATTATAAGGCGGTTTTCAGTAGAGGAATAGGAAATAAGTGAACTGATGAAAAAAAGACATTCTGTTAATTTTGCAGCTGATTATGTAAAAATCACTAAATTTTCCCTTAGCATGTTCCTTCACTCAGTTCTTCAATTATGGTAACTATTTTATAAGTCCGAACTATATTTATAATATTATTTTACTTAAAAATGACCACAGCAAGTATATTTATTTAATGCACTAAAATAACAATAGTAGTAGTTACTAAAACAAAAATTAGGATCTATTGAGTCATAGATACTATTTTTTAATAATATTTTGTAGTCTTTCTCTGATTAAAATTATTAATGATGTTGGAAAAGTCAAAAGTCTTGGTAAATTCATTCTCATCTGCTAAAATTGCTAAATGGTTCAGATGACTGTGGCCTGTTCTGCTCCTTTACCAAGTTTTGAAAGAGTTCACCAGTCTACTAAAAGACCTTTCAGCCGTTACACACTGTTAGTGTAATACTACAAAAAAATCCTGATTGTGTGCAGTACACAGGTTAAAAAAAAATTAAAGATTTTTATTATAAATGGAGTTGAGAAACTTCATCGGGTCTTTTCTGATTTGGAAGACTATTATAAAAGCTCTTCATGCATAGAATTTCTTCAACTAAACTCTCAGAATCTAAGTTTGAAAGATACTTTGAGACAAGATTTTTGGTTTTAACTTTCAGTTCATCATTTTTCTGGTAAACCAAAGCCAAAACTGTTGAAAAGATATGACAAATTTGTTCACGGCACGAAAATCTTTTCAAATCTGCCATGGCAAAACCCAAAACAGGAAAGGCAACAGAAGATCTGATTTCACTTGATGCTTCTAGCTGAAGTTGTTCAGGCATCTTTTCATCATGAGCACTGTGTTTTGTAGGTAACTAGATAAAAATCAGCAAGCCTTACTGTGCTAGCAAACAATACCACCATTAATCTTATTAAATGCTTATGATAAACTTTTTATCATAAATATATATTTTAAATTTTAAGCAATAATTAGCAGTAGAATCTTTCATTGGATGAAAAGAAATTCAAATTTTTTTTCTAGTTTGTGTTATATTATATGTTGTATTAATAATAATTGTTAAATAATTAAATTACATAAGGCTGCATCCGGGGCTCCCTCAGGCCCAGGCCATGGACCTAGGTGTCCACCGAGCCCCACTCTTGTGGGATCGATGAAACATAGTTAGATAATACAGGCAGATGCACGCATGCTGTGCACAGAGAATTCGAAGCACTTGTTTTGTGGAATAAGAGGTTTTATTGAACGTTTTTATTAAAGATGGGTTCACTGGAAGAAATATTTGTTAAGTGTACTTATGTATTATACCGGCGGTCTGCCAAGATGAGCAATTTTCCCCCAAGATAAATGCTGTACACATGAAATTACTGATGGTTTGGAATACGATTGGCAACAGTTTATCAGCACATTTTACAAAAAAAAAATGGTTTGGGGGGGGGGGGGGGAATGACTGCCGAGATAATACTAAGTACATTCTAAGTTACTACAGTGCAAACATGTTATATATATATGTTTGTAGGTATACATATACATATGTTTACATACATTATGTATATTACAGGCTATTATGAGTTTGCAGATAGTTTTAGATTATGTGTCCAGATAGTTTATTTTTTTTAATCTGACAATGGAGAGGGGCAGAGGGCCCCCATGAAGTAAATATCAGTTGAAAGTCTGGTGAATCAAAATCTATAAATATTTAGATTTTTGAAAAGCTGTAATATGAAATGCAGAATTTACTGAAGTATTTTTAGGTAAAATACGGGCTAGTGATTGTCCATTTTGGAATTGTTTTGTAATGAGATGAGTTTGACCTTTTTTGTTGTTGTTACTATAAGTGCAGTTTTAATTTGTTCAATGTATTAGTTTGTTTTCTTGATCACAAAAGAAGGAAGACAATGGTAGGACTTTGGCACAAGAAAAAGTCTCCAAATAGACCTTCCCCACTTATCCCATTTTTCCCCCTATTTCCAATCTCAATGACTATAGACAAGTTGTAGTGGGTAAAGGGTAGAAGTGTGCTAGATCGTTAAAAATCTGGATCTGTAGACACAGATATGAAAATGGATAATTTGTTTTTACATTCATGGATGAGATATAAAAAAGGATCATTTGTTTCTTATATCCATGGATATGGATCTTTCTGTTTGGAAATTATTTTGAAGAATACATTATCTTGAGCCGATAGTTTCATGCACAATGTGTGAAATATTCTGTCACAGTGATAACTAGCAGATTTTGTAATTCTTGAAAAAAAAAACATGGAAATACATGTTATTTAAAATGCCATTAAAAAAGCAAATATCGACTTATTTTACTTACAGATTTTTAAGTCTTTGCAGTACACGGAATTCGTTAACAGCATCAAAAAACTATTAAAAATTATCTGAACTAGAATATGTGAACCACCATCGCAAAATTACACATAAAAAATCTCTACAGTTGTGTAGACTATCAATGGCATTTCTTAAGAAATTCCATTTTTTAATATACCTCACATGCCTTCAGTATTATCTGCATGGGCTCCAGTTTACCCGTAAAATACATAAATAAAACAGCATTGCCCATCCGGTGAAAAACTTGGTGATAAGTCAAGGGGGTCACTTCACCCAAAACAGGCACAAAATATGAAAGCTTATGCATTTTTTAAAACCCAAAATAAGAAGTGATTGGCACAGCTTCGGTATGTGCAACCCTACGACTGGATCAGGGCAGTAGTGCTGGGGGCACTATGGACAGCTCAGCCCCCCCTAGAGCAAAAAAGAACAAGCTCCAGAAACAGAGGGGGTTTTTTTTGGGGGGGGGGGGGATATGAGGTTAAAATTTTACATTTTATGTCCCTGAGTGAACATTTACTGCTCTCAAAAATAGAATTTTGCTAATCTGTGCAACCTCTTGAAACATCCCGAACTTTCTTTGATGATAGTATTGTACCTATGAACACAATGCAGAAAAACCAACTTCTCAGAAAGAGGGTGAACGGGCGATCCAATGTCGAGTTTTAGTATCCAATGAACTTCCTGCATCGCGGATACCATTTCTTTACAAATCTGGCATGATACGTAGTCAATATCCTTGCAATTAGTGACTGCCCTCACCCCCGACATCTGGTAAACTGCAATCTACAGAAAAGAGAGCGGAAAAAAAAAATGTCCGTCTCTAAAGGCTTAAATTTTGTTGCTAGTTCTAAGGCCATTTCACAAAGTGCCTTTGTTGGAATTTTCTTTTCGGCGCCCCCTGCCTTTCTCAGAACTTTAGTTATCAGGCCAAAGTTACACAAGAGTTATCTGCCTAATGGTGTAGCAGAGGGAAGCATTCAGCAAAAGTTTTTTGGGGGTTCTAACACAATTTCACTTTTCATTTGAAGGAAACAGCCCAAAATTCTAAATCGGCAGTCGTGCGAGAGGCCTGATTTTGATTTCATTTGTAGGATAATGGCAGAGTACCTACACGAGTGATCTAGGCTAAGGGGGTATCCTCAGTGAAGGCCTTTTTAAGGTGCCATAACCCATATTTAAGTAAAGTTTTGGATAAAACCATGGAAAACTCCGAACGTCTAAGGTCAACAGATGTGACTTACGTTTGAACCAAGCACTTTCCACCACTGTTGTATAAAATTCTTCATTAAATATAACCTTTTGAGTAAATAAGGAGCAATATGTAAATGTAAAAAAAAAGAAATTCAACCAAACTAAATATGTACCAGAAATGTGCCAGATCATTAAAAAGTTAAATCCTCGGATACGGATCTGAAAACAGATAACTTGTTTTTATTTCCACGGAAATGGATATGAAATCGGTTCAACTATTTCTTATATCCACGAATAAAGATATGAAAATGGATAATCTGTAGTAACATCTGTGGATACGGATCTTTTCTTTAGAAATTATTTTAAAGAATACATCATCTTCAAGTGATAATTTCATACATACTGTGTGAAATATGTATCACAATGATAACTTTCAGATCATGTGTATTGTACATATTAGAAAATTAATGTTGTGGTTAAAATCACATTTGTAATAATCTAAAGAGTTTTATGAGCATTAAATTATCAAAATGCTACTACCTAACCAAGTGGATTTTTAAATTTATAGAGTATATTACTATCATATTAAGACAGTGGTTCGAAAAAATTATGTTCTTTTGGTACATAAATACCACTACCAACTATGTCAGACACTTTAAAATTTTAAGGATGTCTCTTCACAAGCTGCATTAGATAGTTTAACAAACTATAAACCTCTGCCAGTTAAGAAACTTTCAGAAAAATTTTGTATCGTAACATGATGGTGTTCTTGTACTGTACATTAAAAATCATGAATAATTATGTGTAAATAGTATACACTATATAACTAAAAGAGCAGGAGGTCCTAAGTCCTCCCTAAAAACATTTTAGCTCCCTATATGAAAATTAAACCTTCTATTGTAAGAATAAAAGATAGAGCCCTTTAGCATTTGGCTGGTAGATGAAGCCCACCACATAGAAATATTCAAAAAACGTACCAAGTTAAGCCAATAGTTAAATATATGCTGACAGATTTGGTTTTGATGATACGGCTCATTACCTACGCGAGGATCTAGGCTGAAGAGGGGAGCCCTCCACAGGGGACTTTCTAAGGGATCCTAACCTGTATTGATAGATTCAAATTACTATAAATGAGGGATTTTTATGCCAAACAAAAGAAGATTCACTTAAAAAATAATAAATATTAAATTTTAAGAAATAAAATGTATGTCTAATTACAAAAAAAAAAAATTTAATTGATATTATAGAATAGCTTGATTTTTTCATTCTACTACACCATGAATCCAGGTTCGATTCTTGGAGTAGACTTGGGTGTTATTTCGTCTGTCTCTTCATAGGAGGCAATGTTGGTCCATTTATTATGTGCCTCCAATATAAAGTGGCCAGCAATTCCAGCCTTATAGTGGTCAACATCTGCTATAGTCGACAAATGCCCGCTATTGGAAAAAAAGTCAGATGGGTCATTCCGTGTCAAATCAACACAATTTTGGGAGATTTTCAGAATTGATATCTCAGATTTTCATGATTTTTGGTATGCAGCAATATATCACAGACTTACGAAAAAATACTAAATTTCAGTTATGTAGCACAATTATTTTTGAAGTTATTAATTTTTAAAGATTTAAATTTTTATGAAAAATATTCATATTTTGGCACCTTTAGTTACCTATAGGCTGGCAACCAGTGATGGTATAAAGCTGAAAGTGGTCTCATTCTAAAGCTGTTGAATGGGGCTTTAATATGATATGCCACAAAATAGGGGTTACAATTTTAAAAAATAGAAAATTTTAATTTAAATTTTAAAATTTAAATCTCTCAAAAAGTGACAATTTTAAAATTTTCAAAAAATTATCTAAAATAGTTTGTGATGTCTAAATACACATAGCAAAATCAGTACCTTTAATTATGTTTGTTTTGTCTTCTATTGTTGGAAGAAATCCATACATTTGTTCACTTCAACGTAGAGCCTCTTTCTTTTTTTGTAGTTAGTTAAAAAGATTGATTTCCCTACCAGTGGCTGAGTGTTTAGCGGAGATGAAGGGTGCCTGGTTTAAATCCAAGTCGCATCCGCCGACCTAGACATTCGGTGTATCCCATGGTTTTCTCCGAAACTTTGCGTGCATAGAAGTCAGGACAACTTAGAAAGACCCAATGGGGAGCACTCCTTTTGGACTAGATCCCTCGAGTGGGTAATCGACCGTAATCTTTAAAAAAAAAGTACGGAAAACGCATGGCTTCTTAAATTATATACATTTATGTCTATTAAATTATATACATTTTTGATGCGCTCCATTTAAACTTATTTAATTTAAAATTAGGATACTTGAACGCGCGTCTATACAAATTTTCTAAAAAAAAAAAAAGGAATTTTTTAATGTAAGGACTATAATGAAAAATGCTTATTTTTAAACGTAATTACAAAATTCCTAATCCCTTGGAAACTACTGGGAAGTATTTTTTAAACCCTACGCCCTCCCAATCGAATCATTCGAGCCCCCCCCCCCTCCCCAATATTTTTAACAAGTCAGCGCCAGTCTGAATATGAAGGCTAGAATGAAACAGTTTGGATGTATGTTTTATTATTTCTTTTGTGTTTATAGGACAAACTATCACGAAAGTACTCTCTTGGGAAAGGATATAATTTTGCCCCCCCCCCCCCCCGGACTCCTTGTGTAACGGAGAGGCGACTGAACACTGAAAACTCTAAAACGTGATAATTATTTTTCTTTTCACCCACTTGGTCATCGTTCTGGTAACTTTTCTGTGGATACCGGTTGAGAGGAAATTTTTGCATTACATTCCTCCACAAACTTACTTAGCTTGATTATCTCCACGACACCACTGGTATACGCCCGTAGTACCCCAGGGTGCCGTGGCACACAGTTTGGGAACCTTTGCTGTAAGGTAATCATTGCATTTTATTTATTTTATAATGTCCTATACACTGCATAACAAAATTAGTAATTAAAAAAGAAAACAATTTTACTACATGGTATTCGCAAAATGTACATTTCTGAAGCCCTGTTATCTCCTGATCCCATTGAGATCTTCATAATAGAATTTTGCTATGTGTATTTAGACATCACAAACTATTTTTGATATTTTTTTGAAAATTTTAAAATTGTCAATTTTTGAGAAATTCAAATTTTAAAATTTAAATTTTTTCAATTTTTTAAAATTGTAACCCCTATCTTGTGGCATATCATATTAAAGCCCCATTCAACAGCTTTAAAATGAGACCATTCTCAGCTTTATACCTTCACTGGTTGCCAGCCTATAGGCATCTAAAGGTGCCAAAATATGAATTTTTTTCATAAAAATTTAAATCTTTAAAAATTAATAACTTCAAAAATAATTGTGCTACATAACTGAAATTTGGTATTTTTTCATAAGTCAATGATATATTACTGAATACCAAAAATTTTGAAAATCCCAGACATCAAGTCTGAATCAGTGTGTTGATTTGACATGGAATGACCCAGATGAAGACTTGGGTATGTGTTTAAACAAAGTTGGTGATGGGCTATATTAAAGCAAAAGTGTTATGTCTTTTTCCAACCATTGTTCTCTTTCGTAACTATTAGTGTACTGCCTGGGGTGGAACACCCTGTATATAAGTGTTGCACGCATATGTAATGCTAGCAAAACTTTTTGGAATATAAATCCTTGATGTGATGTGAAGACTAAAATAAGTTACTTTCAGAAAAGTGATAAAAATAAAAAATATAATAACTTTTGAAATAAAAAACTTCATAACCATAAAATATCTGATAGAAATTATATCTCAACAGTTTTTGAAAAATTTTAACACCAAAATTCCCTTATTAAACGCTTGTATTCAAAATCCTACTATATATTATGATGATCTTAGACTCACTGATTCTGTGTAATCACTGCAAGATAGAACTTTTACCACCATAACACCAAAAAGGTTAAAAAGCTAAGCACAATAGCGTAATAACATCGACATCGTTTATACAATCCGCTTGAAAATTTTCATAATTATTCCTATAAAACAATCTGCGCTTCTTTAAAACTTAAAATCCACCAGTTCCCTCATTTTAAAGAGATTTTTTGCTATTTTCAGATCCATTTTATTTCCGAAAGTAAAAAAAGTGAATCATTAGCGGGAAAAAATGAGCTGTTCCAAAGTGACAATTACGTCATATGGAAGTCAAAGTTATCAGGCTTTGAAGAAAAAATTGCAAATCCAATTCGTTTAAAATACTTTTTCCAGATTTATAAGTTCTTTTTTTTTTCAGCACAGTGCTATTAATTTCAACCTTGCTTTTTGTGTAGACACGATTTTGGTACAATTTTCGCGTCAAGTCACTTTTGAAATGTGTTTGCCAGATAACGTGGAGGGTGTTAGAAAAAAAAAACGCTATTTCTTTACTTACCTTTTATTTCCATGACATTTTATCTCTAAATTTGCTAAAGTGAAAAAAACGGAACTTTTGTAAACTCCTTTAAAAGTTTTCTAAGTGAAAACGTAAGTTCGTTAGCATTTGAAAATGGCGGTGTAAACATCGTCATGTCTTTAACGCCGTAATAAAAAGTTTACATTTCTCGCCGATAGATGGCGCTGTTCCTAATTTGCATAAAATAAGAACTCTTTTTTTCCCTATGCAAATTTCCATCGTAGTCCCGCACTAACTGGCAGGTATAAAAAGGGCATCACAAGTTAACCTTTCGGTCAGACAGAGAGTGTTCTCGATCTGCTATGTTGTGTGTGTAATCAACCGATGTGATTCAAGTAGAGCCGGATCAGGGATCCGTGCTGCGGTACCCAGATGATTCAATATGATGTGATGTGTTTTGTGAATCAGAATAAGATCGCCGCTGGCGACTTATCTTCGAGAAAGCTTATTTTTATTTGTGCTACTAATCGGATGTTGCTTAAGTATTGTGTCTTCACCATGTGCACTGTGTAAACCTACCATAATCATCTTGTTTCAATAAACTACAGAAAAAAGGTACCTAATTTGTCTTTCTTATTTAAACGCATATTCAAAACCAAAGATTTCTACTGTGCAACTCAACTTAAATGAGTTTCAACTCTGCCTAGAATCTACAAAAACTTATTTTACAGATAAAATCCAGTGACTATTCAATTTCAGCCAAAGACTTTTAATTTGTTTGTTGAATAGCTTAATTTATAATACAATATAATCAGTTAAGTAGTTTCCTTTTCAGAGGGGGGGGGAGACGTTAATAAAATGTTGAAAGTCGCACAAGGTGTGCAATTTTTGATAAATGATCGCTAAGCTGGGTGCCAAAATGCGACAATTTATTATAAATATATTTTGAGTATAGTTAGAAAATGCCTGGTGAATATTGTAAAATAGTTTTAGTAGACGATTTAAATATAGATTTTAATCCCGAAGAAGTGTTTTATAGAATAGTGAAAACAAATATAGTACACATCATAGATTATGATACACTTTCCAAATGGTATTTATAAAGGTGAAGTGTAGTTTAACTATGCCTGGCGAAAATTGTTAAACAGTTTTGGTACGCGATTTTAATATAGATTTCTATTCTGAAGAAGTGTTTTATGGAACAAAGAAGGAAAACACGATACACTCATGGATTATGATGCTCATTCCAAACAGAATTTAAAATGTCTACAAGATATATTCGGAATATGCCTATAGTTCGAATATGCCTAGTGAAGATTTTAAAACAGTATCAAGAGGCATAGGTTAAGATAGATTTGAATTCCAAAGATGTGCTTTATGGTTCAAGAAAGAGTTGATTCCTATTTTAATGCCCCTACTTTCACCAACCTAAAAATTCTCCGCCCTTTGGCGAGCTTGGAAGTCATGGGTCTATAGGAGTTATGCACAAGTTTCAACGCTCCCTAAACAACTACATGAAAACTAAAGTGAACAAATTAGTGATAAACGCACTAGTTAAGGAATTTGAAGACACTTAATTATTAAAACTACATTAATTGGCAACCCAAAATAAATAAAAATGTAACGGAATGCTGTACTTACAGGTTGTTCCAAATCGCCATTTTAATTCTAAATTACGATTGCCACATAAATACAAAAAATCGTCATGGTTACTCTATATGTTTAATGATCGCCACCTTGGCGAGAGTTGGGGCGTTAAAGTAGAAATCAACCCAAGAAAGACAAACACGGCACACTCATGGATTATGATGCACATTCGAAACAATATTTAAAACTGTGAAGTATAGTTGTAATATACTTGGCGAAGATTGTAAAATAGTTTTAGTAGGCGATTTTAAGATAGATTTCGATTCCAAAGATAGTTTTTATAAAATAAGGAAGAAAAATACTGCTCACTCATGAACAATGATACACTTTCCAACCTTATGGAATAAGGAAGAAAATAGAGACAATGCATAAATTATGATACGCTTTTAATATATAGCACTTTGGTGCGTATTTAAAATCTGAAAAGGTTTCAGATTTTCTTCATTTTTTTTGTTTCCCCACAAATAAGAAGATTTACTCCATGAAGCATTGATATAAGAAGGGATATTCCCAGCAAAACGAAATTGTTTGAATGCGAAAAGTATCGGCAAGCTCAGGCCCGGACTGGGAGGGAGGAGCCCGCCCGTCTCAAGAGAAGGGGGGGGGGTATTGTGCAACCGATAAATAATAGAATGTGTTAACTTTTGTGGTATTGTGTTATTATTAATTAATTAGGATTGATAATTAATGCATTAATAAAATATCGATCTATTAATTAATATGTATCATTCATATTAATCCCTTGTTCATTCGCGAACACTCACTCAAAAATTTTGAGAACTGCATTTAAAATGATGTGTTTTGAAGCCTTCTGGGGCACAATTGCAGCTGCAAAAAAAAGTTTTATGCGTGAAACTTCATTCAAGTGCTATCAGAATAGCACTTTTTTTTTCTGTTTGGTGCTCCGTGCTCAGCATTCAGTCGCCTGCTGAGCTGCAGTCAGTCTGATACCCTGGCCAGTCCGGGCCTGGGCAAGCTTCCTGAAGAACTTGAAATTCGATTTCGATACATAACAAAAATTGAATACGAAGTTATTTATTTTAAGTGGACACAGATTAAATATATTATGTGTAGGCATGTTTTTTCTAGCCTCCGTTGTAATTGCTTCCACAACAGGCAGTCTTTTAGTGCTATAATAAAAATAAAGGAAGATTTAGCTTTCTAATCATGCATACACACATGCGCACATGCGCGCGAGCACATGTGTGCATGTGCGTAAATTTGACAGCCCCCTCAGAAAATTTTGAGCCTCCCCTAGAAAAACGGTCTAGTTACGGCGCTGGACTGGATGAAACATTTGGTGGTGTTAATTACCCACTTCTGGCAGTTTATAGTAAAGGAATCCGGAGCACTGTTTTACCGGTAATCTAACTGGAAAATAATCATCTATTATACACATACATCGATCGCCAAGTAGTGGTAAATATCAAAGCTCAAAGGAGCTTTCCCATAGATCATTCAAAAATAAAGACAGTAAAAAAATTACCTGCAATATCAGGTCTTGTGGCATACTGCTCAAGCTCAATATTTGGTCTTTCGAATACTTCAAATGAATCCAAAATGGATTTTAGCTCTTTCAATTTCATTATTAAATATAAAATAATATGCAGTCAACTGTCACATTACTTTGTCAGTAAAATGTTTACCCTCTAAAATAAAAACGTTTACCGAGTTTCAAAGCCTTTAAAATATAAATTTATAAGCATGAATTACTCCTGAGATTGTGAACTTAACATCGAAACAAAATTTTTAACATTAAAAACCTCAAGATTTTTGGATTGTGTTTGTTGATTCTACAGATGGACAGACAGCAACACGCAATGCAAAAATCTTACCACTGTGCTTGTTGACATGACCACCATCATGCCACCATATTTATTTAAATTTATTTTTCTCCTGGTCCTCTTGCCAGGTAACTACTTTCGCTTACGTTGCTCACTGATTTGAATTTGATTTTATCATTTTATCTTGAAGAAAGAGCTCTTGAATAAATCTCCCCTCCAAAATACATACGCAGCATCAGCTGCACACACAGGTGTGTCATCCAACGACCTAGAGGTGGCGCTGTAAAGCGTCAACAAATTGGCTGTAAAACGGGTAGATTTCCACGTGCTTACGTTATTGCATTAGCAATAGCATTGACCGCTTGTCAGAGTGTTGCTTTTCTGATTAATTTCTCTATTTGACGTAGATTTTTTGCATAATTGTGGTGGATTTGAATTTAGATTTAGCTAATATCTTCAATTGTGCAGACTGTAATAACAAGATTGGCTTATTTATTGAAGACGAGAAGCTTTTAAGATCCAGCCATTTCATATCATGTGTGAAAAACCGTAGACATTGACAGCATCATTGAAGTATGTGGTTGTTATTGTCTATTGTGTTGTTATGTGGTTTGTTGTTGTCTCCAGACTACTTCATTTCATTCAGTAAAGTACACAATAATTGTGAAATTTGAAAAATCAAGTTGCTGGACGATTAAAGAAAGTTTCTCTACCTGCAAGGCCGGAGCCGACATTTGTAAACATCACATTGCTGTGTAATTAGCTGTTACAAGTGAGTTATATATTTATGCGTATCATCTTTTTTCTCTTTAAAAATTCATTTACTGGCTTATCATATACTTCATTATGACTATTTTATAAGTGTTTATATTTTAACATGGCTTGTTTTAATCGTATTATTTAAAGGAGAAAGAGCATGTGACTCAAATGATTACCCTAGTAGCAATGACTGCTTGTTTTCTGCTCGGTCGTTCATCGACTCATCGTTAACTCATCGACTTGTCGAATTCAGTCATCGGCAAGTGCACTTTTGTTTATCTGCAATAGATGAATTTTTATTCATGGATAGAAGTGATCTAGACGAGCAGTTTCGCCGTCTCTGGAGGGGGCAAGGGGGTGGTATCCCCCCCCTTGCCCCCTCCCAAAAAATTTAAATTTGAAAAGAAATATTTACAAAAAAATGTAAGTGTTTATTATACAAAAATCGTTTGTAATATTTAAATAATTTTTAAAAAATGTGTTTAAAAAAAAGAAAAGAAAATCTATTTGAGCGTCAGCTGCATTATAAGGAAAACGGAAACTTCATTACAATGAGCAACTTTTTTGAAACCTCTTTAATGTAAACAGCAAGAAGAGAAATCAGTTAATTTTTAAGTTATCCAAGAAATATGGAAGTTAAAATCACACTAAAATTCCTATACAATTGGCAATATTGTTTTTTAATTATTAATTATGAATGTTGTTGCTACTTATATACATTGGTAAAAAGTGAAATTAATTTCTTACCAATCGAATAATTTGACTATTATTAATAATAGCTGAACAACACTTTGTCAAAATTTCACCCAAAGTCCCAATCTGAGACTAAAATAACGGGTACTTCACACTTTGCCTTAAACATGACAAGATTCGATGGACTAGGGGTAACGGGCTTTTCTCGGAATCAGTACGCTCAGGGTTCGGGCCCGGGGGAGGAAGAATTTCTTTTTTTTTTTTTTTTTTAGAAAAACGGAAATTTAGCATACAAAAAACGAAAACATAATAAACAGAACGGACATATTTTGAAAATTTTGCTGCCAGTCGTTTATTTTTTACTAACAAATATATTTTAAACAGTTTATCGGTTTCTTTTCGTTATTTCATCGGAGTCATCTGTAAACGATGATCGGCTTTATGGTCCCCCGAGCGGACATTTTGTACCAGTTGCCGATGAAATTTCCTCTTTTTTGGATGAAAAGCCGTGATCGGCCATTCCTCCTTCTCCTCGGATTTAACTCACCCGCCTCTCATCGACCAATGGGTTATTGCTACTAGGGTATCTCTCATCGATTATGACGCAAAGGATATATGGTGAATTACGTTAATGGGGAACGATTATTCATCATGAGCAATTCGTAAAAGAATTATAACTTGCCTTTTGTGCCAAATATACAAGCTGCTGCATCTCGTTTTCCAGAGATAAAATATTTTGTTTCATGTGCACTTGTTTAAGTGAAGAAATTGTTGGATATGTGATGAGATAAATGTATTGTTCCCCTATTTATATATTTAATTCTTAATTATAGGAATGAATCGGTGCTTACATGAATTTCTGCCGTATAATTTGAAGAGCGTTAAGCTAACAGACCCATTGGAAAAGGCATGAATTAATTTCTATAATTCATTCTTTTTTGATAGATCTGTTGGACACTGAATTACACTCTTCCCTTACATAAATGAATAACCGTCTAGAATGTAAGTATTTCACATTAATATATATATTGTTTTAATTTTGTTGAGTATAGTTAAATTAGAACTGTTATATTGGTTTGATTCAATTATTTTAATTGTTCCCAGTAGTTGAAATAAGAAATTGGTTTTGGTGTGAATGAACAGACGTACAAACATATACATCTATGTATACTATTTAATATATATTCTGCATTTTAAGTGTGTATAGCTTGTTAGAATGCAAGTATAATATGAAAATAATTATAAATGCATACACACTTTTTTTCTAGTATGTTATTAACTTGTTGGACTTCTATGAGAAATTTCTTTTTAGCTGTATAAATATTTGGTAAAATCATACAAGCCGGTGCGCACCCCATGTAAACATGGCGACAGTCGCTGGAGCTTGGCGGCCGCCAAGCTCCAGCGACTGTCGCCAACCATTTTCCACTATCAGCACATTAAAATTGCACATATATTCCACTAAAAATGAGCAACCAGTGGACCGTTTTTAACTAAAAAAACCTCAGTGGATTCAGCAACCTAGTTGTACAGCTATCTAAACTAGGCAATCAGTGGTCCGTTTTTAACTAAAAAAAACCTCAGTGGATTCAGCAACCTAGCTGTACAGCTATCTAAACTAGGCAACCAGTGGCCCGTTTTTAACTAAAAAAACCTCAGTGGATTCAGCAACCTAGCTGTGCAGCTATGTAAACTATGCAACCAGTGGACCGTTTTTAACCAAAAAAACCTCAGTGGATTCAGCAACCTAGTTGTACAGCTATGTAAACTATGCAACCAGTGGACCGTTTTTTACTAAAAAAACCTCAGTGGATTCAGCAACCTAGTTGTACAGCTATGTAAACTACGCAACCAGTGGACCGTTTTTAACTAAAAAAAAAAAACAACAGCAGTGAACTAAGCAACCTAGTTGTACAGCTAATGTAAACTGGGCAAACACTGGCCCGTTTTCAACTCAAAAAAACATCGGTGGATTAAACAACCTAGTTGTACACCTCTTATAAAGTCAGTATGATTAGAATAGCAC
>JAWZYV010014355.1:0-81285 GCA_038373885.1 Cheiracanthium punctorium
TGTAAAATGTAAAATAAATAATTAAGTAAAAACAAAACAAGCCAACTACCAAAAGCCTTCTAAGATGGTTTACACCCTAGTACACCTTTGAATTTCACCAAAGCCACCCACCTTTACTCTAAAACAAAAGAGCTTTAGGGCTGCCCAACACCTGTTTAAAATACCATCCTCATATTTACTGCAAAACAAAATAACTTTATGTCCAATATTTAAATTAAAATTATTGTTTCGTGGGTGATTATTATTGATTATGGGGCGCGTTTTTCCTACAATCTTAATCCTATGGATCTCAGCTCTCTGGGAAATGCAGAAGGTCAACTCGCATTCCAGAGAATATCTTCAGAAATAGCTACAAATATTTCTGTTCTGTTGAGTCACTTTGAAAAGTTAGATTACAACTTCATTAAAAAATTAATTTGACTTGTTTCTGAAAAGTCTCTGAAATGATCGGGACAGATAGACTGCAGCCTATTGAATAATCCGGCCACTGACGGATTAATACAATTTTGTGGGTGGAGGCTTGGATGGAAGAGTCACATACATGTATATAAGTTTCATGGAAGTAAGTTGGGATTGTTTACATTAACTAGGGGCCAAGGCCCCCAGACTCGCTACGCTCGCTTTTCGTATGAGGCATTTGGCCCCTAATCAGGCTTATTCGTAAAAAAGACATAATTTCAACAGACAAAACCCGAAGTTTGGATCAGATAGAATGTTACTGAGCTACGCATTGCTTGGTTCTTGCATGTTCATTGGTACATAAAAATTTAAACTTCACACTACAGTAGACCCCCTCCCCCTCATAACACGGAAGATATTTTGTTATGGGAATCCATGTTGTACGTGTCCTGAGCTATACTCCACCTGGAGTGCGGACTCCGCTTATAATCGCTGGAAAAATTATTTGCATTCCTCGGAAACACAATGATATTTAATGTTGCCATTCAAAAGTTGTATTAATTAGGAGCTAAAGCATAATAAAATCGGAACATCTGTTTCAGCTGTATTTTTAATAATGTAAAACCTATTGGACACCCTTCGAATTTGTCACCCATTGCGATTTTTCATTATTTGTCGACTTGCGTACATGTAAAGTTAATAAAAGCTACGGAACAGATAGGATAGCTTGCCACCAATGGCGACTTTTCATTATTTGGCGATTTACACATGCTCACAACCTATAATTACTGTTCATGTAAGGTTACCGGAAAACCGTTATCCATATTTTCATTTACATAATTGTTTGCAGATTGGCATACTTAGCACCACGAATTATACCATCTCGTCGCGCTGGCAAATATCCAAAGTGTACTGTAACTGCTATAATGGCATAGTTAACGCCGCCAAATATTTCTACTGGTAGCAAATAATCTAGCTGGACGAGAACCGGCTTTAAAATAATCTGCATTTTAATTATTTTTAATTTTCAAGATATTAGTTGTTCTGTTTTGGGAAAACGAATAATCGCTAATTCTAAACTCCTGTTGTCTAAGCAAACTCACTATTTGAAAATTGTCAACTTTGTGTAACACATTTTGAGTTACTGTAATTTATGGGAGAAATGCCGCACCCACGAAAATGAGCTTAGTTAGCTAGAAAATCATCAGAAACGCCGCACCCGGCATAAATGCCGCAGCCGTGATCGTTGGTGGGGGGGGGGTGATTATGGTCAGAAGAAGTCAATGCCAGATAAAATTCAATTTCTAAAATAATTTCTTAATTAACAAAAAATAAATAAATAAAAAATATGTTGCATTAGTTATTAGACCTAATTTATTAGAAAAGCTATTAAGTTGATTGGATATAGTTTGGGAGAAATTGGATAAACGGTAAAAAAAAAAATCTCCTTTTTTCTCCCCCTTCCCATAGAATGTTTTAAAGTATTTACCGCTATTTTACGAAGCTTACGATTTCTATTTTCAAATTATCAGATATCAATGTTCATATTCACGAAGGCGAATTTATAGAAATAAAGAAATAAGTTCTAAAAACCTTCTTGCATCCACACAAAGTTCGGACAGACTACCAGGCTCCATTAAAATGAAAACAGCAATTGATGTGTGAGAAGAGGCTCCAGTTAAAAGTAAACATTTCCCCCCCCGCGGATGGCCAGCTGTTGATTACGTAATGAGCTTGCTTCAGCACATTGTTGTTTTAAATTGAATGTTGTGTAACAACACTTGATCGTTCTATTTATTTATTATTTTTGATATTTATAACATTGGGATTTATTTTAAAAGCACTCAGCATTTCTTGAGCATACCAGTCAGTTGGCAGTGTTTATTCGATAGTGTTTTCCTGCACAGGGCGCAAAGCCGCACGGCGATAAAAAAAAAATAACTTTTAGATTAACTTTTTTTTGAGGGGGGGGGGGGGGGAGGGTTAAACTCGCACCGGGCGCAACATAGACTAATTTTGGCTGAAATTCAGTATTTTAAGAACAATAGAGGTTCATGTGAAAAACGGGTACATTTAATAAAGGGTAGTGCACTTTTGCGGTATTTTACAGAACTTTAGCCCTTCAAAATATATATTCAAAACTTCATTAAAATTTAATTATAGTTCTAAAATGTAGATGTAAAAGATTTACTTCTATTTTTTTTTCTTTTTACTTAATTGAGGAGACATCGGTTGGATGTATGAAGCCATCCACTTCAGAGCACCGGACATGGGACCCATCTCAGGGCGCTCTGACTTTCTCCAAAACTGAATCAAAGATTAAACCTCTTTTCTATGGGGTAGGTTCGCATTCTGATTCGCTACGCTGTGATCTGTGCATGCTAAAGAGTATGTGTCTGTGGTGGCGCCATCTTTTGAGAAAATTATCACTAAATGAATTTTTCGATTTTTCGTTGAAGATCGGCTAAAAAAAATTTAAAGTATTGTAAACGCCGCACTTACTATTTTTGAACTTTTAAACTCGTAAACGCCGCGGCGTTTCTTCCATAAATTACGGTACTTATTTGATATAGTTTTTATTTTGCCGTAAAATGGGCGTAGGGTGAATTTTTACATTAGGCAAAAAACAGCAAAGCTCATGAATACTGTGCTCCGGAACCCAACACTAGTACATTAATTCATAAATTTTAACCTTTTCAAGCACAAACTGATATCAGCAGACAGACAAATCAGACTCGCTTCACCTTGGAACAGATTTGAGAGTCCCGAGACCACCAGATTATGGGTGTTTTTTGTATAATGTTTATTTTCTCCCTGCTAATTTCTGACTATTTAATTTTGTATCACGGTTCTGTGAAATAATTATTATATGGGAAAATCTTTAAATTATTGTTATTTTAATTAAATGTGCTACCAACCCCATATTGCTGAGGTTTGCAGTTCGCTACTGAGTATGAACATAAAAATATTAAGGCTCCAGCACCTTTTTTTGCTAGAAATTAAGCCCTGGAGCAATTAAATGTTTTCTTATTGAAAAATTTCTTTCATTAATTTCCAAAAAGTTACATTTTTTGTATATAATCTGCATACACAAATATCCCCAATCAGTAAAATGTGCTCCATATGCTAATGAGGTGATGTACAAAATTTGAAAATTATATCTTGAAAAGTGTCAAAGGTATGAAGATAATAGGTAGACTTAAACCACTTTTCAGTAGCTCTTGAAGGGAAAAAAATTGAACAATCACATTTTAAGGGTAATACAGATATTATGAAAGAATGTTACATTCAAATTAAAGCCTAAACCCCAATCATCTTTGTTTATAGATATCTCTTAAGACGCTATATGATGAAAAAGTGAAATCTTGTACATCACCTCATTTGTGCATGGGGTACATTTTACTTATTTTTTTGTATGATAGTTGTAAGCAAATTAAAAAAGTTTTAACTCTTTGAAAATTAACAAGAGGAATTTTTTCTATTTTACTTCCTTGTATGATATCCTACAAAGAAGTAGTGCGATTGCAAAAAAAATTCGGTATCCAAATTTTGACTACCTCTAAATTTACTTTTAGAGTTTTTGCACGACTTCTCGTTGTACGCATGTATGTATGTTCATATAAATTCATGTACAACCATTCTGACTGACAGCTAGACCATTTTGATCAGTGTTTCCTGGCGCCTGTACGTACTTGGGTATGTATCTAACTCGCATATCTCAAAAACTTTGAGTCATGCATTGTTGAAATTTTGTATTCAGGATTGTTGTAACATCTACATCCCATGAATTATGCTGTATGGGCAAAAATTCATTAAAGTGTAATTTAGAGATATTAAGTTATTTCAAATGAATCAAAAATGATATATGTTGTTAGGATTACAAAATGAATCTTGCCATCAAAAATGGTATCTTTATCACTTACAGTTCTACAGGAACACTCAAAAAAAACTCCAACACATTACAGTCAATGGCAGTTTTAGAAACATTCATCCATTTCAAGCAGAATAACATCTTACCATATGGTTAGATAATGGTCAGGTGACTTTCAGCCACCTCCCTCAAAAAACTGTGTTAAAAGTCGCGAAACTTGGCAACTTTTGGTGTAGCTTTTGGTTTGGTGGGATAATATGTAGCTACCAGAATTCAAATACATACATTAATGTATTTGATAATGTTTGTAATGTGTATTATGTATTTTTAATATTTTTCATGGGGGGGGGGGTACGACTATTGTAACTCACACATATGCATATGTGTGTGTGGTAAGGGAGTGAAGAATATACATTTTGTATGGCAAAAAATTCCTTATGGTCATGAGAGATGGTTGTGACCCCCCTATCCCCCACCCCTTGGCTACACCAATGTCTTCAACATATGTCTGTAGTCAGTCATTGTTTCGTCCATGCACAGAATCTCGCTATTTGTCATCCACTTTGTCGAGTTATGCCAAAATATCGCCAATTTAACACCAAAAATAATTTGCATTTTGCATAACTCTAAAACTTTTAATTGTAGAATGTTGAAATTTTGTATTTAGAACTATTGTAACATCTGTGCTTTTGATTGCTGTCGACTGAGTAATTTATTTACTACAGGGGCAAGACTTAAAATACATTAAGGGTCTATAGATACCTTCATTTCATTAAAAATCTGTGATGAATAACTATTTCAGCTGTGACTGAAATCTCGCTAATTATCTCAAGCTTGTTGGAAACTATACAAAATGAATCATTGAGAGTAATAATTGGGGCCGTTAAATGGACGACGATTGATGCTATGCTACTATTGACAGGCAATGAAGCTATTATTAAAGAAAAGGCCCTATGTCTGTAGGCCCTATTCTTCTGTATGAGAAATTAATTAGAATGGGTGACCCTTTTTGGATAAATTACACAGTTGGTACTAGAAATTTGAAAACCCAAAATGGATTCATCCAGTCTATTAGAGGTGTCTGAAATGAATATGAGTTACCTGACAATGTTCGGGAAATTGCAGGGCCACCAAATCCTTTGAAAAATTTGATGAAATGGACAAAATAAAAATCATTGAATTAAGAGTATTGTTATGATGCATGTTTTGTTATCATTCAAACAATGCACACACTCAAACCTTCACACTTTATTATTTGGCGTAATTGCGAAACTATGCCAAAGTAACATCAAGTGCTACACACTATGTAACACTAAGTGGTACTACGTAACACTACGTAAAGTGCAACATACAAACTTCCTTCACATTCAAACAATTCACAAACTGTGTTCCTACATTTTAACAAAATATTAATATAACATTTTAACAACAAAAAAATATTTTTTAATTATTCATTAAGTCGTCACATGTGAATCATATATAACCCAATAATTCACAAAGATAAAATAAACTCCAATCTAAAGTGCAATTAATTTTATGGAATGCTTAGAAAATTATGCTAGAAAATTAAACTTAACAAAATAAAATAATACATTAGTTATCAAATAATTAATTTAATTACATTGTACAAAAAAGAGATTTCTTTTTATGATATAGCATAAACTTGAGCATTTTTATTGAAAATATAAAATAAAAGAATTTAATTTTTTTTATTAGACTGATTTCTATATATACCATATAACAATATAATACTTTGAAAATAGTAAACACTTTCACAATTGTACTTTTGAATTAATTATGCTTCTAAAACTCTTGTTGGCAATGAAAAATTCCTTCATTTAATCATTAAAAAACCAGTCATTTGATGCATACTAAAATCAGTTCTGCTTCAAACCTGAATCATAATCAAAAACTAGAATAAATACTAAAATTCTGAATCAAAACTAAAAAAAGGAAAATTAACTTAAAATTTACTTTAATTCTTTAATTCATCTTCATTCGAGAGCCAATTCTATGCTACATACTACAGTCACAGTAAGTTTTTCTCAGACTGAATGAGAACATAAACCAAAATTTAAAACAGGAACAGTAACTAAAAAATTTGAATCAAAACTAAAAGGTGAACTCCTCTGCTCTTTTCTCAGTCATACTAAGTTGCATCAGCAGTGCAGTCGGATACTTTATTTAGTATAGTTATATGCAAAAAAAAAAAAAAAAAAAAAAAAATTCTTGTCAAAGTCCCTAGTGAGTTTCATCAGGGGTGGAGTCAGATGTTAGTATACTTAAAGTGTTGGATTCATCCCCCCCCCCTCTTTCCAAAAAAAGCAAAGATGAGTACAAACCCAGATAAATGAGATAGAAAAAAAGATCCAGTAAGAAAATTTTCTGAAGAATAAACTAATAATGCTAAAATTGTTAGAATGTGCTGTAAAGAGTGCTATAGTAGCATTAGTGCTAAAACACATAGAATATGAAACCATTTTGAAAAATGTCCCTAAAGACAAAAGTGTGAACAAGATTCTAATGAAAGCATATCAGATGTATCCAGTTTAAAAAGCTCCAACCTTACTCCATCCTCATTGTATTCTAAGTCTGAATGTACAACAAGACAGCCTTCAATAGCATCATTTATAGTAAAAAATATCAAAACAGAAAAATCAGAATTGTCATGGTCAAGAATCAGTTAATATCTTTACGAGTGTTTTCATTAAGTATAAGTGTGTATGTATATAGAGGGAGAGAAACAAGTCTCTGTAGTTTTGCTTAAAACTTAATAAAAATAACCAAAATATTTAATCATTGAGTGTTTCTAGTTTCCACTTTCACTCAGTTTTAATTTGTACAAAATGATATTTTGTCTGGGGCAGTTTTTTCTAGGATTTTTCTGGTGGTTTTTTTCCACCCCGGACAAAATAGGCCAACCCTGCCTAGATTTTTGAAGTTTTACAGAAAATATACTGTTGAGTTTTTAAGCGCCTACAAATAATATAAAAGGAATTGTAATTAATCTCTGTATATATTGTATTTACCCACGTATAAGTTGACCCCCACTTTCCTGATCAAGAAATTTGAATTTTTTAAAATTTCACATATTATTCGATCCCCCAATTTACCGATCAAGAAATTTAAATGAAAAAAAAAATACATTTATTCAAAATCATCTGGGGGGGGGGGGAAGTAAGTACTCCATGTACAATAATAAAAATAATAATATACAAAATTAAAATGATAATTAATAATAATATAACAACTAATAGGGTAAAGTAATAAAGTAATTAAAAAACTTTGTAAAAAACACACATAAGAAGTAATAGGTAGTATTTTGAGTGATTTTTCAGGGTAAAGTAATAATATACAAAGTTAAACTGATTCAAGATCGGATTCAGTATTGGACTTGCCACACAATTCCTTCTCGTCATCGGCTCATCATGATACACGTTTTCAATCTCCAGGAAGAATATAGCGATACATTCCTCCTGGTATGGAAATTGACGTCATTGTGTTATGGAATGCGAGAACAGAACACTTGTCTTTCAAAGGGGCATTTTTGACTTCTGATTAAAAAAAAAAAAAAAAGAATTAAAGGATCTCGTATAAGTCAACCAGTCGTATAAGTTGGTATTCAGCCAAATATTCGGTTAGAATTTTAACCGAATATTCGGTATTCATTATTCGGCAAAATATGGTATTCGGTGCATCCCTAGTAATTACATATTTGGGAAGCGACATCTCATTTATTATTAAAATGAAATTTTAAAAAAATTAATATTCAGCCAAATCAGTATTCGTTACATCTCAAATGATGACATTCTCCTTCAAAAAGTAGTATGCACTGAGGAAATTAGTATTAATAAGCAGCAAAAGACATACCAGAAAAGTCAGGCTGTTACTTTATTTGTACATTATATTGTTACTTTTGCTAAACATTGTTTTAATTTTAAAAATTTCTTTCAGAAAATGGATTTGAAAACACTACTTTTTGCACTAATTATTACCCTTGTAAATTGCAAAGATGAAAAAGGTTCTATGGGAACTGTCATTGGCATAGACTTGGGAACTACTTATTCTTGGTAAGATATTTTTCTGGGTAGTATTTTAATATTAATTATGTTAATATGTATGTTAGTAGTTTTATGTACTGCTTTTATGAGATGTCCACAGCAATTAAAAAGGAGACTTAAAAATATATATCATAAAAACCTACCTTAAGAAGTTCCAGGCTTTTTAATGTGCATTGCTCAAAAGAATTAAATAACATGCCACAAATTTACATTTCTATTTTTGTGTATGGTTCCTTTGTACAGCCTTCCATTTTCAATTAAGCATAACTCACTCAGTTTTAAAGTTTCAGTTATGTGTTTTTTTCTATTAGTCTTGTTGGATGGAAAGGAAAAGCTTTCTGATTAGGAATTGTTTCGTACGGGGGTCATATAAAAATTTAAAAACTGTAACTTCTTTTTTTTTGTAAATGAACGAGAATTTTTTTCTAAATGGATTCTCATTTACGCCTTTATTTTGAACTTTTTTTCAATTTACACCACCCACCTATTTATAATAGATAAAGAATTAAAGCCCTTAACCACCTTTTTGGGACACCCTGTATCAGGATTGTACCCAGAAAATAATTTTGCGCGTGGGGGGAGTGGCCCCTGGATACGGCCTTGCCCTGTATCTATTTGAAGTAACCTTTATAGAAAGTGATATTATTTTAGTTTCTAAAATTAAGAAAAAGTATGCTATGTTTTAAAACTTTTCAACATTTGTGAGGCTTCTAAATGCTGTGTTTTTGTCTCCCGATAATGGGGACACCCTGTTATTAGGAATTCTAAAATTTATACAGTACAACCTCTAAAATCTATAATCACTCGGATTGTGGCAGTCTGAAGTCAGTTTTATTTATTTTAAAATTATATTTGTATTTTCATTCATATTATAAAGCTCTAACACATTTTTTTTAGTTACTAGATATGTATTTTTCAAAAGTAATTTAGCTATTGTGTATTTCATAAAAGTAAATAATCCCTCTATTTCTCTTTTTTATGGATACTATTAGCAGCCAAGATATTTTATTTAAATAATACATCTATTTCAGTTTAGTCTTTCATGTGTATATTTTGTCTTCATATAATTTTGATTTTATTAATATGAATTATTGTTAGAAAATAATATAAATACTTTTGGAATTTTAAATGTCTAAACTAATATCTGATTAGAAAACATTTTTTTTCAGTGTGGGTGTTTTTAAAAATGGAAGAGTTGAGATCATTGCTAATGATCAAGGAAACCGTATTACCCCTTCATATGTTGCTTTTACGGCTGAAGGTGAGCGCCTCATAGGAGATGCAGCAAAAAATCAGTTGACCACTAATCCAGAAAATACAATTTTTGATGCCAAGCGTCTTATTGGAAGAGACTGGAATGAACCAACTGTGCAGAGAGATGTGAAATTCTTTCCCTTTAAAGTAAAATATTTTAAGTAGATTCTTAGTTTTTTAATGTTCTGTAGTTTTCATGTAATTTAATTCTTAAAACAATATATTATTTTTAAAACAATCTATAATATATCATTTAAAAACAGGTAAAAACACATTAAAATTCGTTATGTAGCACTATCGGTGGCGGCCACCACCTTCTTCAGCACAGGTCTTGGTTCTAAATGGCCAGCTCTCTTCCTCAGCAGGGCGTTCCACCCAGGATCGATCTGTGCATGTGTCATATCATTCACAGCGCCATCTGTGGTTATAATCTGTAGGGCTTCCATATTTAGTGCATAATGACTGTTTTTGTAATTGGCGAGTTTTTGGCTATTGTTAAAGTTGATTTCTATGGGGTGTTCCTGGGCTATTTTTGCGACGGCAGTAGTGGTTTTATTGAATTTAATATCAGTTTGATGTTCCTTTTTTCGGTCTTTGATTTTTCGTTTTGTCATGCCAATATAGTAGCCCTGTTTATTGGTACTATTGTCTGTAAAGGTTAGTTTATAAATACCGACGGTTAGAGCTATTATTAATGTTTAACAATGTTAAATAAAACATTAATAATAGCTCCACTTCCACTACATTAAATAGAGCACTTAATCTTGTCCTTCACAACTCATATTTTCAGTTTAATCATAATTTCTACAAACAAAAGAAAGGCGTACCTATGGGGTTGCCGATATCAGGTGTCATCAGACTGGAAAATGCGGCTAGTGGAGAGAGCCATATCTGATAAATTATCCAACCACATAAAAACTTGGTTTCGCTATGTAGATGATATCTTTGCAATAGTGAACAAAAATGAAACTGAAAATATCCTCAAAGAAATCAACTCAATAGATAATAACATACAATTCACCATAGAAATAGAGGAAAATGCCACCATTAACTACCTAGATGTCAAAATCAAGAGATATGATGAATAATATTAATACTACAGTTTTTAGAAAAGCCACCAATAATAATGAAATAGTACATTTTAATTCAAAAACTCCATACAAATTTAAAATAGCCGCCATACGATCCTATATCAATCGCGCAATTACAGTCTGCTCAAACGAAACACTCCTCAATGAAGAACTCCAGTTTATCAAAACACAATGTAAAAACACTGGGTACCCAAATTCAATAGTAAAAAACCTTTATAAAAAGATAATCAAAAAACTGGAACAAATCAATAACTATCAAAATCCGAAACTAAAATTGACCAATGGTATTCCCTACTGCAGGGGAGCCGCCCTAAAAATCACAAATGAAGCCGCAAAGAAAAATATCAAAATCCCCATAAAACCCAAAATATTTTCAAACGTATTCGCAGTGATAAATGTTAGAAAAAAAAAAAAAACGCTATTTCTTTACTTACCTTTTATTTCCATGACATTTTATCTCTAAATTTGCTAAAGTGAAAAAAACGAAACTTTTGTAAACTCCTTTAAAAGTTTTCTAAGTGAAAAACGTAACTTCGTTAGCATTTGAAAATGGCTTTTCAATAAAGATAATATCAATCCTGATGAAACCGCCAGTATTTATAAACTAACCTTTACAGACAATAGTACCAATAAACAGGGCTACTATATTGGCATGACAAAACGAAAAATCAAAGGCCGAAAAAAGGAACATCAAACTGATATTAAATTCAATAAAACCACTACTGCAGTCGCAAAAATAGCCCAGGAACACCCCATAGAAATCAACTTTAACAATAGCCAAAAACTCGCCAATTACAAAAACAGTCATTATGCACTAAATATGGAAGCCCTACAGATTATAACCACAGATGGCGCTGTGAATGATATGACGCATGCGCAGATCGATCCTGGGTGGAACGCCCTGCTGAGGAAGAGAGCTGGCCATTTAGAACCAAGACCTGTGCTGAAGAAGGTGGTGGCAGCCACCGATAGTGCTACATAACAGATTTTAATGTGTTTTTATCTGTTTTTAAATGATTTTAACTATCCGTCACTTTGCTTTTAAATTGATCTATTATATATTATTGTACTGTAGGAGTTACTATATTATTTATAGCAGTGTTTCCCAACCAGTTGGTCGCCAAAGCGTTTGTAGGGGGGAGGGTGGCGAAAAAAACAGGCAGAGAGCTAGTGATAATGCTTGTTTTCAAAAATCATGTTATTTATTCGTATTTTAACTCAAAAACATCTATTTCCATTTAAAATATTGATTTAAACTTTACCGATAATATTATTTTGTAGAAAATGAGACTAAATGTTCATTATTGAATAAAAAACTGTACATATGCAAAAAAAAATGTGAGGTGGGAGGGCACCGTCAAAAGTTAGCCTTTGTTGGAGGGGGGGGGGCACAAAAAAGTGTGGGAACCACTGATTTATAGCACTATTCTGACACAGTAACTAATTTTCAAGTACAGACTTCAGGACAAATAAGCAATAACCTTTTTTCTTAGTACCAAATATTGATCACAATGAAAGGCAGTCTATTAAATGCACCATGCTTTATTAAAGCTAGCATTTAATTCTGTTATCTTAATGATGAAAACATTAGTGAAATATGCATACTGTTAAGCACATAATAAATAATTTCAAGTTCTATTCATGATTAATAAAATTTTATAAGGGGGGGGGGGAAATCTTTAAAAAAAAATGCTTTAATGCAGTTTAAAAACTAAAAGGTACAAAATGATTTTTAAATAAAGTTTATATTAAATTCTTATAATGTCTTACAACATATAATCTAATCTTATAAAGCAGCTTGAGATGATAAAAATACTTATAAATATTACTTCATTTAAATGGGGGATAATTGTCATAATTTTTTAACACTGTTTTGTAAAGGTAGTGTAGTTATAAAATATTTCTTTTCATTAAAGTAAGTTACGTATTTTTAAAGTTTCTTCTGATGTTTAGATTATGCTGTGTTGTGAGACATCTTATAAGTGTCCAATATGAACTTTATTTAAAAATTACTTTGTGATTTTTATTACTATTCCTCATTATTCTCATATGTAGTGGGTTTTATACAGTCTTAATTGATTCTTAATTTAGTGTATTTTTAGCATACTAAACTCTGTGTGTACACTAAAAAGTAAACCAAGCATGTTTTATTATATAATGCAAATTTCTTAGTGTACTTAACTCTTTGAGCTAGCCGGATGAACACTGCGTTATGCCCAGGTATGGTGTAAAAAAAATTAAATGGTGCAAAATTGGAAAAAAAAAGCAGCAGAATGTTGAGTAATTAATCGAAAAATTCTGTGAATGTTAACCTTTTGTTAAGAAAGGTAGTGTTATTGTACTGTATCTTTTATTGACTCCAGCCTTTTATAATGAATGAAAGATAAGTAACAGAAACCTTAAGTGATTTTTAAAGATAAGTAACAGAAATTTTAAGGTGATTTTTTTATAATAAAAGTAAATACTCATGTATTTAATTTGTTTAAGGTTGTAGAAAAAAATAGCAAGCCACACATTCAGGTTGAAACTGGCCATGGGCAAAAATTGTTTGCTCCTGAAGAAATATCTGCCATGGTACTTACAAAAATGAAAGAAACAGCTGAAGCATACCTTGGAAAGAAAGTCAGTCATGCTGTTGTAACTGTACCAGCTTATTTCAATGATGCTCAGCGCCAAGCTACCAAAGATGCAGGTTCCATAGCTGGATTGAATGTACTTCGAATAATCAATGAGCCAACTGCTGCTGCTATTGCATATGGGTTGGACAAAAAAGAGGGAGAAAAGAATGTGTTGGTGTTTGATCTTGGTGGTGGAACCTTTGATGTCTCTCTTTTGACAATTGATAATGGAGTGTTTGAAGTTGTTGCTACCAATGGTGACACACATTTAGGTAAGTTCTCATGCTGAATTTAAAAAGAAAATAAAAGCAATATCTACCTTTGGGGGGGGGATATGAACTAATAAGAAATAACTCATTACTTGTGTAACTTTTTATTATTGTATGTGCAAGTTTTTTTTTTTTTTTTTTTTTTTTTTTTCCAATTTCTGCTGAACTATAAAAAAATCTGTAAAGAAAAATTTGATTTGTCCCAAAAGTTAGGTACTAACTTTTGGGTTATAGACAAAACCTGCTATAGACAAAAACTACATAATCATGAAGATTTAGGCATTTGTCTATAGTAGGCATGCTTTCATTTTTGCTTCAAAATCCATTGTCACCAGTGATATGAAGCATGCGTGAACTTTGTTTACAATCTCTTCATTGGTCTGAAAGCTGTAGCACTGGCACTTGCTCAGAAAAGGGTCACCAGAGGGGAAGGAGAGAATCGGCAATTGGAGTAGTCAATTGCAAAGTGATTTATACAGAAAAGAAAAAAGTGACATGGACCATGGAGTTAAGCAATCTCATTAGAAAATTCCAAGAAGAAAAATCATGCCAATAATCTTGGCAAGAATATTTTAAGCAGATCCTGATTACATTATATTAATCGTGCTCCTAGTTTTTAAGTTTATTATTTGACAAAAATTATATATTAACCAGCATTATGCCTAAGGTAGCATTTCTTTACTTTTCTTTATTTATATTAACAAACGAGTATGATATTCATATCCTGTTTACATTATATTAATCAGTTATTAGTTTTTAAAATTGATTATTTAAAAAAAAGTTATATCAACCAGTTGTATGCCTGATGTGTAATTTTTTAATTTTTTATTTCTTCATTTAGTTTTTGTTTTCCATCCACTTTTTACTTCCTTGTACGTAGTATAAGGAAGTAATGTGATCCCGAAAAATTTGGGGGGACAAATTTCGACGAAAAAATCAATTTTGACTACCTCTAAATTTAATTAAAAATTTTTTTTCAATGCATCTCATCGTAAGCTAGCATGTACGATCATACAAACATGTCTGCAACTCATTTTGACCAGCAGCGAGTCTATTGTGGCCAGTTTTTCCATGCCATCTGTACGTACGTATGTATGTATGTAACTCACATATCTCAAAAACTATTGGTCGTAGAATGTTGAGATTTGATATTTAGGATTGTTCTATGATCTAGTTGTGCACCCCCCCCCCTTTTGGTCGCAATCGGATGGATAGTTTATGTACAGGACCGCCCAAAAGATTCGAAATACATTACACTCTATGGGCTGAAATTCATTAAACTCGCGTATCTCAAAAACTATTAGACGTAGAATGTCGAAACTTCATATTTTGGATAGTTGAAACATCTAGTTGTGCACCTCTCCTTTTGGTTCCATTTGACTGGATAGTTTATCTACAGGACTGCCCAAAACATTCGAAATACATTACGCTCTATGGGCCGAAATTCATTAAACTCGCATATCTCAAACTATTAGGCGTAGAATGTTGAAACTTTATATTTAGGATTGTTGTAACATCTACTTGTTCCGCTCCCTTTTCGGTTTGATTCAACTGCATATTTTATTACAGAACCGCCCAAAAGATTCTAAATACATTATGCTCTATGGGCCGAAATTCATTACAGCGTATTTTAGTGGTATTGGGATATTTCAAACGACTCATATATGATATATGCTGTTAAGAGTTACAAAATGGATTTCTCCATTAAAAAAAGTGTCTTTATCATTTATAGTTCTGCTACAGGAACACTCAAAAGATTTCCAATACATTACGGTCAATGGCAATTTTAGGGGCATTCATCCATTTCAAGCACAATACCGTCCAACCAGATAAGTTAGGTAATGGTCCGACCACGGTCACGTGCCTCCCTCAAGAACTATGCCAAAAGTCGCCAAGCTTGGGGACTTTTGGTGTACGTGTGTGCATATTTAACTCTCAAATCTCAAAAACTATTATGAAATTTCTTGTATAAGATTGTTGTAACATCTGGTTGTGCATCTCGATTTTTGGTCCAATCTACTGGAAAGTTTATTTACAGGACCACCGAAAAGAATTTCATTACTTTAATGTCTGTGGACATCTTCAATATTATACAACTGTAGACAGTCATTGTTTGGTCCATGCCCAAAATCTCGCCGTCTGTCGTCGACCTTGGCGAGTTTTGTCGAAATATCGCCAAATTTGGCAATAGTCAGTCATTTGGTCCATGCCCAAAGTATCGCCATTTTTCATTGTTCTTGGTGAGTTTTGGCAAAATATCGCCAAATTTGGCGATAATCTGTCATTGTTTGGTACATGCTTAAAATCTCGCCATATGTCGTCGACATTGACGAGTTTCGCCGAAATATCGCCAAATTTGGTGCCAAAAATTATTTCTTATTTTGTGTAACTCTAAAACTTTAACCCATAGAATTTTGAACTTTTGTATTTAGAACTATAATAATCTCTGTTTTCAATATCTTTTTTGACAGCAATCGACTGGGAATTTATTTACAGGGTGAGCCAAATGACTTTAAATACATTAAGGTATATGGATGCATTCAATTCATTGAAAGTCTGTGGTCAATGACTACTTTGGCTATCCCCAAAATCTCGCGAACTATCTCAAGCTTGTTGGCTTTTGGTGAAATATCGCCAAATAAAGTGTCAAAAGGAAATCTTTCAAACTGAACTCAGCTTGGCGATATCGAAATATTTGCCTAGAAATCGCTAAACCTTACTATTACCGATATTTTATCTCTTTCAAAAAAATAAGTTTAGAGGAAGTGCGTCGAAAATATTTTTGAATTAATAGACGTGCAAGGAAGTCGTGTTGTACACATCAGATTTTTTTTTGTTGTTGTTGTACTAGACATGTGTTTTGGATGAAAAAATTTTGACCTTTGGCATTTGTTTAATACACATACTGGGGCTGATTACTCTTTTCAACCACAGTCTGCATATGGACAACTGCTGAAGAAGGACAAAATTTTTTGTCTGAAACACATATCCTGTATGATAAGCACTACTTATGTATGTTATTTTACAAAGTTTTAATTATTTAAATCATTATACTATTATAAATACTTGTAGCTTTGATCACTCAAGTTCCTATAATCTAAACATGACGTACAGTATTGATTAAAAGTACGAAAGCAGCATAAAATAATTTTCAATGTTTATTTTAGGTGGTGAGGACTTTGATCAACGTGTAATGGAGCATTTTATGAAAGTTTATAAAAAGAAAACGGGTAAAGATATAAGAAAAGACCACAGGGCAGTACAAAAACTGAGGAGAGAAGTTGAAAAAGCTAAAAGAACTCTGTCAACTGCTCACCAAGCAAGAATTGAGATTGAATCTTTCTTTGAAGGAGACGATTTCAGTGAAACCTTAACTCGGGCAAAATTTGAAGAATTAAATATGGTTAGCACAAGTACTTTTTTATTAATATTGAGTATCATGATACATGATTTAATTTTGAAATCTGCAACATCATTTATGATTATTTTACAATCTATATATATAAAGCAAAGTGTAATATGTTAGTTACTTAGTTTGTTTGTGTCTCCCTAGCTGCTAGGTGGGTGATCCTAGGGTTGATGTGCGATTTTGAGAAGGTGTGATTCTAGTGCCAAGTGCTATTTATCGTCTGCTTTTGCTACTTGAATTATGAATACACCTGAATGAGTTTTTAAACTTTATTTCAGTTCGAATTGTGCATTTTTCTAAGCAGCTTTTTCCCATCTATTTCTAATGTATTACATCCAGAAAGAAAATTGTTAGAAATATCAATTTTAATTGTGTTTAATCACACTCATCAATAATGATATATTTTCCAACTTAATGGAATAAGGAAAGAAAATGGGGAAGACCCATGGATTATAATACGCTTTTAATACATAGCACTTTAGTGCATATTTAAAATCTGAAAGTGTTTCAGATTTTATTAGTTTTTTTCCTTTTCATTTTTGATAAAGGCCAATATATCCAGAAGCTCTTCAGAATTAATATAGGATGAAAATAATTTTTTCCTTTTTGTAGGTTTTTATCACTAAACCATCTTATTTTTGTAACCAGGGGTGGCCAGACACGTTAAGCATTGTGTCGGGGCACCAGCTTCGAAGGGCCGTCATTCGAACTCAAAAACTAAGTAGAGCATAAAAGAGGTGTCTTTTTTGCATTAGCAAAGGGCGCCACTTACCCTAGGGCCGCTTTTATTTGTAACCATCTTAATTTTAAATTTCATTCAGAATCTGAGAGATTTCAGTGCCAAGGAAGCCGGTGAGGAACAGGATTTTCTCCTAACAAGACTTATTTAAATGGGGAACCAACTGGTCGCCAGAGGCGGCTGGTAATGCAAAATGTTTTCATGCTGTTACATATTGCTAAAAAGTAGCTCAATCCAAAAACATCTGCCCACTCTCATAAACATAAAAATTAAATACATTTAAAATAGAGATAATTTTTAAAAATGATCATTAAAATTGGACAATATTCAAACACCGGGACATCTATGAAATTACAAGTAAAATCACTAAAAAACAATTTAAACAAAATTAAACTGTTCAGGACATGAGACCCTGTCGATCCAATAGAGCAGGCAAACATCATTTAAGTTGTAATGTTGGGTCAAGGCCTGGGAACACTTTGCAAGTGTTCTCTATTAATAATGTCTCTTTTACAGATAGGACATTGATATAGATAGACTATCGATCTATATGCCTAGTCTCTTTAGATATGCCTAGTCTTCTTAGATGTTCGGCTAGGCAGTTATGTCCAGTTCTCAATCTAAAATTTGTCACAGTTCCTTCATGTGGTTTGACAGAATTCTTTCCAGTTATTTTTAATATTCTCCCATCATTTATCTCTGGATTTAGATAGATCAGTGCTATAACTCATTATGGTTGACTCTCGTTTACATCTTTTAAGGGAATCCAATTGAATAGCAACCTCCTCAGTATCTGATTCTAAGACAAGAATAACGGCTTTTTCAAAAGATCGGCATTCTGGATTACAGATTGGTTATAGCCAAGAAGATCATGTGGATTTCGGCATCAAAGTTAGTTAAGTGTTTACCCACTGGGGTACCAACCTGTGATTATACAAAGGGCTTTGTTCTAATTATATATATGATTTCATGTAGTTTGACTGATTGAGAACTTGGCTAATTTAATTTAACGCATTCTTCTGCTTGAATTATTCTAATTTATCTTATGAAAGGAACAGTGTTATTGAAAAAAGTCAAAATGCCTCTCACTATCATTTTCAATGTGTACATCTGAGCGATTATGATACTTATAATGGAATTTTTTTTGTCTAAAATCTTTTATTTGAGCATCACATGTTTACACTGTTTTTTCTTATAATCAAGATGGTTAAACAATGCCTACTTTATCCTCCCAAATACTTGCTGTACTTACTTGAACCTACGACGCATCCTATTTCTGAACTTCAAAAGTCGTGTCAATTTCTTGTATTCATTTTTAGGACTCATTTTTAATATTCAATGAGGCAACTCAAAATTTGACAGTACAAATTAAGTCATATGGGTTTATTTGTTTAAAATAAACATTTTAGTTTGCTGGGACGTAGCAGAAAATGGAGGCGATATGCACTCTTTAGTTTAGTCAACCTCACTACTAGATCGATTTTGCATGCAATTCCAAGATGCACCCTCCCCTACCATTTTTATACCTGAAATTTTGGCAAATAAGTGTGTTTGAGATTCGAGTAAATATGGTAATTTACCTAACACTACACTGGGTCACATTGGCAGCTTCATAAGTTTAATCTTGCTTATAAGGTTCTTATTCAGGATTTTAAAAAAATGTCAGTGAAATTTAAACTTTTTAAAATAGGAATTTGAGGTCACATTGTTTCCCCCACCTTTTTTTACCACAATACTCATTACACATGAATTTTATCATTGCTATAAATGGTATCAGCCTCTTGCCCGCACAATTTATCATAGTTTCAAAGGTCACACATATATGTAGTAAACTCCCTTTTAATCTGCAGACCTGTAATCCGAAAACGCCTCTAATCTGCAGTTGATTTTTCATAAACAAACAAATCAATTTTGAAAAAAATTGAATTTCAATGTGTTGGCAATTTTAGCTTAACATTCTAATAATAATAATAATAATAATGAATACAGGCACAAATGCAAACAAAGAATAAATAACAATGCTAAAAGAGCATTATTACATAGTTATATTTAATATAGTATATTAGTTATATTTAGTTATATTTAATATCAAAATTGGATGTTGGAAATCTGGTTTCCTGGTGGATGTTTGAAATTCTGGTCCTATTGAAATACATTATGAGAACCGTTAACTTGACATACAGGAGGAAAATCCACTGGTTGCTAGGCTCATTGAAATGCTCTATTATCTGACAATTCTTGCAATTCATAGCCTTTAAGGATTAGCTCAACTCAACTAAGTATATGTTAATTTTAATTTTGCACGTCATTAACACACTTGATCGTGTTAATGATTCTGATATAAAATCAATTAAAGAAAAATATCCTTTGATGAAGTGTTTAAAATTGGGGAGAATTGCATGCTTTCTTTCAAAACAAACTTTTATTTCTGAACAAGAAATTGCATTTTTACACAATTTGCAAGCTAAAATTTCTGAAAACAAATGTAAAAATCTAAAGCAAACCACTATTACATCAATGTTTAAATAATTTTAAGAATAATAGACTATGAATTTTCATTTTTGCTCTTGAAGTATGGTATATTTTAAAATAAATATGCATATTTTATTACTATATGTATATGTGTTATTTGAGTATGCTTAAATTATATTTACCTTGAATAATTAATGAGTTACTATTGAAAAAAATATTTTGATTTTAAAAATTTATTTAGTATCATCTTTTCATTTTAATGTCTATTTATGCATGATTAAATTAATTAACTTGTTCTAAATCTGGAGGGAAGAAAATGTAGACAATGACCTATAAGCCGCAGAACCTTTCGGCAAAACTTTTGTGGATTAGAGGGAGTTGACTGTATATATACAGGGTGATGAGAAAATGAGTATAAATTGAACATTTGAATAATTCACTGAATAATGTGGGTAGAGAGGTAAAAATTGACACTCATGCTTGGAATGACATGGTGTATTATTGCAACCACAAAAAACAACAAGTTCAAACAATTGTAGACAGGTGGTTCTTCAGGTGATAATAAAAGTAATAATTAGCATAAAAGATTATGACAAATCAAAGAGAATATTCTTCAAAACAAATGCTCAACGTGTCCACCGTCATTCCTCAACAATAGCTGTAGTTGAGGGGCAATGTGAACAGCACTATACAGCTATCTCCATTTCTTTCTGAACTGTGTGAGCAGCATTAGCATATGTGCTTGGTTGGCCGCTATGGGGCCCGTCATCTAAACAGTCAGTAGCTTTGAACTTTGAAATCATTCTCTTCATAGCTGAACCTGTCATAGGACCTTTACACATTTGAATACCCTTCTTATGGCAATAGGATCGTAAAGCTGCAGTAGCAGATTCCCCATTCTGATAGTACAGCTTTAATAAAAGTGTCTTTTTTGGTAACATCGACATACTGCAATTACTGAAGCATCAGATTCCTTCTCTCATTACAGCTCCTTTTATGCACAATTCTCATGCAGCATCACTGACATTTTGCTGTCCAGCACCATCTGTTGGCCATTTTTGGAACTTTCTTTCTTAAGGTTGTAATAAAACCCCATGTCATTCCAAGCATGTGTGCCAATTTGTACCTCGCTAGCTACATTATTCAGTGAAATATTAATTTTTCAAATGTATACTCATTTTCTTATCACCCTGTGTGTGTATGTGTGTGTATATATATATATTAAAAGAGAGAGAGTATTCGGCTGGTGTCTAGGGATGAATAATTACTATTTCAGTTAATATAAAAAAATTATATTTACAAGTAATTTACATGATCGAGTTGACATTTTTCGTCGTATCGTCGTACATGAGCATACAGCAATCAACTGCTTAGTGCCGCAGCTCTTCCTCGAATGTCTATTCCTAAAAAAAGGGGTGAGAGTTCTTTCGGGCTGAGGTCGTCTTCATTTTATTAATCAGGGGGGAAAGCTATTGGGGCCTTTACGGGTTGTCGCATTTAGGAGCTGGTGGATGTTGAGTCATGAGTGTTTCGTCATTCGTGAGGGCATTGCAGTCCTGGCCTTGACATATATATAAAAGCATAACTGTATAATGCTGTCATCTATTGGGCAGAAAAAGTAAAAAAAGCACATAAATATAATTTCTGAAAGACTATACTGCGAAAATTTTTGTGCTGCCTGGTCTGCACTTGGGATAAGCCAGAATGGTACAATTTGCCTGCCCGAACCGAGTTTGAGCTAAGCTGGCAAGGAGTTAAGGTAAAAATCAATAACCTCATGATGCTTTAAGTAAGAGTGTAATTGTTTTTTTTTGTTTTTTTAATGCATATGAATGCCAATCAAATTTAAAAATTTGGATTGGCAGTTGTATTTATCTTTGAACATATATTCATTAGTTGTAAAAAATATTTAATGTATTTTTAACTCGTGTCTGTTTTTATTCAGGTTGTAACTGTTGCATCAAAAACTGTCAAAACCCTTATTTTTTTTCTCCATAGTTAATAAAAAATGATATTTTCAATTAATAAAATTAAATCGTTCTTCCATAAAAATAACTAGAAAACTTCTTGTTGCATAATACCAGTTTTTTTTATGTATAAATGTTTATTTTGCCATAAATAATTGTTAAATATGACAATAATTAACAATGGACTAAAATTCTGAATATTTTCATTAATATATGAAGTATTACATTTTTTACTACATTATGTTTTTTAAATACTATTTTTAGATCAATCATTAAAATCAAAAGTTTTTTAATTTAGCAATATTATTACTTTGAAATATTTAACTTAATCAAAACTGTATTAGTATACTGGGTTACTGGTAACTAATTGTACTCCTGGTAAGATAGGGTAGTCAAAATGCTGCAATTTTAACCCCCTTATGTATGGACGAAAATGAATACCTTTTGAGAAAATTGAATTTTTAACTTTTTTTTCTTGAATAACCCAAAATTCGATATTTTGGTGCAAATTAAAAAAAAAAATCTACTCATTAAATAGGTTTCATTTTAACTTATTTTCATAGCTGAAACTCTAACTATAATTCAATCATAAAAAGTACAAAACTGCTTTAAAATTCAAATTCACGAGCCATTACATGTACTTTTTTTAATTCCCATGTTTCCTTTCAAAAGATATTTATTTAAAAAATATGATGGCAGTAAGCATACAAATTACAAATAAAATTTCTCCCATTAATCAGCTCTCCAACAGCATACTAATATTCATCTAAAGAATTGTAATTAGTAAAAAGGGGGCAAGTTTTACTTAGTGCAGGTAAAAACCCCAAAGGATGCACATCTGTCCATCTTTAGGATTTTTGTTAAACTGATCAAGTTATCACTGTTTTTTAAATTTATTTTCATAGCTGACAGTCTAACTAAGCTAATGAGAACATGAAAATTTACAAAAATACTTAAAAATTGTAATTCATGCTTTACATGTATTTTTTAAATTTATTTACATTTTCCTTTCAAAAATGTTGTTTATGTCAAAAAATACTTATGGCAGTAAATGTATAAATTACAAATAAAATTTTCCCTATTAATCAGCTATCTAAAAAACATATTAATGTCATCTAAAGACATGTAATTCATACAGAAAGTTGAAATTAACTTAGCGCAAGTAAAAAGCCAAAAAAGGCACCAACATTCATTGTTCAGGATCGTTGGCCAACCCACCAATTTATCACTGATTTTATGTGGTTAAAATCTTAGGCACATAAGATTGTGTATCTCAAACGTTTGTGTGCTGTGTCATGTTAGTTTTGACTCTGTGTTGTGTTAGCATGTTTTGTTGTTATCTGGCTAATAAACAAAATATGCTTACAAAAGGCAGAGTCAAAACTAGCATGATGATACAACATGCACCAATTTCAATCTCATAACTTGATGTGGCTCAGGTAAGATTCAAGCCTTTAAAATCAGTGAAAGCTTGACTGACTTTGAATAGTTGTCCGATGAACCTAACGATGAACAAAACTGCATCCTTTTGCATTTTTTACCTGCGCTAAGTAAGACTCCCACTTCTTTACGAATTACATGCCTTTAGATGGACATTAATGTTTTTGGGTCAAATTTTATTTAAAATTTGTACGCTTACTGTAATTGTATTTTTTGAGAAACTTTCTTGAAAGAGAAGTATAAAAAAAATTAATGTATGTGCATGAATTAAAACAAGTATTTTTGTACTTTTTCATGATTACATTAGCTTAGTTAACTTCATCAGCTTAACAATGATTTGAAAAAAGTGAAAGGGGGGTGCATCCTTTGGCATTTTTACCTGCCAAAGTAAAACTCACCCTTCTTTACGAATGGCATGCCTTTAGATGGTCATACTTTTTTGCATAGCTGATTAATGGGAAGAATTTAATTTCCAAGTCGTATACTTACTGCCATTATATTTTTTAAAAATAAATAACATCTTTTGAACACAACATGTGAATTAAAAATTTAAAAAATACATGTAATGGTTCATGAATTTAAATTTTAAAGTAGTTTCATACTTTTTATGATTATGGTAGCTTCAGTTATGAAAATAAGTTAAAATGAAACCCATTTAATGAGTGGATTTTTAAAAATTTGCACGGGAATGTCAAATTTTGAGTTATTCAAGACAAAAGTTTAAAATTAAATTTTCTCTAACTATTAATTTTCAGCCATACATAATGTGGTTAAAATTGTAAAAGTTTGGCTCCCCTATCACGTCTTAAAAGGAATGCGTCGAGTTACCAGTAACCCTTGTATAGATAAATGTGATGAAATGAATTCTATATGTTAAATATATTGGAGAAATGTTTTATTCTGATGGCCATTATTTTAGAATTGCATGTGTATCTCAAGACATTATTTTTTCAAATTTGTTCCATGACACTTGAAAAATTTGATTTTTCTCAAACTATTTTCCCACAACTCATTGCTATGGATGACTAAATGCCTCCGGTCAAGCCTCATTCCTTGTGCAAACGTCATGGCTAATCAATATCAGCTGATGTCAGTGAGACTGCCATTTGTGATCTTTTGTAAATATCCAGTGTGTCATGTGAGCTCAATTCATATACAGTGAAATACGTTTAACACAAAAACGCTTAGCAGGACATGATATAGCAGTCTGGACAGTAACTATGCAATTTATTGAGATGAACATGAAATATTTTTTCACATTTTAGCATGAAAAATTTCGGTCACCTTAGTTCCGTGTTATGTTTTTCATTGTATACATTTTCCCAAGGTTTTTAGAGATCCACAACAGTTTTTCAAGCAAATAGGAATGAATTGGTCTTTTCAAAAACCACAAATTATGAAGTTTGAAATGCAATCAAATGGTTTTTAATATTTTGTATATAAATGTTAATGAAAAATAAATATTACTGATTTCGAAGCTTAATCACTAATAAACTCATGTTAGACCTTGAAAATCTATATATTTCAATGCTGTACATTTTTTATTAACTCCTTAAAAATTGCAACTTAAAAAGCTTTTGGAATTTTAAATTCAAAATTTAAAAATGTATTCCTATATCAATGTTATCAAATATTTATTGTCAAAATTTGAAAAAAAAAATTCTAAAAATTTAATACTTTTTTTTTAAAGGATCTATTTCGTTCTACTATGAAACCAGTACAAAAAGTTTTAGAAGATGCTGATCTGCAGAAAAAAGACATCCATGAAATTGTTCTTGTGGGTGGTTCTACACGAATTCCCAAAATTCAGCAATTGGTCAAAGAATTTTTTAATGGAAAAGAGCCATCTAGAGGCATTAACCCAGATGAAGCTGTTGCTTATGGTGCTGCTGTACAAGCTGGTGTATTGAGTGGAGAGGAAGATACAGGTATTTATTATTTTCCGAACATGTACCATGTAAGGAAAGTATTGTAATCATGAAAAAAATTGACTTAGAGATTTTGGTGTATTTACATGTTTTGAGGTCTTCTTAAGGCTGTTCTTCGAAAAAAAAAGAACTCTGTTTTTAGTCTTGGTACACAAATTGAAATAAACTAATAGCACCAGCGTCTCCAAAAAATTCCAGATGGTTCTTCATAAGCTGCTTTACACACTGCGATAAGCAAAAATGGTGTGGTTTTTGTGAAATTTTCAGAAAAAATTCTTAAACATGAATCTGAGCTGCAAGATTTTTCGAAGAGTGACGCGCTTATCAAAAATTTCCGATTTTTAAGAATTTTTTCTAAAAGTTTTGAAACCGATACAGATTAGCCTGTCTTCGCAGTATGTAATACAGCTTGTAAAGAGACAGTTTCAAAATTTTGAAGTGCCTGGCATAATTAGTTTATTTGTAATTATGTACCAAAATCACATGATTTTTTCGAATAACACCGTTAATTCATTTATGCTATTTTTACGAGATATGTATGTGTGTGTATGTGAGAGAGCATGATAGCTCCTAAACGGGGCATTCAATTGAGCTCAAATTGGGTAGATATGTTATAAAGCACCATCGTAAGACCGGTAATGATTTTGATATGTATAGGATTTATAGTTTTTCTACAGGGCTAGGACAAAGATTACTTTACATTATGGCATATGGGGAGAAATTCTTGAAAGTGCCCTAGCATTTAAACAGTGCATTCGATTGAGCTTCAATTTGGTATATATGTTATACCAAACGCCACGAAACTGGCGTTGCCAGGAGACTGGTATTAATTTTGGCCACGAGATTGCTGCCACGCAATCTCGCCACGAGACCGGTATTAATTTTGGTATGTATAGGATTTATAGTTTTTTTACAGGGCTTCAAAAAAGAATTATGTTCCATTACGGCATATGGACAGAAGTTCTTGAAAGTGTGCTAGCATCTAAATGATGCATTCGATTAAGCTAAAATTTAGCGTATTATTATAGGCTAACCTAGAACGACCGGTATTGATTTTGGGGTGTATGGGATTTATAGTTTTTTTTTACAGGGTTACAAAACATAATTATTTAACATTATGGCTTATGGAGGGAAATTCTTGGAAGTGCTCTAGCATCTAAACTGTGCATTCAATGCAGTGCAAATTGGGTATGTGTATTATGGTCACTGTCGCAAAGCCTGCGTAGAGTTCAGTGGGAGTCAAGCCAATAGTTTGTTCACAGGATTGCATAAACAATTCTTCTACATTACGGTTTATGGACGCATATCATTTAAAGTCTGCTAGTCTCTAAATGGTGCATTCAAATAAGTTCAAATTGGGTATTTATATTATAGGGGGCCGTCACACAACCTGTACAGATTTTAATGTGCGTAGGGTTTTTATGTTTTGTCCAGGGCTACAAAAAATGTTCAGATACATTACGGCACAAATTCTTGAAAGTGCGCAAGTGTCTTCCGTATAGTTTATTACTTTAAGGCATTTTAGAGGTTTTTTTAACAGGGCTGCAAAATCTTTTTACATTACAGCCTATGGACGGAAATTTCAGAAAGTGCACTAGTGTCTATAGGGTGCATTTGATTGAGCTCAAATTAGGTATGTAAATTATAGGTCAGTCTCATGCCCTGCATATAATTTGGTGAGTGTAGAGGTGATAGTTTGTACACATGCTTACAGAAAGTTACTCTTATACATCACAGCCTTAGGCTGCAAATCATTTAAAGTGAGCTAGTGTCTGAATGGTACATTCGCTTGACATCAAATTAGGTACGCCTATTATACACTGGTGGACAAAATTAAAAGATGGAAAGAATTTTCCCAAATATCTCGAGAAATACTGGATAAAAATAAATGAAATTTAGTATAGATATAACTTATTGTATGACAATAATGTGTGCAAAGCAAAAATTAAAGTGCCATTCATCGGCAGCAGTTATTGCCAACAGTCCAATGTGGACTGAATTTCATGATAAAAGATGGCAATGAAATTTAGGCTTGTATGGTGTGTGGTCGCCTCTAGTATAGTGTGTGGTCACCTCTTTCAGATAGACAGAATGCACAACGAGTATGCATGCTGTGAAAAGAGTTAAGGAGTGCTTGTGGAAGACCCTCCCACTCTTCCACCTGAACAGTTTCTAACTCCGGAATGGTTCTGGGTGGGGGTTGGCGTATCGCAATAGCCCTCCCAAGAGCATTCCAAGCATTTTCAATGGGGTTAAGGCCAGGAGATTTGGCTGGCCAAACCATTCAATGAATATCTTTGCTTTCCAGATACTCATTAACTAGGCGAGCCCTATGTGGTCGAGCATTGTCGTCCTCAAAAACGAATTCGGAGCCTACAGCACCCCTGAAGACACACATAGGGCTTTAGGATCTCCTGCCTGTATCTTTGGGCATTCACGGAACCAGTGTCAAACACATGGAGCAGTGTGCAGTAGAGATGAGTTCGGGCTAATTTTTTGAAGCCTGAGCCCGAGAACTTTTAATCCGAGCTCGCCTGAGCCCGAGCAATATTATTTAAGTCGGAGCCCGAGCCCGAAATTTCAGCTAAAGATTAAAAAAAAATTCAATTACTTCATTGATAGAATACAATAAATTTTGCTGTTCATGCAAATTAACGACAAATATAGTTGCAAACTCTCAATGCACTTTCTAATTCTTTATATCCATGTTTATCAAATAATGTCCGATCTGATGACTAACTAAGCAATATAAGCCGCCTTTCTGAAATACCCAAAGAGCTTCACGCACCTTCTAGGCGCCCGTGCGCTAATTCTTTTTTTTTTTTTTTTTTATAAGTACTTTTATTTTCCTCACGAATCACTTTTTAAAATCTGTTTCAAGGAGTATGTTCAATAAATGAGAAATTTTTCACGAGCCCGAGCCCGAACGCAATTGGGAATTACAGAGCCCGAGCCAGGCTCGGGCTGAGCCATTCTCATCTCTAGTGTGCAGGTATCTTGCATGATCCCTGCCCAAACCATCAGTCCTCCACCACCATATTGGTCCCTTTCCATGATGTTGCTGGGATGGTATCAGGTCCCAGGTTCCCTCCATATGAATATTCGCCGAGAATCAGGTTGTAGACTGAATCTGGACTCATCTGTGAAGAGAACATTATTCCATTGGAGCTGTGTCCAGTGTTGGTGCTGTATGCACCATTGTACACGCTCTCTTCTGTGGAAAGGAGTGAGTGGGATGCAAATGACGGGCTTCCTGGCATATAGCCCTCTTTCACCGAGCCTCCTGACAACTGTCTTCCTTGAAACTAATGTTCCTGTGGCGCAAGGTCCCTAGATAGTTGTGTCGCTGTAGACGTCCTGTGGCGCTTGGCTGTGAGTACCAAATACCGGTCTTCATTGGGCGTTGTTGCTCTTGGACGATCTTGTCCTGGTCTCTGGACACTGTCCCACTGTTTTTAAACTGTCTCCACAAATTTGAAACAACGTTTGGAGTTACACTCAATTCACTTGCAACCTGAGTTTGGGATTACCCTGCCTCAAGTCTACCTACGATTCTCCACCTCATACCTTCCTCTAAACGATGATGTTCACTCATTTCACCTAAAAATCAACAAGATTATTCCAGAAACACAATAAAAACCGCTACTGTGATGTAGAGTGCAATGAGCTGTGCAGCTGGATGTAGACTTTTATACCTCCTGCTGGCTTAGCAATGCCCACAAAAATACATAAACTCAATTCAGCAACACCAGCACCATAGTGACATATGGCAACCAACTGTCCAGGTTTTACATGATGTTTTCCGAGAAATGTGTGAAAATGCTTTCCATCTCTTAATTTTGTCCACCAGTGTAGGCTGTTGCCTTACACGCTGCATATATTTTAGCGAGTGTAAGCCCTAGAGTTTTTTAGAGGGTTTCAAAAGAGTATTCTTATACATTGCGACCTATGCACTCAAATCATTTTAAGTGTACTAGTGCCTGAACAGTAAATTCGATTCAGTTGAATGAAATTTATTTATACACTTGGAAAATATCAAATGTTCAGAAAGTCGAGTGGAGTCACTCCAGATTTTTAAAAATTGTTTCTACTTTCTTTTTCCTTAACTTATGCGAGTAAAATTTGTTCTTTTTTATTATTCTATCATTGTAATAGTATTTTAAGCTTGTATGGAGAAAGCTTTACAGTACAGTTTGATTCTGAACAAAAACTGTTAGTATTAGTGATCTTCTTTGTGAAAATGTAACTGTAAAATCATTTATATTGGAAAAGTATTGCAAAATATAGGTGTTCACAGATTATAGCATCGCTGATTGCAGGAGTTGCCTGTATTAGTTTCATTAGCTCAATCAATGACTTTAAAAAAATTATTGAGTAATTGCCTGTTTGTAAAAAAGGTATTTTTCTTTTAATATAGGTGAATTAGTTTTGCTTGATGTAAATCCACTTACATTGGGTATTGAAACTGTTGGTGGAGTTATGACGAAGCTTATTCCACGAAATTCAGTCATTCCAACAAAAAAATCTCAGATTTTCTCCACCGCTGCTGATAATCAGCCTACTGTTACAATTCAGGTATATGAATCCGTCATTTTTTTCCTCAGTTTAATTACGAATGTTTCTACTAAAAATATCGGTTATATGGAAATAGTAGTTAAAAATAAGACATCCCACCCCCTAAATTAGTAATGGCAGGGAAAATTGTTTAGTTTTGCATTTATATTGATCAAATGTTATGAATTTTGAAATTCTGCAGATGAATAAAAAGTATATTTCATGAATATTTAAGTACTTACAAAAGGCTGTTACCTTCTAAAATGCACTTCAGATCACCTTAGGGTGATTAGGAATGTTACAAGTAATTATCCTTGTGACACTCAACACTCATAGTGCCTAAAAAAAGTTTTTATAGTATTTTAGTGGACTGAGTGACAGCTTAAATGGCACTTTGTACAATAATTTTTTAGGGGAATTTATCCAGGAATTTATATTGCTGGGACCAGGACCTAAAAAAATAATAAAGAAGTCTTCATTTGGGGTAATGAGTTGTAATGTGGATACTTCTGCACATTTTTATTTTAATTATATGAACTTTGTTTATTTTTAGGTTTATGAAGGTGAGAGGCCCATGACCAAGGACAATCATCTACTTGGAAAATTTGATTTAAATGGCATACCACCTGCTCCTAGAGGTGTCCCACAGATTGAAGTAACTTTTGAAATTGATGTTAATGGAATTCTTAAAGTAACTGCTGAAGATAAGGGCACAGGAATCAAAGAGAAAATTACCATTACAAATGACCATAACAGATTAACTCCTGATGACATTGAGCGTATGATTAAAGATGCTGAACAGTTTGCGGAAGATGACAAAAAAATTAAAGAGAAAGTTGAAGCTCGAAATGAGCTGGAATCATATGCTTATTCATTAAAAAATCAAATCAATGATAAAGAAAAACTTGGAGCTAAATTAAGTTCTTCTGATAAAGAAAAGATAGAAGAAATTTTGGAAGAAAAAATCAAATGGCTTGATGAGAACCAAGATGCAGAGGCATCAGAATTCAATAAACAAAAGAAAGAATTGGAAGATGTTGTACAGCCAATAATATCTAAAATTTATGCTGCAGCATCTCCATCAAATGATGATGATGATGCTAAAGATGAGCTTTAAATGAATTTTTTCCTAGAAACCAATTTCTACAATAATGATAACTTAATGCACATTAAAAATTTTATAATAACAATAAGAAGCAGTCAGTTTCTGAGAAAGTGACACTATCCCTCTGAATATTCTGAAATTATTTTGGCTTTTGCTTAATTTTAGAACTTAAAAATCGTGATTCACGAATTACACAAACAATATTTTTTTTAAATTTATATATTGCATTTATTTTGTTTAGTGATATATTTGTTTTTAATTTTCCCATTGTTTTATTTTAGTTATATACATGATCAGATGTGTTCATCATTTATTTTTCTATTTATGTATACTAAAATAAAGTTTCATTTTTTTACATTTTTGTATTGTATTAATGTTTCTTTGATTAAAAAAAGTATTCATTACGAAACCTGAGGGGGGGAAATAAATCCAAAGATTAAATTTTGCGACGCTTCCCAAGGCACTTGTCCCCCTTCTGAAGTGTGTCTACAGAACCAGAAAATCGGGGGTGCAAAAACCACGAATTATCTGGGAAATTTGTTATCCCTAAATTCGGAATCTTCCATCAGTATCAAAAAACTTACAGCAAATGAGTTGCTTGGCTGTTTCAGCTTCATCTGCAGCGATCAAATGATGAAACTGAATGGAAAGTTTTCTTATTTTTGGCAGTAAAAAATTTTTTGAATATTTGTACTTCAGCATCACAGTATTGACCTTTTCCCATCACTCATGCCCTGGTAGCTTGGTGACCGTTGAGTGACAATCACAAACTGGTTGGTCACAAGTAGTTGTGGCGTCGATCAGTCACTGTGGGGTCAATGTGTCCTACTCATGTGGGCATCTATTGAGCCCACTAGGTGATCACTTAGTGATCTGATTGGAAGGGAAAGAGTGCCTAATAGGAGAAAAAAAAATGTGGTGCTGTCATTATCCTACTATTATAACTGTGAAAGTTTGGATGTATGCTACTCAATCATGCAAAAACGAATGAAGGGATTTGGATAAAATTTGGAATGAAGATAGCTTATAGCCTGGATTAACATATAGGCTACCTTTCATGCATATAGAACAAATAGTTGTTTCACAGAGACACTAAAAATAATTCTAATACAATATGTTAAATGGGCATCTCTAACTACCGAACCGATTCTTAAACTTTTTTTACTAATAGAAAGCTACACTATTCCTTTTGTATACTATAATTTATGCATACATCATTATTTGTTCTTTTATGGGTACACTCAAAAGAATTCCAATACAGTATGCTCTCTAAGCATTTCTGTAACTACTGAACTGATTCCAAAACTTTTTCACTCATAAAAAGCTACATTATTCCTGAGTAATATACGCTACCTTTCATGCATATATTACAAATAGTTCTTTTGCAGGGACACTAATAAGAATTGCATTATGCTCTAAGGGCATCTTTGTAACCACTGAATTGATTATAAAGATTCTTTTCACTGATAGAAAGCTGGACTATTCTTGAATAATATAAGCTAAAATTCATGCATATAGCATAAATAGTTCTTTTGCAAGAACACTTAAAATAATTTTAATACATTATGTTCTATGGACAGGTATATTTTAACCCATTTATGCCTAGTGTCCCTTTTTTGGGATGGCATTTTCGCTATCAGTCGAAAACGTTATTTATTTTTCCTAGCCTTTTTTCACGGGTATTGACCCTCAACTCCACAAAATATTTTAGCATGCCCCAGTAGGATGTTGACATTTCAATTTTTATGCATAAAGATTTTAAAAGAAATCGTCCCTTGTTCAAGAAGTTGACATCAGAAATTTATCTATTATTGCTGGCATTAGTAAAAATCGAAGAAAGTCGCAAAAATACCTGGGCACAAATAGGTTAACGATGCAATATATACTGTCAATAGGGAATGCAATCCCGCTTCTGTGGGAAGGCTATATCATGACTTAATTTTCATACTTATCTTATGCAAGATATTGTATTAATTATCAAATAAGTTTAGGACCCCTGAGGAAGACCCCCCACCCCCCCCACCCATAGGCCTAGATACCTCGTGCAGATAATTTTGTTCTAGGTTAGGGTGACCAAATTCTGCCATTTTGATGCAGCTAGTTAATTTTTAAGGGTCAACAAGAACGATGACAAATGGCGATACTTTGGGCATGGACCAAATGACTGACTATCGCCAAATTTGGCGATATTTCGCCAAAACTCGCCAAGGTCGATGACAGACGGCGAGATTTTGGGTATGTACCAAACAATGACTGTCTACAGTTGTATTATAATGAAGATGTCCATAGACATTAAGGTACTGAAATTCTTTTCGGAGGTCCTGTAAATAAACTCTCCAGTAGATTGGAACCAAAAATCGAGATGCACAACTAGATGTTACAACATTCTTATATATGAAATTTCATAATAGTTTTTGAGATTTGAGAGTTAAATATGCACACCTTGGCGACTTTTGGCATAGTTCTTGAGGGAGACACGTGACCGTGGTCGGACCATTACCTAACTTATGTGGTAGGACGGTATTATGCTTGAAATGGATGAATGCCCCTAAAATTGGTATTGACCGTAATGTATTGGAAATCTTTTGAGTGTTCCTGTAGCAGAACTATAAATGATAAAGACAGTTTTTTTAATGGAGAAATTCATTTTCTAACTCTTTACAGCATATATCACTTCTGAGTCGTTCGAAATAGCCCAATACCTCTAAAAAACGCTTTGATGAATTTCGGCCCATAGAGCGTAATGTATTTCGAATCTTTTGGGCGGTCCTGTAGATACACTATTCAGTCGAATGGAACCGAAAGGGGAGGTGCACAACTAGATGTTACAACAATCCTAAATATAAAGTTTCAACATTCAACGCCTAACAGTTTTTGAGATATGCGAGTTTAATGAATTTCGGCCCATTGAGTGTAATGTATTTCGAATGTTTTGGGCAGTCCTGTAGATAAACTATCCAGTCGAATGGAACCAAAAGGGGAGGTGCACAACTAGATGTTACAACTATCCAAAATATGAAGTTTCGACATTCTACGCCTAATAGCTTTTGAGTTAGGCGAGTTTAATGAATTTCGGCCCATAGAGTGTAATGTATTTCGAATCTTTTGGGCGGTCCTGTACATAAACTATCCATTCGATTGCCACCAAAAGGGGAGGTGCACAACTAGATCATAGAACAATCCTAAATATCAAATCTCAACATTCTACGACCAATAGTTTTTGAGATATGCGAGTTACATACATACGTACGTACGTACGTACAGACGGCATGGAAAAACTGGCCACAGTAGACTCGCCACTGGTCAAAATGAGTTGCAGACGCGTTAATATGATCGTGCATGCTAGCCTACGATGAGATGCATCGAAAAAAGTTTTTAAATTAAATTTAGAGGTAGTCAAAATCGGTTTTTATGTCGAAATTTGGCCCCCAACATTTTTCGGGATCACATTACTTCCTTATACTACGTACAAGGAAGTAAAAATCAAATACATAAAAAAAATTCACTTCACCAAAAGGCGCTCTTTCGGATGCCCACTCCTTCCTTACATTTTTTATTTCAAGCGCCACCCCCACACACACACTCATCCAAAAAATAAAACCCTTCAATATTGTGCGCTTTTTTCCGCCCACCTTTTCTGCACCTCCCCATTGTTTATGCTTGCCATTTCAAGTCAAATTGACAGCAGATCACTTAGCAGGAAGATTAATTACTTTGTGACAAGATGCTGCTAAAAGAACTTCAATCGCAAATAAAGAAAATGGAGCTTTGAAACGGGAAAAAAAAAAGTTGACTGACTTTTTTGTAAAAAAATAAGAATACCGTTTGTGAGGTCACAATGCTATGTGTGTAAGTATCTACTACTACTATTATGATTCTTAAAAATGTTTTGAATGCATCTTTGAGTTGATTTTTGTCTATTTTCATCTATTTTTCGAATTATCCGTGAAATTCACTTATCCATTGTTATGGCGCCACCCTAATCAGCAGATAATTGGGAGTTTACTGCATTATCTTTAAACACAAGTCTCAATACATTTTTAAGAAATCAGATACACACACACACAAGAAAAAAGGTATGCAACTATATCCTTCCCCTCCGTTAATTAAGTATTTACATCCATTTGATTAAACTTTTGAAATGTTTTATACTGTTTGTATAAATTTCATTGTACTGCAAGTTGAAATATTATGCATAAAATTAGTGTGTGTGTGTGGGGGGAGGGGACACATTTATTAGAATGCAGCAATAACAGGGTGCAGGATTTATAGATTTGGTGTGTTTTTAAAATATTATTTACTTTTTTTAAAAAATTGGACACCTATAGTTTATGTTGAACAACCATCTATCATGTGCCCAAATTTCATATCATTCGCTTTAGTCGTTATTACGTAATGCGTTTACGCACAAATTTACGCAGTTTGAAAAGATTTTCACAAAATCTCAAAATCTAATCAAGATTTTTTTTTAATTCGACGCCAGTGTTTCAAGTTGAATTACCACCTATGATGATACCAAATTTCATTTCAATCGTTTCAGTCGTTTTTACTTGATGGTCGAACACAAATTTACGCAGTTTGAAACGATTTTCGCAAAATCTCAAAATCTAATCAAGATTTTTTAAAAATTTGATGCCTATGTTTTAAGTTGAGAGAGAGCATCAATCATGATACCAAATTTCATTTTATTTGCTTCAGTCGCTTATACGTGATGCTCGAACACAAATTTACGCAGTCTGAAAGGATTGTCGCAAAATCTCAAAATCCAATCAAGATTTTTTAAAAATTCAATGCCTATGTTTTAAGTTGAGTGACCACCTATCATGACACCAAATTTCATATCATTCGCTTCAGTCGTTTTTACGTGATGCTTGAACAAAAAAAAGCGTCACGGACAGAATGGCAGAACGACAGACAAACTTTTTTTTGAGGGTCGCACCGGATTCCCAGGTGCTTGAAACGGATAGAAACCACAAAATTTTTGAATTCCAAGAAATGTACAGACAAAAGTCTAATTTTATTTATATAGATGTACTTTGAAGAGATTTAATTAACAACTCAATACTTATTCAAGTCAAAAATTTGCAATTAATTATATTTTTTAAGACTGCTTAAGAAGAAAAGTTCTATATATTTTGAACCAACTTTATTCCAAAAACCAGAATTTTCGAAGATTTTCTTCTAGTGGAGTCTGTGTTATTTCAATACGTATTTTGTTAGCAATGTGCAGAAAATTTTAATCTTGTGATCAACCTTATTCCAAAGAGCAGAGTTTCGGAATTTTTTTTCAAGTGATGTCTGGGTTATTTCAATATTGTTTCTGCATTGTATACGTGTAATATTCTAATCCTGTCACCAACCTTATACAGAAGGGCAAAGTTTTGGAAGATTCTCCTTAAGTCATATTTTTGTTATTTTAATATTGTATTTGAATTGTGTAGGGTATTTTAATCTAGTGATCAACTTTATTTCAGAAAGAGTTTTGGATGATTTTCTTCAAGCTATATTTTTCTTATTTTAATTTGTGTCTGCATTATTTAGAATATCTTAAGTATGTGAGTCACATTATATTAAAAACACGTATTTTGAAAAAAATAAAAAGATAAATAAAAAATCTAGTCATAAGATTTTCTAGGTTAATTATGTGTTACTGCATAAAACTACATTTTAACTTATTAATTGCAATAAGAAACTGAGTTAGTACAGCCTGTGCATTATAATTAAAGGTTTATTTTTTTAAAATTAGCGTCGCTGTTCTGTGGCTGTTAATTATAAAAATAATAATAGGTTTGTGTTGGCATGATACAGGTTGATTTAAAAAAAAAAAAAACGTGACCAATTTCAGAACATCATAAAATTTTAAGTTATTTACACGAAATTTTCAATGTGGTTTCCTTTAGCATAGTACATTTTACGCAAACGTTTAGGTCAAGCCAAAAGATCTTTTTAGACCATTTTTGGAGGTATTTTTCCAACTTCCTCTTTGATTGCTTTTTAAAGCCCTTAATCTGTTTTTACCTTACGTCTATTTAATTGTTCTTTCAAGTATCCCATAAAAAATAATCGCAATTAGCACAGTCAAGGGATGACGGTAGCCATTTTTCAGGAGAAATAATGTTAATTTTTTTAAAATCTTTCAGCCATTTGACAATTGACCTTCCAGTATGACTTGGTGCAGAATCTTGGTGTAAAACAAAGTTTTCTTGGGTGTAAAGACGTTTTCTTTCTTTGATCATGTGCTCCAGACCTTTATTCTGATAGTATTTAGCATCAATTTTAACCTTTGGTTCTACAAAAAATGTTTTTATTAAGCCTTGAGAGGACATTCCCATCTATACCACAGTACCTAACGTCTAACTTGCCTTCTGCAAAACAGCCGCGTCTTTGCGACGATGTTCGCAATATATTGAACCTCCTTTTGCCAGTTGTGAATTACAGACGAAACAACGCTTCATCAGAAGTTATCCATGTTTTGTATCTACCTTTGCGTAACATTAAATACAGAGGCCAAGAACATGTTCTTCGTTTTTCTACAGTGTTTGCAGATATTTGATGACAAACTAGTTTCTTCAATTTTTATAGGCAATTTTCTTTATCTGACGACAAATTGTCGATTGGGATACCTGTTTCTTTTCGAAAGTTCTTTGAGGAAGAGGATTTTATACAACGATAAGTCTTTTCAGTTTCTTTTTTTCTTTTTCACCAAGGACTTCCTTTCGTCCACATTTCCCCCCCTGGAGCTCTTGATTGCCAGCCAAATTTTATTTCTTTTCAAAGTTTAGATAGTTATACATTAGAAAAATGCCTTTACTGAATTTTAAATGCCTTATTTATAACAGAATTTGAGGAACCATCCTACAAAAGTTAAAAATTTCGTTTCGGGCTTGAGGATCTAATTTCGGAGCCAAAATTTACTCCCACTAATAAAAGTAGTTTGATTGGTAATTTAAACGTTTAATTTTTTAAATAAAACTGGTGGTAAATTAAAATTTACCAAAATAATTATACGCTTTTAAAATTGGTCACTGTAATTTTGAAGCAACCTGTATGTATTAGTTATATGCAGCTGCAAATGAGCTGATTGAAAATCCGGGATAGATTGATATATTTCCTGTTTATAACAATAAAATTTTACATAGAAATATTTTTTAGTACGGTCTTTTATTGAGAATTAAAAATCATTTATTTAGTTTTCTTTTCAGTATCTTCCTTTAGATATATTTATTGTAGAATAAGACTTATTGTAGTAGCAGATACGGGCCTGGATTTAAAATAAAATCTTATCTGGTTGAGATAATTGCTAGACAAACCGGTACATAAGCATCTATCTACAGAGATAATTATATTGAAGAATTATTAATTAACTCGCGAAATTAATACTGAATAGCATCTTTAAACATATATTTATAAGGATATTTTTTGTGAAATTACTAATTAAGTAATATTATAATTAGAATTAGCAATTAGAATCTTATTATTAGTTATAATTAGTATTTAGAATATTATTTCTAATTATAATTAATAATTATAATTAATAATCATAATTTTTTTAATTTTAAGATTAATTAATAATTAAAATATTTCTAATTACAATTAATAATTAAAATATTAATTGGTTGGACAAAACTCTCTGTGCCCCTCCCGAAACAAAATCCTGGCTACGCCAGTCGGGGACGGCGTCCCCCTTCGACTACACCACTGGTCTTGGTGTAAAAAGCGAAAAAGTAAGCGAAACAATCTTTATTTTAGAAATTATATGAAGGTAGGTTATTTTTCATTGTTTTACTCTATCAGTAGAAAAATTATATTAAACGTTATATTAGGTGTATCTAAAAACCCATAAACAGTCTTGTGTAATATATACTTGAAAATCTTTATTTTTTTTAATGTAGTAGGGATCTTAATATTTAATTATTTATTGAAAATTTACTTAACTGAGCAGTTTAAAATGATTTATTATTTCTAAATGTACTTTGAGTTGAACATAGAAATGCATCCAGGCCATCATTGGTACCATATTTTTTTAAATGAAAAAAATACTGAAATGGTAAACCTTCCCCTTAACTGGTGATGATATAAAATGTTGCAAACACGCTCCTAAGAGATTATCAATAATAGTAATTTTGCTCAGTAACTGTCTGACAAATTAAAAGTCAAATGGGTGTTGTTGTTGTTGTTTTTTGTTCAAGCAAATTTTAAAGAAACTTCAAATTTGTAACATATGTGAAATGGTGTTTGGTTATAACCCTTCTGAGTGGACTTATTTTTTGAAGAATTTTAATTTTTTAAAATAAACTAAAATAGTCTATGGAAAAAACACTCAAAATACTGGTGTTAAACATTAAAATAAATAAAAACTTTATGAAAAAACACACATAAAATGATACTTATAACAAGACTCGATCATTTAAGACTGAAAATTTATTCAGTCTTCATCAGTCAAAGCCCCCCGCCTCACAAATCAGTGGGAAGTGTTTCCACTGTTTTGTAGTGTTGTAAGTATCATTTTATGTGTGTTTTTTCACAAATCTTTCATTTATTTTAAAATAGTCTATAGTAGAACACTAGCTGTGTACCGTTCTTCATACGGGAGGAATCAGATATTTTTCTAACACGTGATTAAAATTTATTCAATCAGAGCAAAAATATCAAATTGTTTCACTTGTAACCTGGCATTATGATAGTTAACTTAAATGAAAGAATAATAATAATGAAAAAAACAATTTGCTTTGTGGAAATTTCTAACTGTTGGCTTTTCAAATGGTATGGCATTCTATGCACTACAGACAAAATTATTTTTGTATTAGCTCGTCGATCATTTGCCTATATTTTTTAACCCAAACTCTGATTAAGTGTCAATAATGCATGAAGACAATTTCATTGATTGTCAGATTACAGCCAACAAAAGGAAAATAAAATATAAAATTTTCAGTATTAGATATACTATAAACGATAATTTGGTGTTCTCTATTGAACTTCTGAGAGAATAAATATTTTTGAAACTTTTTTTTAACCAAAAAAGACCTTTTATTTGAAATTTAAAAGTGAAATTTTTATATCATGCATGAATATTGAAAGATAAGCATCATCTATGAAACTACAGCTCTCGAAATGGTTGCAATTTTTTTTTCATAATAACCTACCCCTAAATCGCTACCCATGAAAGGAGTCAAATGCATATGCACCTCAGAATGATCTACAGGCATTTCTTTAATAGGCTTTGGAGAAATGTTGCCAGACATGCGAAGGATATAAAATGCAAAATAGAATAGAATAAAGAATTCAAGTCCCTTTTAAAGTGCCATCAAGTTAATGTTCTTTTTATTTTTATGAGTTTTTATTTTCCAAGTCTAAGAACTCCTGGAGTGTGTGTATTCCCAGCAAATCAGAATTCAATAAGATTCCATAAATGACATGGCAGAAAGAATTAATTTCACACTGTATTTTGTATTGTATCGAAGTTTGTTATTCCCCAATATCAACAGAATCCCACATACATTCAGATTTTGATTTGCTGTGACTAACCACTTTGGTCTCACTTGTTAATTTCAATGAGATATTCTAAGCTAACTGAAATCATAAAAGTTACGAAATTATTTTGCTTGTGGCATTGTTTTTACTTCAGATATTATTAATTTAAATCTATATATTATTTTGAAACATGTTTTTCTTTCGGCAACTAAATTGAGAGAAAGGCTGGGTGTAAAAACTCGGTTGAGGTGTCTGAAGAAAGGTCCTGGCCCGTAGATATGCCATCAAAAGAGAAAATCAGAAAAAGTCGAACGGTTTAGGCGTGGCAGAACGGCAAAGGTGCAAATTTTCGCCATAGAAATAATGTTGTGGTTTATTAACCCCATTGTTGGCAGACGATTGATATGCGTAAGCTCCGTACGGTTTGATTTATTTGGAAAAATATTTGTTAGAAATTGCATCCATTTGTAAATGTTGTATGGCAAATGTGGCAACAGTGTGTAGTGATAATAAATGTGTTGTTCTAAATTCTGATTAGAATAAGAGCAAGTATGATTTAAAAAAAAGAAATGAAAACCGACTTCGAATTACTTCACCATAAAGAAAAATTAATCGCATTCTAAATTAAAAGGCTTTGGCCAAATTCTCACGAAGTATAGCAGATATTTCTAAATTGGGTTCAGTCTTGGAGACTTATTTTTTGACCACAAACTTGGCGATAACTTGCCAAAACTGGTAATATTTCGCCAAAGAAATAACATTATTTTTTATTAAAACTCATTGTTGGCAGCTAAAAATGCCTTCTTTATTTTGACGCTTTATCGCTTATCTGTTAAGCTGGAATGTGGTTTTACTGTATCCACTAATTTAGAGAACGGCTAGATGTAAGAGAATTTTTAAAGTGTCTAAAAAAGGCCTTAGCCTGTAGATGCGTGATCAAAAGAGAAAAAGTCGAACAGATCAAACATGGCGGAACGGCAAATGTGCAATTTTTCGCCATAGAAATAACATTGTGGTTTATTAAATACATCTGGAAATCATAAAAGCTTTCATTATTTTGGCGCTTTATCGCTTATTTCCATAATTTTTTCTATATATTAATTTGAAACATATTTTTCCGGTATCCACTAAATTGAAAGAACAGCTATGTGTAAAAATTTGGTTGAGAGGTCTAAAAAAAGGTGTTGGTCCGTAGATGTGTCATCTAAAGAGAAAAATTTTTAAAGTCGAAGGGATCAGGCGTAGCGGAACTTCAAATGTACAATTTTTCACCATAGAAATAACACTGTGGTTTATTAAACACATTTTGCTGTCATAAAAAGCCTTCTTTATTTTAGCGCTTTATCGCTTATTAGCACTAGGGTGCTATTTCGTTCACGCCCAGACGTTGTCTACTGGATTCTGTCGACATGATTTGTAGACAGGTTTTGTAGAGATGAACTGTCACGGTGGAAATCTTTTTAAATGTGTTTGCCACAAAATGCGGAAGGGGGGGGGGAAATAAGTCTGACAAGGTTTGCAATTTTTGATAATTGATCGCCACAAGAGCACAGCACAAAAGTTTGCGGCCAAAAAAAAAAAAAAAAAACTTAAAAACCGAACCATGCCTGGCGATGGTTGTAAAATAGCTTTAGTAGGCAAATTTAATATAGATATTAATTCCAAAGATGTGTTTTATGCAACGAGAAAGACAAATATAGCACACTCATGGATTATGATGCTCATTCCGAACAGTATTTAAAATGGTGAAGTATAGTTGGAATATGCTTGACGAAGATTGTAAAACAGTTTTAGCAGCTATAGATTTCGATTCCAAAGAAGTGTTTTGTGGAACAAGGAAGAAAAATACGGCACGGCCATGAATAATGATACACTTTTCAATTTAATTAAACAAGGAAGAAAAATAGGGACGGCGCATGGATTATGATACGCTTTTAATATACAGCACTTTAGTGAGTATTTAAAATATGAAAGTGTTTCAGATTTTTTTCAAACTTTTCTCCATACCAATACATTGTGGTTTGTTAACGACATTGACGGCAGTTATAAACTCCTTCTTTAGTTAGCGATTTATCTTTTATTTCTTTAATTTTTCTGTCTGATACTGGATCTTTACCATCGAGGGTAGCTTGAGAAAAGGCAAATAAAGCAGGGAGCGTGCGATCGCCATTTGGCGGATTAGATTTTTTTTGTCTCTTGCAGAATTCCGAAATTTTTCACTATTTTCGCTTCATACTTTTGGCGTTTACCTTTCTGCACCCGTATTTTCTCATGAAATGTTGTATGTCACTCTTTCAATGGTTAGATCAAAGAATGCTGTGGCAGTCAAGATCATTTAAGAGAATTCACCTGGACATTTCGTGATCGATGACTTTACCCAAAATATAGTCTTCAGTGAAATACTCAATTAGAATTTGTAACTGTATTTGCTCATTCGTTATTTAATATCTACTCTTCTTTTTTTTTTACTTAATAAAGATAGTTAAAAACAAATTTTAAAGATTTCAATCATTTCATCGTCATTGTACAATTGCTAAGAACTGGCATGAAACCTTTTGTTTACTTTCTGCCACAAGTCATGTTCCGTCTGCGTCGCTCTTTGATTTTTCCTGTTAGTTTTGTTCAAGACCTTGGTGACATTCTTGATCGTTCCCATTTATTTTTGAATATTACATTCACATAGCTGCCAACTTGTACGATTTTTCCGTACAATTAACCACCACTATTTTCTAAATGTGTGCTTCATACATAAAATTATTAGATTTACTTTCATATAAGATCTACTGTAGGAAAATAGTGGTGGTTAATTGCACGGAAAAATCGTACAAGTTGGCAGCTATGCATTCAATAAAGTGACTGTCGAATTCGACTGGTTCCAGCTAGTTGTATTTAATCCGACTCGTCGTACTCATGAAAAATAAGTCTACCATTCTAATGTTATTTCATCCGTTCCATAATTTTAAATTAATTTTTATGCTTTTTTCCACTCGCAACATTAAAATGACGTCAGTTTTGCTCGCAATACCTAACTGAAATTATTGAAAGGAAAGAAGTAGCAGATTAACTTCATGATTTTTGTTGACACACTTTTATTGGATACAAACATCGTCATATATAGGTGGCGAGTCATGTGGCTCTTTAAATCACAATTCTGATTCTCGTCAAGAGGCTAAATGCTTGAAATGTCATTCGAATGTGTGAAGACAGGCTTTATTCTGGTTATTCATTGGTCGGCAAGAGTACAAGCATGCTCATACAGTACAAAAAATGTCTGAAATAATCTGCTTGTAGTTATGTATGTGTTTTAAGATATAATAGGATAGGTTAATTTCTACTTTAAGCCACCACTCTCATCAACCTAAAAAATCGCTGCACACTGGCGAGCGGCCCAGGCAGAAGTTTCAATGCTCCCAAAGGAACTAGGTGAAAATGAATGTGAACAAATTAGCAATAAATGTAGTAGTTAAGGAATTTGAAGACAATAATTAAAAATACACTTATTGACAACCAAAAAATAAATAAATAAAAGTAATGCTGGGTTGATTCCTACTTTAGGACCCCACTCCACCAAGTAGGGGATAAATGCATAAATGTAGTAACCTTGGCGACTTTCTGTGAATATATGACAACCCTTGTGAAAGCTGCCATTTTCATTTTCAGTGCTATTTTATCTAAGGTATGACTGCTTTAAAAATGGCTATTTTTTAAATCGTGCCAAGTGGGGTCCTAAAGTAGGGATTAACCTAATACTGTACTCACATGTTGTTCTAAACCATCATTTTAATTTAAAATTAAAGCAATATTATTCTGTTATGGTTTGCACATGAACATTTAGTGCCACCTTGGCGAGAGTGGGAAGGTTGAAGTAGGATTCAACCACTTCATACCTTTTATTTCTTTTTCTTCTGTTTTTGTTTACTATCTTCTTAGAGTAAATTGTTATAGTGGCCCACATCCCCATTGCTCTCACACAATACACTTGCTAATATTTTCCTTCCAGTTTATACACCCAATTCTGTAACATAACCATCCTGAGAGTTAAAAACTGTTGTGAAAACATTAAAAATTCTGGTTAATGCATTTAATTTTATATAATTGTTATGACCCATTTGTTGACATTATCTGTTTATAATCATTAGAAATTGTAACGCCGCAAGAACTAATGTGTAAAGACAGTCTTTATTCTGGTTACTCATTGGTCGGCCAGAGTATGCACATGCTCAAACAAATCAAAAAGCATCTTCAAGAATCTGCCTGTAGCTATGTATGTGTTTTAAGATATATAGATGTTGATAAAAAATGTTGATTTTTTTAATGCAAAATTAAGTATAATTGCCCAATAAATTCTCTCTGGTCTTTTTCTAACTGCCTCCCATTTTCCTTAAAAACATCGCAAGGTACATCAAGAGGATGCTTAGCCACCCTTACTTGATACCACCCTTGTTGCATAAGTGGCGGTACAACTTGGTACAGGACGTCCATGGAAAACTCATCAACATTCCATGGGATAAGTTCAAGAATACAACATGCTGATTTAATTACTATAATCTAATGACTGTTATATCGTCATGTGAGGCAACGATCCAGTGTCATTATTTCATCTTATAAAAGTAGTTTTTAAGACCACAAATACAGAGAATGAATGGTGAAACACTTCAAATTAAATTTTTAATGGAGCAAACTACTTTTCTTGACTGAGGAGCAGTGTGATGTGGCGAACAAATGCAAGCACAAAAAGAGGTTTGGCTTGAGACTTCTCTCCTGGTAATGCTAGCGACTGGTTGCTTGCTGTTTCCTTCCCTTCTCTTTAACATCTCACTATGAGACTGTTAAAGTCAGTAAATTTTTTTCTTTCCTTCCCCGTTTTAGTTTTTTTTTTTTTTTTTTTTTATATAGTGGATATTCGGGTTGTATGTAAGTTACACTTTTCCTTCTTATTTAATTTTTATTTTTTATTCACTGAGTTGATTTTTTTTTTTATTTATTAAAAAAAACAAAAACATTCAGCTCCTGTCCTTGGTGTTTTGTGTTATTTTTATCAGAAATAATTTAAGAAACAATAGTAATGCAATCATTAAGAAAATGTTTTATGCAAGGCGATCTAGATTTATGTTAAGAAATATTGTATTGAAAATATGTAAAAGTTAATGTTAAATAAATTCAATTGGAGCTAAATTTTAACAGTTTGGTTAATTTTTGGAGTCAATCTCTGTCTTGTAATTTATTTTTTAGGATGCTCAAGCTTTATATTTACTTTTAGGAATGAAGAAACAAAATTTTCTTTTACAGGTTCGCATAATTTAAATCTCTTCCAGACATCTGTTAATTTACCTAGTTATTTCAAAATTATAATGTACGGATTGCTTCAGATCATAACAGCCTAATTCACTTAAGAATTTTATCATTTTAATAATGAATAGTTTTTTTTTTGGGGGGGGGGGATAAATGAATAACTAAAAGTAAGTTAGGAAACTAATTAAGGACTTTGATGAATCTTGTTTCACTGGTTGAGTGAGGGTTTAGTTGATCTACCAAATTGTAATGATTCTCTGCTGTTCTGTGGAGACTATTACTCCTGTAACGTAGGATTCACGAGTCATCATTTCTAAGTAATAATTTTTTTTATATAAGGTTGAATGTCTGGTAAACAGACGTAACACCACTGAGTCAGTCTTGAATTTTGAACTATCTCTTGTATTAAACACTAGCTACTGAGAGTACTTTGCAAAATTTTGCTGCCAGAAACACTGTTGTCTTGGCTATTTTGCGAAGCTGTATTTTGAAAGTTATTTATGAATTCAGAATTGTTTTATGCTGTGGCACAGTCGAGAGTTCTGCTCGAGTATTCTTATTCTAAGATTTTAGCAAATGGAATAATTTTATGTAAATTGCAGTATTTGAGGAAGTCACTCTGATAGACTGTTGTTTACCTATAGAATTACTGCTTGTGAATGCCTGTAAATTGTGCACTGGAGATTGTTTGAAGATTTCCTAGGAACAATCAAGTCTGTGAGTCGTCCTGACATCTCGACTGGTTACTGAAACTTTCTATATACCCTAAACTTTCAAGCATACACTGTACTACAAACAATTCAGCAGAGTTTCTGCAACAATGTGAAGAATGTACCACTGTGTCACTCCAAAAGTTGGCTGCATTATGCTTTTAGAATTTTGAGATTTTGTCAATTTTTTGGTTATGAAAATACAACTTTTACATCAGTGAACTACAATTGAATGACATCACCGGCATGAATGTAGCTTATCTGTTCTGGCCAAATACTTCTCAAAATCTCTGGGTGGATACAGTGTTGTCATGGTTATAAGCCCTAAACTGAAAGGGGTTATTGGCAAAAAACAGAAATTGCATTGATACTTCTAGAAAAATAGTTGCCATTTCTCGATTACAGTAGAAAACAGTTGCCAGTGGGCACCCTGATTATTATTCTTTAAAAAAAAAAAAAGTTTCAGAATAAATTATGTTAAAAAATTTTATTAATGTATATCAAACTTTCTTAAATTTTTCTTCGTTACATATCAGTACAACAAAATATTTGCAAATCCTCTCTACAATTTTATAAATTAGAAACAATGAATATCATCTGAGTGCAAACATTTTGACTTCATACAACCCTTTAGGAAATTTGTACTGTTTTCTTTCAGCTATGAGTTTCAAATTTGCTTTGCTAAATATATTGAGCAGTAATTGATGTGGTCGTGTTACAGAACCATCTTCATTATCTACATCAGTTTCTTCATATGACAGATTGTCTTTGATAAATATCATTCCATTCTCTTTTAAACCTTTCTTGCACCTTGTTAGAAATGCTACAAAATCATCATCTGTCAAATGACCAGTCACCCATTGGCACCAAATTACATCATAATGATTTTCTTTGGGTGCGAAGTCTTGTAGACCTGAAATGTACGTGTTGTAAACATGATAAATGCATGTATCATAAAGCACTTTCGAACAGAATCTTATTTAAATTACTACTGCATAACAAACATTTATATTACTACTGCATAACAAACAATTACCTTGTTTGCTCTATTTGTGCCATACTAGGAAACAATGATGGACACAGAAATTTTTTTACCATCAGATCTTTACAAAAAGAAGAGAAATAGGCCACTATAGCATTTTTCAAAAATCATTGCCCTTTGAAACTAATACTATATATTCAAGTTATTTTGGTCACCCATCTAAGACAGCAAGAAATGCAATTCATATTCAAATGTAATTTGTATTTTCAGTGACGTCCATTCTCTTATCAACTTCAAATATATGTGTTGTTCTTCAATAAAGGGAAAAGTTAAAGTCCTCGACTGTTTACTACACTTGCATTCACAATATTTTATCAAATTAATTTTCCTCATGTTGTCTGCCTTTGTTTGAGTATTAGCAATGCGGTTATCAGCAGGGCCAGTTCCACAGGGTCCCCCCCCCCCCGTTCCCCCAACTTTTGTTGGCAAAATCGTCAGTTGTCAAAGGGCTGTCGGCAAATTAGAGCTTTAACCACCAATCTGTTAAGTGTTCAGTGTATAAATTACTAGTTCTGCCAACAGTTTATTATAAGTTATACTATATCATGAACATAGTCTTGTTACGATTCTCATACTTTTTGTACTTGCTAATATTCAATCACTTTTGGATATGATTCCAAAATCAATATCAATGCTTGATGCTAAAACAGTTCAAGCAGAGCATGAAATTTTTGCTAACAATTGTTGAAATGCAAAAAGTCTCTTAAGAAATCATGTTAAAATCTAATAAATTAAAGAGCATTATTCCAAAAGCAAATTCTGCGATTGAACTCTGTGGCACTGCTCCTGTGACAGTGTCAACTAATGAACGATCTTCCAGTCAACTCAATTTTAAAATGAATCCTCTAAGATCTATTGTGTGTGATTATGGCAACACTACACTAGGGCGATCTGCCAAGGGAGGGTGCCTTGGTAGGAGGACTTTCTAAGGGGTTCTAACGCGTATTCACGTTTCATCAGGAGAAAACCTACCAAAACTCCAGACCGTTAGATCGACAGCCACACCATGGAACCCGAACCCGGGACCTTCACACTTCGGCCATCTACCATTTTCAGTGGCATAACCACTGTCTCTAAGATCTAAGCGAGAAGAGAGACTTGATTCGCTTTTGTTGATAACATGTGAGAAAGATATTGTGAACAGTGTAGATATAAAAAATTAGTCAAAATATAGTATAGTGTGAAGAAACGATGTTCACTTTCAGTCTGAATCCGAATAATCAAGTTTTGAAGTACTGGAGATGGCGAGAAACAAAAAATAGGGAAATGGACAATGAAGTAACTGGAAGAGGAGACTCCTTTCATTTCACATAATTATACAGGGTGGGCATAATTAAACTGCAAGTGTTCAAGGGGTGCTGGAGAGAAAACTACCGAGAATATTCCAGTGAAATTTGGGATCTACACGTTTCAGAACATGCGCAAGTCAAATATGCAAAAATAAAAAATAGTCATTTTCATCCGATAGATGGTGCTGTCCCGTATTTCAAAGGTCACCGGTGGCATATACAACTACCAAAACCGATAGACAGAGCATAGTGACATTCTAAGATGCATATAAACAATATAAAACATCATTTACAGTTTATCAAAATTCCATATAATTCGCTTCAGTAATTAAATTTTTACAATAACATGTAATCAAAAATTAACGTAAATTAAGATCACAAATTAAACACTTCATAGACGCTTTGGAAAACAATTAAACCATTGTTTATTCTCATTGATACTCATTGGACCTCTTCTTAATCGGTTCATATGCCGGTATATTCTTTCAGAGTAGCCAAATAATTGCTACCATTCTGATAGAATATATTCACTAACAATGCATGTTCCTTCTTATTCAGAGTCATGATTGACCATTACTCAATGTGGTCTTGTTTTTACACTGCTCGATGGGCTTAAAATTTGCATATATGACTTCCATAAGCATTGAAACACGATATAGCGCCATCTATCAGGTGAAAATGGCGATTTTTTTATTGCATATTTGACTTGCACATGTTCTGAAACGTGTAGAAACCAAGTTTCACTAGAATATTCCTGGTAGTTTTCTCTCCAGCACCCCTTGAACACTTGCAGTTTAATTATAGCCACCCTGTATTTGAGTGTATAACGTAAAAGCGAAAAAGGACCACATCGCCTACTTTCTAAAGGCTCAAAAAAACTATATTTTTTGTGAAATGCAGCGAAAAAAGAAATAACCAGGTATAACAATAAACAACTTGCTTTAGTAAATATTTCTATTTTTTCGTTAAGTGCTAAAGCTATCATTATCACTATTCTTATTCATTTGAAAATTTTTGGAAGAGAATTAAACTTATATAATGAACTAGACAAGTTTTTGTTAGATAAGAACAGTTTTTCTAGAATGCGCTCAAATTCATGTAGTACATTCCAGAAAAATTGATTTTCTGCCTAAAAAGCTTCATTTAACAAAGATTGCAGAAACATGTATATTTTGAATAAAAAAAAGTAGTTTTTATATTAAAACCAAACACTAATTTCATTAATAAAAAATAGGTATAGCGGTGTAAGTAATTTGTTAGCAGAATTGATTGAAGAATGTTGAGATGATTGAATAGTGATTGTATACAGTTTACACTTTGCTCGTAATGAAATTGAGTACCACAGCATATTTTTAGAAAGTGATTGTATCAGCCTTTCAAGTATATTGGCAAGTTGGAGTGTTTTGGCTGATTAATTTTTACCAACTATGCGAAAAATTCCAGAGCTGGGGGTCGAACACAGGACAAAAAAAATTGAAAAAATTAAAATTTCTCAAAAAGTGGCAATTTTAAAAATTCCAAAATATTATCAAATATAGTTTGTAATGTCTTAATACATACAGCAAAATTCTATCATGGTATCTCAATGGGATCAGGAGATACTGGGCTTCAGAAATACACATGTTGTGTTTTGCTTGTTTCATTGAAATGTGTTGCTTGCTTCATTCAATGAAATATTCAAAATTTTCTGAATTGATACTAATTCTGGTATTTTTCGCAACACGTGTATTTCTAAAGCACAGTATCTCCTGATCCTATTGAGATCCCATGATAGAATTTTGCTGTATGTATTAAGACATTACAAACTATATTTGATAACTAGCTGCGTACCCGTTCTATGCACGGTAGGAAAAGAACATTCTCCTTACCCATATAATTCAAATTAAACCCAGTGATGAGGATTCTAAAAAGTGAAAAATTATTTAAATCGTGATGAAACGTTGACGTGATGAGTGCAAATCTGAGATGACAGCAACATGATGGCACAAAAACTATGTCAGTGTCACTGGCGATCAAAAAAGAAGCAGCTTCTCTTGGATGACCTTGCCCAGGCTTTTTCTGATAGATCCGGTATCGTGGAACTGCTTCTATAAGTTTCACACGATGCTCGGTGTTAAATTGAACCCTCTACAAATCTGCTTCTAGTCTCCACACATGGGATCTAGGTCAAGGGATGGGGGTGTCCTCCGTGGGGGGTCTTTCTAAGGGGTCCTAACCCACATTTACGCTACGTTTTGGAGGAAACCAGCCATACGTTTCCTAACATATGCATGTTGCGAGTACAGTTTTATTTTCCGAACGGAATACAGAAAAACTCCGAACGGCTAGGTCCGCGGACACGACCTGTTTTGAACCAGAAACCTTCCGCCTCCCAGTTCAGAGTGCTAAGTGCTCGGGCACTGGTCGGACTAAGTCACTGCTAGGGAAATATTATAAGCAATTGGGACCTTTGTTGTACACATGATTGCAATGTCATTCTCGTACGCGATAAATCCTCACGCGATTTAATTTAGATTTTCATTTCATATTCCTGACTTTTCATACTCTCTTGATTTTGGGGTCTTTGTGCATTAGCATAATCAATTATCATTCCCTTTTAACGTTACTTAATTAAATAGTTCTACCTATCGCCACTTCTACAACAAAGACTTCAATGTGCATTTTCCTATTTTCAAGAAAAAAGCTTACAAAGGTTCATTGCTTCAGTTTATACTGATTAATAAATTTTCTTGCAAAACTAATTGGAATTGAGATATGAGGCTTAGACCATGGCTCTCTGGGATAAGTACAGGCTGTCCGAAAACCAGTTTCTCCTATGGGATTTTGCATACGAGAAAAGTTTCGCTTCTTCGCCGATTTGTCGCTGTTACACCACTGTATCACTGTTGCCAACTCTGCGGGAGAAAAAGATCTTGGCAAACTGGCAATACCGAAGTATTTTTTAAATCGAAAATGAATATCCAAATGTCTCAAAGAGCATTAGCAGATAAGCATATTTCAGCAGCACAAGCAAGTAAATGCCAAAAAAATTTTTTTTTTCCTCAGCTTGAAAATATTGTTAGCCGTTTGTAGAAACTTTTAACTTTGATTTTAGGTATATTTTCTCCGGCAGAGTTGGCAACAGTGATTCAGTGGGGTAACAGCGACAAATCGGCGAAGAAGCGAAAATTTACTTGTACGCAAAAACGGAGCTTTTCGGACAGCCTGTACTTATCTCAGTGAGCCATGCTTAGACATAGTATACAGGATTTCTTAAAGACCTTGGAAATGAATTTAGTAAAAAATTACCAAAATTACAGGTTCGCGTTATTGATGTGGTGATTGTGGTAATGTTCTGATTGTTTCATATCCAATGCGTTTTCATTTTTCGAGTCTTAAGAGCTGTAGAAATGAGAGTTTTCACTTAATTGTTAAATTTAACAGCTTAAGTGGCAACAACGGATTCCGTTACTACGGAAACTGTAGCAATATTTAAAATAGAACATGAAATTTATGCTTGCTAGAACTGCCATATTGGTGTAATTAACGCCGATAGTCGATGGCAAACAGCCAAAATGAATCCTAAATTTAACATCGTAGTAAATGCAATAATTTATAGGCAATAACAGCTATATTTACCACGCTTAAAAAAACATTCTCGTTCATCTCTAAAAACATTCATATTTATACAAAATTCCTATTTTATTATACCCTGTTTGGCGGGATTAAAAAAATTATCTATCCATACACTCGGAACATTGCCTCATCACAATTGTGCCATAGAATTAGCAGTACAAATGCAGAAAAAAAAACATGCTATTAAACACAGAGTTACACTACATTGGAATATTTATCGCCAACTTTGCTAAGAAAGGTACAAAGTAGGAATCCGCATACATTTTAATTCGCAAAACAAAAAGTATATTAGACAGCATTAAATAGGCCATACCAGGGTTCCCGCTAGAGCGCGAGAATCTCACATAAATTTCTTAAATCTCGCACAAAAAATATTACAGCGCGAGATTCTCGCTCGCTGTTTGAAAGTTTAAAAACGCCAGTTTACAAATACAAAAATTTGTTTTTACTCTACTACTGTCGGATAACGAGCGTGCCGCGGCGGAAATGAAGTGTCACCCACCCCTTCCTCTCTTGAGTTGCTGTCCAGTGATAACACGGTTAAATCATCGGAATGCAGAGGGGGAATATTAATTAATGCTATCGGCGCTGAGATGACGTGTTGATTTTTCTCCTCCTGCTTGCCAGCTGTAAAATGTTTTGTTTTTGTATGTGTGTCCATCGTATATGAGTTTTGAGAGCATTTCATCTGTTTGTTTTTTTTATATACCACCATGATTCATGGAATTATTGATAACCTCTGGCAGTTTGAAATTTGGACCCCCCCCCCTTCCGTTCTAAGCTTAGTTGTCGTTCACAGTAAGAGTTAATCTTTTAATATCCATTAGCAATTCAAGTGCAAATTTAAGCAATCTTATTAGAATAGCTGATGGAAATATCAATTTAGAAAGTTTTCCATATGATCAAAATGTAAAATTTTTTAATTAACCGAAAAATCGGCATTATTGAAATTGTACTATAAATAAATAAAATGATGTTAAACAATATTTATGTTCTCACTTAACTTTCAGAAATCTCACTCAAAATTTTTGGATCGGTGAGAAATCTCCCCCAATTTTTTTTTTTTCTAATGGGAACCCTGGGCCATACGTTTCCAGTAAAAGAAACTTCCGTATCTCTGCTTTAACAAATAAGAATCAATTATTTATTACACGTATAGTAGTACTTCGATCGCCAAAATGACAACATACACCATTTTACGAGACATTTTTTTCAGAGAATCATTCGAAGCACTGATTTAACAGCAATCAAAATGGGAAATAGTTATTTGTATATGGTTCAATTGCGAAAAATTAATGCAGGCATTTAATTGAAAAGTAGCATAGCAGTATTTTAAATTATCAACTATAATGCGTTTTATTTATTCGGATGCACCAAATGCGAGAATTTCATTTCTTTTGAAATTTGTCGGGATTCCCTTAACTTAAATCAATTTACTTAATTTGGTAAAAATTCCGAAGATCGATTGCTTAAAATCGCCTTAATAATTGCACTATTTCTGCATGGAAAATTAAAGTTTAACGCTGTATTTTAATAAAACCTACTCTTGTTTTTAAAAATACTATTTCGGTGCGCTCGCAGTAAATTGCGCCAAGCCTAAAACTATGCATATCGGTAGAACCTATTACTTTCTCAAATTCGCCATTTTTCACTAAACTAAAAAAATATACATATTAATCTCAATAATCTCCAAGTCCTTATTCTTTTACGTATAAAAAATATTGCATTTCTGCTCTGATTTCTCTCGCAGATGATATTTTAATTAAAAAATAACCTAAACTGAAAAAAAAATGATATTTCTTTTATTTTTAATTCAAGAGTTTAAATCATTTAATAAATTCGCCAAACATGGCAACCTTGATGCTTATTTCTCACTACAGGGGTTACAATCGCAGACTTGCGGAGAGCAAAAATTAGCATTTTTGACGGTTTTTTTTTATCAATATCTCCTAAACTAATTCGAATTTCGAAATTTAAATTAGCGCAAGACCTCCCTCGGAATTTTCCGAATCAGTGGACATCTCGATTGAAACTCAGCTCCCAGCGATTTCGGACGAGATGATGCTACACACAGACACAAAGACAGACAGACGCGCACAGATTTTAATAGTATAGATACTTTGGAATTTTTAAAATTGTCACCCCTATCTTGTGGCATATCATATTAAAGCCCCATTCAACAGCTTTAAAATGAGACCACTCTCAGCTTTATACCATCACTGGTTGCCAGCCTATAGGCATCTAATGTGCCAAAATATGAATTTTTTTTCATAAAAATTTAAATCTTTAAAAATTAATAACTTCAAAAATAATTGTGCTACATAACTGAAATTTGGTATTTTTTCTTAAGTCAATGATATATTACTGAATACCAAAAATTATGAAAATCTGAGACATCAAGTCTGAAACAGTGTGTTGATTTGACATGGAATGACCCTGAAACAGAATTCAAACATTTTTCCTGGCGAGCAGTGGAAACGTCGAATGAAAGCACAGTTTCCTATTCAAGTGAAACAACTCTAATGCTTTTTGAGCATGTGACACTGCGAACACCCTGGCACAATAGTTTTGTGGAATTCGAACATTTTTCCGCCATCTTTAGGCTGTAGGTCAAAAGAGGCTTAGCAGCTGGCCCAGGAGCAGAATTATATTCAGTGTTCTGCAACATAACTTCGAACAGTTGCAAATGTTCTGCAGGCATTTTCTTCAAGTCTGACAGACAAAGGTAAAATGCAAATTAGGTATAAAAATTGTGCAAAAAGTGAAAAGAGAAGGCATAGCATAAAGGGCAAGACACTTTAATTACTCTACAGAACATATCATTTCATATATTCTTTCTTTTAAAAGATGAATTGTTCTGCAACATACGTCGCACTTTTAACCACTTTCTGCTTCCGGGGCAGCTGGAATCCTCGTTATCTTAAGGTGACCAAGTAAGTAAAACCCCATGCAAAAACCCTTAACAGGTTAAAAATTTGTGATGCAGCATTTTATTTTATAGCTATATGAATTTTAAATATGGGCCTTAAAAATAATGATATCAAATTTTGAGTGATGCCTTGCTGTGATTTTTAAAGATTTGTTTTTAAATTCCATTACAGTTACTTCTGTTTTATTTTCTAAAGAAGATTTATGCATTTAAGCAATGCTTTTAATTATGAAATAATGTAATATGTAGAAAATTGGCATGTTTTTGTTAGAATTTTATAATAAGAGGCATAATACTGATTATAATCAATAATTTTTTGAGTAATTTCTATTTATATTTTGGGTTGAGTACAGATTAGTATTCTGGCCGCCATCTTTGATTTTATTTCATTAATTTGCATTGATTAATGCTAAACGTAAGTTAACTTTTTACTATAATTATATAACTATTGGGCCCCACCAGTGGCTGAGTGCATAGCGCTCTGGACGGGGTGATGGAAGGTACCCGCTTCGAAACCAGGTTGTGTCCGCCGACCTAATCGTTTGGAGTTTTCTGTGGATTCCTCCAAAACTTAGTGTAAATATGGGTTAGGACCCCTTAGAAAGACCCCCATGGAAGGCACTCCACCTCTCGCCTTACAGCCTACGTGTAGCTAATTGGCCGTAATTCCAGAACAGCAACAATATAACTATGGGTTCTATTGTTTTAATGCGTTGTGATTCATTAATTTGCATTCAGTTTAACAATAACCGTAAGTTTCATTAAATTATAAATTTAATAATCTCGTTCTTAATTAATGATAATCGAATTACTTGTTCCATTGCTTTAATGCAATGTATGCTTTCAGTTTAAAGCTATCAGTAAGTTAATTTTTTAACTATATTATGATGCAAAATAAGTTTTTAACAAAGTTAATGATACATCTCAAAATTATTGTTTATAATCGGTTTTATGTTACTTTTTAGAAAACTAACTTCATACTATGTTTTTTTTTTTCCACTTTTTAGAGAACGTTTATATGAAGTACCATTTTAAGAATTTGTGCAAAAAATTATTTATTTTAAAAAAAGTTTTGTAATATGAATTAAAATAGAATTACTCTCGAACCTCCTGAAAAAAAATAAGTTTAAAATAAAATTTCCTAGGCTGTCGATCTAAAAATCGAAACCTACTCGCATCCCTTGAGTAGAAACCAAAATAAACTAATTTAGTAAAGGTTCACCCAACACCCAACCCTCGGAAAAAAAAAAAAAAAAAAAAAAGACCAGTGTCAGAAGAAAACAGTGTAACTAAATACATATACGTTTTCTCCAGCATCAGAAGAATTTCATATGTCCGCGAGATCAGCAATGTGCATGCTGTAGGTGGAAAAGAGACTCGGCATGCTGACATAAGCCGGGCGTATAAAGCTCCATTTCCACTTATGTCTTTACTGTCCCTAATGTCTTTATTTACTCATACTTACTTACTGTCGTAATGCTAAAAGCAGAATTTCGTTTCCACTAGCTTTGTTATCTCTTTTAGAATCGTACACTTCCTCGAATGGCTATTAGCAATTTAGCACATGTATGTTTAAATTTTTATCTGCTTCCCATTTTTCTTTTAAATATATTCCTTTTTGTTATTTTTAAATACAGAAGAATTTCTTAAATTTGGACTGCTAATTTGCAGAATTTGAATTATCAGGACGAAATTAGACCTTAAAATAACAATAAATCAGTAATTGAATGAAAATGTTTTAGATTTTATTAAAAATGTTTAAAAGAATAGCATCTTTCTAATGAGCAATTTCTCAGTAAATTGTATTTCATTTTTAATACATTTTCTATTTTTCAAAAAAAGTAAGTCTTTTTTAAAAACTTTACCAGATTATAACAATTTTTTTTATAATACATACTACAGAATTTTTAGAATCGGGAATTTTGTGTTATGCAGAATTGGTAAAGTCTCATCGATTTTGAATTTGAAAAATTCTACAATATTTATTTAAGGTACTTTTTTAGTTAGCACATATTATACTTATTTTAGGATGATTAAAAAAAAAAAAACAGGGTGTCAATGATTCCCATAAATTAAGAGTATTAATTAATAGAGTATAGTATTCCCATAAATCTGAAGTATATGCTCCTAATCTGCATTTTAATAAAATACAGATGCCAAATCAAAAATTAACGTATTTTCATTCCCATTATTATTTTTTATTTAGGAGCTAATTGATGACTTTGGCTTATAAGTAATTATTATTAATACATGTGTATTCAAGTTTAATTACTATACAAAAATAATAGAACTACATAAATTCTACTAAAACAGATTTAAAAAATTGACAACCTAAGGATAAAAATTATGATACGACAAAGAAAAATATTTTTACCAGAATTGAATCTTTGAGCAACTTTACAATCATCTTCACCCATATATTTGTAAGATGCTTCTAAAAATTCCTTATTCTGTTCAACCATGTCAACAGATTTGAAAAACTTTAAAAGCAAATGCTTCGTTACCCGGCCTATTCCAGCACCACAATCCAAAGCTTTTTCTGATTTCAAAGGATTTAATTTATCCTATAAAAATTAGAAAACAATAATTAAATTATAAGGAAAAAATACAATGTATATTTTATATCATCACTAGCCTAAAGAAGTACTGCATCAATCTGAAAAACATACAACTACTCAAACAAATTTTTAAAACTGTATACAGTTTAGGGTTCTGCTGTTTAGGGCATCAGAGCCGGCCCAAAGGGGGTGCGAATGTAGGCGATCGCCTAAGGCCCCGCGCTTATAGAGACCCCGTTCCTGGGCTATTTTATTGTTATCTCATAAGACATGATAGAGAAGAGGCCCCGCTCTTGCGCTTCGCCTGGGGCCCCGCACGCCCCTCGGGCCGTCTCTGAGGGCATTGACAGACAGCACGATTCTTTAAAACTCAGCACCTTTATTAAAACTTAAAAATTGACAATCGAACATTATCACAATTAAAATAATTTAACACATTAAAATTTATATCTAAAATCGGTATCAACACTCGATAAGTGCCATTACAAGCATATCTCGACATGCACACTTCTCTCACTACAAAAAAACTTGATTGACCACGAGTGATATTGCAAATCATCTTTTCATCATGTCGTTCACAGTGCTACCACACTAATCTTTACTTTATCAGGGTGTCTACCACATAAAGTAAGCTTGATTTCTTGACCTTTTCTTGACTTTTTCTTGACCTTTTCTTGACCATAACAAATACGAAACACTAATATCAAAAATACATTCGTGCCAGGGATGCAGAATATGTACGATCCGGCAATCTAGGATAGGGGGAAATTTTGCAGAAAATATACAACTGATTTCGATTTTAACAATGAATTACAAAATTCTTCGAGTTATTCTTTCCCATTCCTATTTTTAAAGCGATTTTTTTTTTCAACCCTTTCACCGATCAGCAGTTTACTTTCTCTTAACTTGGGCCAATTGCTATTTAGTAAACATGTATGTAGCTTGTTCAGGCAAATATTTTTATACTTATGGTAATGCAGAACTTATGCAATATACTTGCATAATGAGTAGATTTTATGATCTATAAACATATCATAAAATCTTGGGGAAATTTGCATATGGATTGAGGGAAATGTTGAGAGTAAAAACAGTTTCTGCACCCCTGCATCATACTGATAGAATGAAGAAAAATTATACTTTTAAATTTAACACTATTAATACACAGGGTGATATCAGCGAATAAGCCCCGATTTCAAAATTAAATATCTCTACAACAAAGATCGATAGAATTATGTGGTAAACTATATGTTTATTAGCAAAACTGTAAAAACGGTGCACAAAAGTTTAGGAAATTTAGTTACGAAAATTGTCAACTAAGAATTTGAATGAAATGGTAAAAGGAAGTTGAGTCGCTAATCGTGACCTAGTGCTTCATTTCTTGACTTTCCTGGCCTTTTTTCCAATTCTTGACTTTTCCGTGACTTTCGTGACCTTTGCATGATGGTAGACACCCTGTTTATATTCACTGGCTGCTAATGATAAGGGGAGAGGGGAAGCATCTGTGTGACTGGGATAATTTCCACAAATATTATAGAGCTGCGAACTCTCCCGATTTTTTTGGGAGATTTCCCACCACAAATTTTAAACAGTTTTATTTTGCATTAAAAAATTTGGACTTATTTTAAGAATAAATTGCCAAGTAAAAGTTAATGGTGGAAAATCTCCCTAAAAAATTGAGAGAGTTAGCAGCCATAACGTTATACATACACACAGTCATTTCACTTAAAACCAACAAAACAAAATGCAATTTGACTCTCACGGTTATAGAACTTTATGAAATTCGGTATGAATGATCTTCCTGTGGTGTAGGAAGATTTCTTTCTTTTTTTTTCCCTGGTGCTTATGGTTTTGATTTTATAGTCAGTCAAACTCTTGAAGATTTTTTATTTTGTACCATTTTTTTAGTAAGATTAGCATGCTACACCTTGTTGAAAAAACTGCTTGTCATTTCCTCATGAAATATTTAAGTTTGTTGAAACTTTCAGTCTTGAAACTAAAGTATAAGAAGCTTAGGAGAAAAATAATCTAAACGTACATTTTATTAAGATTATTTCTTAAAGAATATAATAAACTGAACTTAGGAGTAAATTTTGGTGAGCTCACTTAAAAGTGAAGAACCAGTAAAGATACAATCAAAACCATTTTTATCAGAAAATCTGATCTGAAAAAACTCAGTGGGTTGGGTTTTTTCGGAAAAACAATCAGGTTTTTAAGAACTCTGCACCCCCTTCTCCCCTACATACTGTATTGGCCTGTTGTGTCTACTTTTGACATAACTAAAATTTCTTTTCTAAAAATGATTAAATAGAATATTAACTTTATTTAACACTTGAAATATCTCAATTCTAAATAAAGCAGAGCACTGTGTTTGCAATAACCCAAAAGATAAGTATTGTGAAAGGAATCAAATGCACTACATTAAAATAAAACTAATATATTCTAGATTAAATTATATTTATGTACAAAATTAACACAATCTATGATAACATTTTCTCCCTCAATTCAACAATAGATACTTAAAGCATGAATGATCAATTATTAAATATACATACTCAGTTACACTCACATAATAAACACTATCACCAAAATGAAGAAATATCAATCATTATTTACACATGAATGCATATCAATTAAATCATCTTACCTATATACATATGTTAGCGATTGATCGAAATTCTTTAAGTAATTGCAACCTTTAAACTCAATGTAATAGAGAAAGGGGAAAAACGTGTGTGTTATCATGCAATTGATAGAAGACAGTGGCATCCTCGCACTTGAACATTGATCATGTAATTTTGCTGCCACATGCATCAATTGGTGGTTGGGATGAAATATGACGTTGAAGAATAACATAATATGATGAATATCTTTCATACTGAAGGTTAGTAAAGTAATTAATGTTAATTAGAAAGGGTTAGTAATTAGATTTAAAAAAAGAAACAGCATTAAATAGGGAAACATTAAAGTAATAAATTTTTAAAAAATCAGCCATAAAAAAAATATTAAATATCAGCCATGAAAAAATGTTACAATAAAACCCTAATTAACTTAAATTTTCAAAACTGTAGTTATTAAAATCACCAAAAATAGAGTTATATCAAAAGTTGTATATGAAAATATGGATAATGGTTTTCGGGAACCTTAAATGAGCAGTAATTATAGGTTGCGAGCATGTGTAAATTGCCAAATAATGAAAAGTTGCAGTTGGTGGCAAGCTACCCTAGCTGTTCTGTAGTTTTTATCAAATAAAACATATGAAGTACTGTTTTCTTAGAGCTAATTATTAACTATACATATATTATCAAAATATGAAAATTTGCTATAATTGGCTAATACGCAAGGTGTTCGATGGATTTCACATAATTAAAAATAGTGAGAAGTTTAAATTTTTATGTTCCAAGTAACATGCAAGAACCAAGCAATGAGTAGCTCAGTAACATTCTATCTGATCCAACCTTTGGGTTTTGTTTGTTGAAATTATGCCTTTTTTACGAATAAGCCTCATTAGGGGACAAATGCCTCATACGAAAAGCGAGCGTAGCGAGTCTAGGGGCCTTGGCCCCTAGTTAATTAAAAAATACCATATTGGACAAAATATTTTATTTACTAGCCTGATCAATGAATAGCTGAAATGAAAACAAAATATGTTCTAAAATAAATAGATATTCCTCTAAAAAAATATAATGAAATTTTTTACTTATGAAAGTCAGAAGTTATTCTGACACATTTCATAAAAAAACAAATTACTGTATAAAAATGTGTTTGCTTTGGTTTAAAAAAAAGGACATAGTCATTCAAGAATTTGTGGGAAAAAGAGTCAAATATAATATAATTTTGATAACAATTTTTTCAACAAACTTTACGGGTCACTCTCATGACTGGAAAGCACAGAGTTATCTAAATCAAAATTGCTACTATAGAAAGATTGTGTATAAGTGAAGATTTTGTACTTTTGTATCCCTTTGATAGATCATGCTCAGAAGAAGAATTTGAAAGCATGACACTGTCATCACTCATGAAATAAAGATTTTGTGAAACCCATACCAGCTTCGAAGTATGTTCATCTATCAATCTATTTTTCTTTTTTTTTTTTTTTTTTTCTAATGGGCAGGCACTGGCCACAAGCCTTTTGCCATCAACGGCCCTAGTTACTGTCCATTTTATTATGGGAGCACCCAGTGGGCGGACAGCACTACCCCCTATGAAGGGACGGACAAGTTAACATCCATGCCCAAGCCGGGATTCGAACCCGGACCCACGGCGTGATAGAATGGTATTTTTCTTTTTCTTTTTTGTTTTTAAGTTGATAAATGGTTTCCAAGTGTGTTCACATGAAGCAGCTGTCGGGGGAATATTCAAAATTCTGACTGCAATCCTAGATAGTTATCTTGTACTGCAATAACCTTCCCACCAAGTCGGAGATAAATAGTATCTCTGCTGCAGAGCTATTGTCTTGCCCAGTATTCTGCCCAACTTAGTTCTCTTACATGAGAACAATTCCCTATATAATTGTAACTGCAACATTGGTGGTCTCTTCTGGCCTCTGTCATTACCCAATTACTTTATTTATCAAATAACAGGAGGAGTGATTTGTTTATCAAATAACAAAAAATATCGATGATTCCTTTTCTGCACTTTTTTTTATTATGAAATAGGGTGAATTGATTTGTTATGAGTTGTATATTAAACGATATGACAAATCTTCAGTAAAGCAGAATGCATACTAGGAAGAATGTAGCGATACAGGGATTGAAAAAATGTATCATGATGAGCCGATGACAGCGAAGAAATTTTGTGAATTGTTTGGCGAGTCTAATACTGAATTGGATCTGGAATCAGTTTAACTTTGTATATTACTACTTTACCCTATCAGTTGCGGGGGTCGCGCTGTCGACCGCCAACGTCGCAAATTGTGAAAATAAAATTAGTTTGGCAAAAATATTGACAACTGCCTTTCTTAATGATGCCTGAAAAATCTAATTTGGCGAATGAATTGGCGAAATGTTAAAAAGAACATATTTACATGAGATGCGCACTGGCTTGTATGATTTTACCAAATTGACTAATAAAAGAAAAGATACAAATTTAAGACATGCTCGATGAAAAATTTAGTAAAAAATTACCTTTTTGACAACGGAAAATTTTCTGGAAAAACATAGTCAAAAAGTTTCTGGGAAATTTTCCTCCCGACATCTCTACACATGGCGAGTGGTGACCGTTAATTTTCAACTTTAAGTCCTGGATGAATTTCTAAATTTTGTTGATAAGGCAACAATCTTCATAAGAAAAACTGCTGAGAGTCATGCTCAGCAAAAATTAGCTACTTTTGTCGATAACATTGACAAAAAAATGGGACTGAGTTTATAGGTGTAACTTACAAAGGGCAAGAGGGGCAATTGCCTGCCCCCCCCCCTACCTAAAATTCAAATATCACCTATTTGAAAATATTTTCAACAATAGAAAACATTTTGCCCCCCCCCCTCTAATTCCTCTAGCTATCATTATGCGGGCTGCAAAATACACCTCAAGCAAGAAACATATGATGAACTAAAGCAATTGTCCACTTGATTCTAACTGTTGTTTACATTAAAAGCATCTGAAAACTTTTATATTGTATGATTTATTTTATTCTACTTAAATTGGAGAAAGAAAAAGTTAAGGAAAATAAATCGTGAATATGAACCAGATTTAATCAAAAGAAAGTACATGTCAGTGATTTCTGGTTCATGCATCCTCTCAAAAAAATAATTCGAGTAACAGCCAGACTTCCTACAATTAAAAAATTATTTATCATATTTTTGTCGAGTTACACATTTTTTGAAAACTAATTCAATATTCTTGAAGCTATTATGAAATTTTGCTTATACAGTAGACACCAGTTATAACGTACTCTCACAGGACCTAAAAAAGTAGTATGTTATAGCCGAAGTACGTGATAAGCAATACTGCCAGTAAGATTCAATATTACACAAAAAAAGAAAGTGGGCTTATAATTTCACTGTAATATTCGGTTTAAACAGGTCTGATTTTTTAAATTTTAAATTAAATAAAAAACAGAAAATTCGGTACTTTTCCATTATCTCGACGCCAGCCAAATTTGGCGACTTTTTTTTGTCGCCAAGTAGCTCCGATGTTTTTGGCAACTTTTTTTTTTGTCGCCAAGTAGCTACGATGATTTTAGGCGATTTTTCGTGTCCGCAATTACCTACCAGATATTTATTTCGCCTTAAACATTTTCAATGCCTACAAAACAAACATTTTAACAGAAAATACAAAGTTAAAAATGTAAACATACAAAATAGACTCACCATTGCATACGACAAATTTCAATGAATGTTAAATCATAATATGAACAATACATAAAACGTATTACTGTTCTAAAACTAAAACGATAATTTTCAAACCAATGAATATTTTAAATATCGACACAATACGACAACGAAATTACCTACGGGATTCTCTTTTTAACAAGTTAATTGACACACCGAGCATGTGCAAGGCGGTTTGACTGCTATACTAATTGCATTCACCAATTTCTATATCCTGAAGATTCTACACAAATCGAAATATCGGCAATTCTACACAAATTCGAAATATTTTAAAACCTCGCATTTTCAGCTTCTTCTTGCAAATTCCAAACGTTTCAATTTGAAACTCAAAGTATGAAGACACACAATTTCAAAATATACATGGCGGCATTCACACTTTACAAAACAATTCCTTTAACAACTCTGACAAAAATTTATTTTATCATCTACATTCGTTGCCACATTTCCTATTAATTCATATTCATACAAATATATATGTAAAAGCAACACTCACCTAAACTGAAATATATATGGCTACACATGTTTATACCTACTACGCATGTTTATACATCAATACAACAACAGGATCGCGGAAGGATATAAAACAGACACAATGGGCGTTTTTCTGCATGCAAACACATGCTCTCGGCCTACGCAAAATTAATAAATCAAATAGGTTGGCGAATACAAAACAGAAAAATACGTTATCCTTTACTATTCAAACACAAGCTAACATACTACGTACACAGAAGCAACATTAGTAAAAAAAATCAAGCTCTCCGCATGATTCAGGATACACGTTTGTGTATGAATAAACAACACACTCGTAGATTAGTACAATCAGTATGTCGCATTATTTGTTTTGCTTTCCTTTTGAAACAGTAGCGCTTGTACTACGCATTAAGAATCCGGGTTACCAAAAAAAAAAAAAAAAAGAAATGAAGATCGCCGCGCAAACGAGGATGGGTTACCAGAAAATATTGTCGCCAAGCATCGCCCTCTACTGCCGGGAAAAAAAATCGCCAAATTTGGCTGGTGTCGAGATAACGGAAAAGAACCGAAAATTCTTTATCACTTACCAAGGGCCAGTCCAGGTTTCTTTGCCAGGGTCCTATTTTTGTGAAATTTTACCTAATTTTTTTAATTTATAATTAATTTTGTGAATGTATACCTAATTTTGTGAATTTTTTCTATTTTTGTGAATCTTTCCTTATTTTGTGAACTTCTTCCAATTTTCTTTTTCATTTTTGAGCAAGAAAGCAATCACGAAATAGAATTGAATATTTTTTTAAAAGTAAAAACAAAATGGGTATAGTTAGTTCCCTTAAAAAAGTTGGCCAAAACTGAATAATTCCTGTTCACCGAACATCCAGGATAGTCATACCCTGGAACAATATTTTTTAAAAAATTCGATTAAAATTTAAAAGTAAAGATTTAAAGCTTTATATTTTTAATGATTAAAATAGATTTTATAATAAACGTAGGCCATGGTAGTTTTGATTTTAAATTGCAGGTACTAAACACTTATTTACACCCCAAATTTAAACTTTAGTAATTTTTAAATATTACAATGTCTGTCAGTTTCGACTGGAAATACTCTAATACTAACTATGTGAAAAATGCAATTTTTAAATCTAGTTAAATTTCAACAATTGAAGGGAAAGCAAAAATAAGTTGCAGATTAAAAAAAAAAAAAAAAAAAAAAAAAACATATATATATATATATAGATGGGAGAAATTAGCCAACATTTTAAAAAAATAATTTCAACTTGTACCATTAAAGAAAAATTACTTGTCAGTGTACACAGAATATCCCCAAAACACTGACCTGGGGTTTTATTCCTTAAATATTTTTCACAAATATTTTACAGTAAATCACAAATTTATGTAAAAAGAAAAAAAAAAAAAAAGGCACAGAATTTTACAGTGATGATTATAAATGTTGGAAGATTAAATCTAAATAAATACAAATGTACATATGGTCTCCAAACAGAAAATTCCCAGTCTGTAAGATGTGCCCATGCTAATTAAGTTTAAAAAATTTAATTAAGTTATAAATTTTCAGTCTTCTATCATTTTTTGCTCGCTACGGCCCTGCCTATGCCGATACCATTTCTCCGTAGTGTACCCCTATGACCGCTCTTTAAAATGATATTAAATCCCAATAAAATCACTCCTATGCGTTGTTGTTCACTCCTAAGAATGAAAAAATGCAGTATTACACTATTTCTACCCCCCCCCTTTTCCAGCTTTGAGCAGTGATTGACCTATATTTATCCCATTTCACATTCCACAGTGTGGATTCTTGACCGATTAAACAGGGCGCGGCACACGGCAACCCTTTAACGTCTGGCAGTCCTTTTTCTCCCCCCTATGCCTGGGTATGTCGGTCCGTTTTTCCATTCTTATTTGCCAAAACTTTTTCTCCTTCCTTGCCATACAGTTTTCTTATACAGGAGACAATACAATGAAGTCAAAATCGACGTTTAAACGACCCTTTACAAAACAGGAGGTATAACTGTTCCTTTACAAAATTCCAATCAGATTTTTTTTTTTAATGCAACGAGATAAAATGTCCTTTTATAAATAATTATTTTTTCTGTTTTCTTTTATTTGCGTGATTTGAAAGATGCCCTTGGAATCTTTGTTTTTTCAGCAATGTAAAGGGGCCATCTGGCACATTACGCTTTGAGTTGGGGGGGAAAGAAGGGAGTTCAAAATGATTACACCCGTAAGGATGTTATGTTTGATAAGTATGAAGTTGTGAATTAGTAAACAATAAGCTTAGACTTAGCCACGTAATGACGGCAGCTCCCGTTGTTTTGAATTGAATGTTATGCACTCTTGCAAGTTGTTCTTAATGATTGCTTTTAGTGTAATCATTACATGGCCTTTCTACTTCAGGTTATTTATAGTTTTTACAGATATTTACTAAACATTAGAGAATTACGGATTCATTTCAAAATGCAAAACGAATTATTGAGAGTTAGAACGCTTGCGCGATTTCGAAACATGCATTGATCTGAATTTATGTCTGTCTTTTAGAATAAGATTTAGGACTAAGTTAATCATTTTGAGATTGCATCAAATGATTTTCTGAACATTTACTACATGGTGCATAAATGTGCCAGTTTGGAAAACAAAGTGCTTTCTTTTAATCTCCTCCCCAACCTGGCTGCCCTTTTTACATATGCCACTGGCTTTATTCAGGAAGAACGTTGTAATTATCCGAGAATGACAGCTGTCATCACCTTTACTTCTGGCAATGAGCTTTATTAATATTATAGTGGAATAAGTCTTGATGTTTAATTTTTTGGCATAAACACAACTCACTTGAAAAGAAATAATAAATGAGCGCTCGCTACTAGTCTGATTTTTATTCCCAGAAAGAGAACTCCTACATAGCATGTGGGGGGAACTTAGGAGGAAGAACAAACAAGTGCAGGCGTCTGCTTCAAACTGCAATCGTAGGCGGTGTAATTTACCCCCTGGCTTAGGGCCTCCAATCAACCTACCTCCCGTCATCATCATCAACGTTGTTTACATTTAGGCGAAGATATTATTGGGTGACAATCGGCGATCGCTAAATGATAATAATTCCTAAACTCTATTGAAAAGTGCAATAGTTATTTTGTGAAAGGGCCGTTTTAGTCAAACTGAATTTTGTGAAGGGTCCGTTTTTCCGATATTGCATTTTGTGAAGGGTCCGTTTTTCCAATATTGAATTTTGTGAAGGGTCCGTTTTTAACTTGTTGAATTTTGTGAAGGGTCCGTTTTCGGACCCGATTTCGACCTCGACAGACCCCTGCTTACAATTTTTATTCAGATAAATAATCTGTAATTTTCTTTTGTTTTAAATGAGCAGACACTGCTTTAAAAATATCGTTTTGGATATCCATAATAAACTTCTGTAGAGTCTCTGCATCATCATTGTGGCATTAAAAAAAAATCGTGATGCTGTTTTTGCAGCATTTAATGACTAGGGTATGCTTGGTATAGGCTCCTCTGTTTCTTCTTTACTATCATCAGAATCATTAGGGATAGGCAGGAGTATGTCCAGGTCGAAATCGGGTCCGAAAACGGACCCTTCACAAAATTCAACAAGTTAAAAACGGACCCTTCACAAAATTCAGTTTGACCAAAACGGCCCTTTCACAAAATAACTATTGCACTTTTCAATTGAGTTTAGGAATTATTATCATTTAGCGATCGCCGATCGTCATCCAATAATATCTTGGCCTAAATGTAAACAACGTTGATGATGATGACGGGAGGTAGGTTGATTGGAGACCCTAAGCCAGGGGGGTAAATTACACCGCCTACGATTGCAGTTTGAAGCAGGCGCCTGCACTTGTTTGTTCTTCCTCCTAAGTTCCCTCCACCTGCTATGTAGGAGCTCTCTTTCTGAGAATAAAAATCAGACTAGTAGCGAGCACTCATTTATTAATTCTTTTCATGTGAGTTGTGTTTATGCCAAAAAATTAAACATCAAGACTTATTCCACTATAATATTAAAAAGGCTCATTGCCAGAAGAAAAGGTGATGACAACTGTCATTCTCGGAAAATTACAACGTTCTTCATGAATAAAGCCAGTGGAGTATATAAAAAGGGCAAGCAGGTTGGGGAGGGGATTAAAAGAAAGCACTTTGTTTTCCAAACTGGCACATTTATGCACCATGTAGTAAATGTTCAGAAATCGTTTGATGCAATCTCAAAATGATGATTAACCTAGTCCTAAATCTTATTCCTAAAGAGAGACATAAATTCTGACCAATGCATGTTTTGAAATCGCGCAAACTTTCTAACTCGCAATAAGTCGTTTTGCATTTTGAAATGAGTCCGTAAATCTCTAATGTTTAGTAAATATCTGTAATAACTATAAATAATCTGAAGTAGAAAGGTCATGTAATGATTACACTAAAAGCAATCATTAAGAACAACTTGCAAGAGTGCATAAAATCCAATTCAAAACAACGGGAGCTGCCATCATTTATGTGGCTAAGTCTAAGCTTATTGTTTACTAATTCACAACTGCATACTTATCAACCATAACATTCTTACGGGTGAAATCATTTTGAACTCCCTTCTTTCCCCCCCACTGAAAGCATTGAAGGGAGAGAGCGTGGGGCGAGAGCTGGGTTTGAACCCAGGGACTTATGGGTGGTAGAATGAGGCGCAATCCGGCTCAGCCAAAAGGTACCTGTTCGACCGGCCTTCAATTGCCGGGTGTTGTGTGCACGGAGGTGATCTCGTGCCGCCACACTACCCCCCCCCCCCCCTAGAGAGTCAGTCGGAGGCTGACAAACAATATTCCAAGCGTTATGGAATGCTGCCACTCGTTGCGGATTTTGTGAGGTTGCTGCCGCTCGTTGCGGACTTTGAGAGGTTGCTGCCTCTCGTTGCGGACTTTGGAAGAGCCGAGCGAGAGATGGAAGAGGGCGGTGCTGGCTGTTGGGGGTAGCAGAGCCTGGTACTTTCAAATTTAACTTCCATTTAATTTTTACTATAAATTTTGATGTCAATATTGTATCAGAGGTATTGCGTGGATCAAAATGAAGACAAGTTCTTGAATGACAAAAACAATTTATTTATGAAGAACAAAAGGTTCATCCAGTCATAAGACAGAAATACAAGAAAAACATTTGTTTCAAAATTTACCAGCATGAGCAGGATAGCCAGAAAAGGGAGGTACAAAAAAAAAAAACCTTCTATTTTACTTGCAAAGCTCACCATTTTACTGGTAACAAAAATTGGCTTCCACTCATCTTAAAGCAGGTCATCACTCATTACAAGAGGGCTTCCACAAAAAAACAACATAACAAGGCCCAGCCTTTCATTTGCCTTTTTCAGGCCTGCCACAACATATCTGCACTGGGTTCAGAACTGCACTGTACTGCACTGCTAGACAACCAAAACTAACACCTCCTTTTATACTACCCTGCCCATGCTTCACAAGCTCAAATTTGCATACTTTCCAAACCTGGAAAGAAAATTAAAGTCATTTCTGGTTTTATTTAGATGAGGTGATACATCAAAGATGATGTCGCAGCTTTCAGCCAATGGAATAATTTTATTAACATTTAGTTATTATTAAGTGGCAACTAATGGTTTGTTTACATCTACAGTATGTCAGATGGTGAAGCAAGTTATTTTAGTATAATTTAAGACTATTTTAACTTTATATAATGATTGGAAGTAACTTAGAAGTAGTTTATTTTTACTTTAAATACTACTGCCTTTAATTTTAAATGCTGTTTTAAATAAGTTAAACATTTTACAAGACTATTTTAAAAGGTAAATGTTATTTTAGAGCTTTTGTGTATAAAAGAAAACAAGCATATGCATAATAAAATTAAGTCTGTTATATTCCACAACATACCACAAAAGCATTGTTAGGACTTGGTGAGGATGGTTGGAAAACTTATTGGGGGAAGGGAAACTTTAGATATTTTACTTTAAGGTTAAGGGAACTTAAAGTTTTTAAAAAATTACTTAAACTTAATGAAAATAAAGTTTTAATATACTATAATTTAGCTAAACAGATAAAATATATTTAGTTTATTTTTACACAGGGTTGCTACTCAAATCCTGAAATGAAATTCCCTGTATTTTCCCTGTCCTTTTCATGATCAAAAAGGGGACAAACACGACATAGCGCAATAACGGCATATAACACAATATAGTATCATCTCCTAATATTTTAAATAGTTGTGCATCTTTAATAATATCACATTGATTATTAGCTTAACTAAATTAAAATTATCAACTTAATTTAGTTAAGCTAAATTTAGGAATGAGAATGATTGAAGAGAAAAAGTGCGTAAGCTTGAATTTAACCGTTAAAATATTTTGACAAGCATCATACACTGTTTTCCATAAAATATCAATCGCAAACCAAATTAATTATATTTATCTTGATTAAAATAATCCCAGTACTCATGCATAAATAAGTATTTAATAATCAATTTTAGATAGAGAGTGTTCAATAGAAAAACAGGCTATCATTATTTAAAAAGAGGATTTTAAGCAAATTCCCCATAAATCTAAGGTCAAGGTAAATAATTTCATGAATAGATTTCAGACAATGTCTTTATGTACAAATAAAATAACATAAAAAGGCTGATTTTGAAGGTTTAATATTATTATTATTTACTTTTTTTTTGCAAAACTTCCATCAGAAATAGTGTAAAAATTATATTGCAGTGTAATTAGTTGCATTGACAAAAAGTGTTAAAAAATAAATATTAAAAACTGCATTTACCTTTACTTAAAAGAAAAGCAGTTCTTTTTCTCATAGTCAATCTATGCAAATCAATGTCTTATATAAATCTCTGTCATGATTTTTTAGCTTAACATTCAAACTTTCAGAAGCATTTAAAATTCAAGAAATTTATAAACATAAATTTAAATAAGCATTCAAGTATTTTGTAGTTGCATTAGAAATGTTTATAAAGAAATACTGAAAAGGAAATACTCCTTAACCAAAAAGATTGAACTTGAGTTGGCAGATACGAGATTCGGAATTCTGCCGTGATTATATCATCTACATATTTTTTTTAAATAAAAATAATTAAAATGCGGAATTCCGTGGAAGATTTTTATCCCTGTAAATTAAAATTATTACTTATTACCAGCAGTTTGGTCCTTAGTAATGGCAAAATGATTGATGAACAAGTGCCTGCTCATTGGGGAAAAAAAGCAAATTTTTAATAAAATAAACACTTTCTCTAGTAAATCTAAAGATTTATTATTATTATTTTTTAATTCCAAAATCCGTTGGTTGATGTTAGACAATCCAGCAGATTGTTCCTCCATAATTTTCTGTATTTTCTTTTGTAATATTTTGATCTGCTCAGAAACTTTTCATTTATTTCTTCCTTCATCTTGCAACTTTTGTTGAGCATCTTTCTTTCTCTACAAGGCATCATGGTATGAATTCCTTGCAGATTTTGAAAAAAAAAAACAGAGTACACACGAGGTGACAGCAAGACTAAACAGCGAGAAAGAGTAAAAACCATAAACAAACACGCGACGTGTGTCTAGCAATGCCCACATACAAGCAGATGGGGAAGAACTAGAAGGGGGAATTCCACCAGGAGGAAGCGCAAAAGGGAATATCGCCCTTTCTAAAGGAACGTTCCGTAGAGAGATTATACGACAGAGCGGAGCTGAGAGGGGAAAAGGGGAATACCCTTTCTCTAGCCAGCTCTCTTAGATGCATAGGCATACCACTGGTGCCAATCAATCGCTTCTCCGGCTTTTCAATAAACAAGGCGCAGGTTATGGTTCGCGATCTCACTTTTTACTGAAATACGAAATACAGGCATAATCTTTCCCAAACAAAAATTTAAAATTTGTATTAATTAAAAAATATAAATGAATTTTTCCCTGCAAATATATTTTTCCCTGTATTTTCCCGGTTTTCATGAAAATTCTTCATTTTCCCTGAGTTTTCCCGGTTTTTTTCACGATTTCTAAATTCCCTGAGTTTTCCCGGTTTTCCAGGTTCTCCCGGTCGCGTAGCAACCCTGTTACATATTCCAACACTGGCGCCATCTGTCACTGTAGGCGAGAAGGAGAATGCTTGTTCGTTGTCCGGGTCGCCAATGAAGGGAGAGAGCGTGGGGCGAGAGCTGGGTTTGAACCCAGGGACTTATGGGTGGAAGAATGAGGCGCAATCCGGCTCGGCCAAAAGGTACCTGTTTGACCGGCCTTCAATTGCCGGGTGTTGTGTGCGCGGAGGTGATCTCGTGCCGCCACAGCGTAATGTGCCAGATGGCTCTTTTACATTCCTGAAAAAACAAACATTCCAAGGGCATCTTTCAGATCACGCAAATGAAAGAAAACAGAAAAAATAATTATTTATAAAAGGACATTTTATCTGGTTGCATTAAAAAAAAAAAAAAAGTCTGATTGGAATCTTGTGATGGAACAGTTATACCTCCTGTTTTGTAAAGGGTCGTTTAAACATTAATTTTGACTTCATTGTATTGTCTCCTGTATAAGGAAAACTGTATGGTAAGGAAGGGGAAAAAGTTTTGGCAAATAAGAATGGAAAAATGGACCGACATACCCAGGCATAGGGGGGAGAAAAAGGACTGCCAGACGTTAAAGGGTTGCCGGGTGCCGCGCCCTGTTTAATCGGTCAAGAATCCACACTGTGGAATGTGAAATGGGATAAATATAGGTCAATCACTGCTCAAAGCTGGAAAAAGGGGGGGGGGGGTAGAAATAGTGTAATACTGCATTTTTTCATTCTTAGGCGTGAACAACAACGCATAGGAGTGATTTTATTAGGATTTAATATTTTAAAGAGCGGTCATAGGGGTACACTACGGAGAAATGGTATCGGCATAGGCAGGGCCGTAGCGAGCAAAAAATGATAGAAGACTGAAAATTTATAACTTAATTAAATTTTTTAAACTTAATGACTATCTCGGACTGTATGACTATCTCGGATGTTCGGTGAACAGGAATTATTCAGTTTTGGCTAACATATTTTAAGGGAACTAACTATACCCATTTTATTTTTAATTTTTTAAAAAATATTCAATTCTATTTTGTGATTGCTTTCTTGCTCAAAAATGAAATAGAAAATTGGAAGAAGGTCACAAAATAAGGAAAGAATCACAAAAATAGGAAACATTCACAAAATTAGGTAAAATTTCACAAAAATAGGGCCCTGGGAAAGAAACCTGGACTGACCCTGATAGAGTTTTTCAGAAGGCATTTACATTGATGAATGACAAAGAAAAAAACAGTACTTACGTATTACCCAGCCAGTCATTCTCACCAAACTGTTGCCAGTCGTATTCCGAACCATCAATAATTTCATGTGTCCGTCATTTATCTTGAAAAAAAATTACTAGTCTTGGCGGACCGGCGGGATAATACGTAACTACTGAAAAAACTTGGTCTTGTTCTTAGCCCTGCCTAAGGGGAAAAAGAAAAAAGATCGCTCCCTTCATTCATACACAATTCATCTCACTAGAGAATCTGAAAACTGACAACGACTGTTTTTGAACGTACTGAAATTTATGCGAAAAAAAGGAGATAAAAAGCTTCAAAGCAAAATTTTATTCTTGGTTTTGGTATATAAAGTACATATAGCCAAAGTACATTTTAACCAAAGTTAAATAACATTATAAATATAGGACTTCAACCGGGACCTAGCTTCTAGGTACGTTATAACCGATAGTACGTTATATCCCAGGTCCGTTATAACTGGTGCGCACTGTACTTGAACACTTTTTTGAGAAGTTGTACATAGTATGAAGCAGAGTTCACATTTACTCAGTTTTTTGAGTAATTTACCTGAATTCTGTTGACTGTGATGTAAAAAATGCACGCACAATGGTTTTTGAATAATGCAAAAACCCATATTTCTTAAGATAATGGGACTTTGTGACATATTTTTATCAGACTTCAGCATGATCTCTTATGAATTAAATAGTGTTTAAGTGAAATGTGTTAAATTTAGAAATAAATCATAATACATGCAAGCCTAAAATTTTATAATTGTTACATTATCTAAAGTTGTCATCAAAACTCTTTTGCTGCATTTGCTCAAATAAGTCATGTAACGGTTGGACTGTGCAGTTTACACTCCAGGAAGTGGAGTATAGCTCAGGCCTTGTACAAAACAAACGTATCTACCTTGTAATGGGGGTTCTACTGTATTGTGAAACATTTCGTCTCCTTGTGATAGTACCTAAATATCCAACATGTGCTATTGATTTACAGGTGCTAGTGAAAATAAGATAACTGAGAGCCCCAACTTTCATAGCTCCAATTTTATTTCGAAATAATTTTGGTGTTTTGTAATTTTTTGGTTACATTATATAAAGGAGGAATGGGTCCACTGCAAAACACAGTATGGGCTCAAAACAGAAAGGTAATACTTACAGCTTTGAAACTTCTCATATTTAAATTGATTGTCTGAATGTTTTATTTTACAATTTTTTTCATATTGTCAGAGGGGTGCCTTGTATCCAGACCCGATAATATAGACAGACACGTGAACGTTGTAACAACAACAAAAAAAAAAGAAATTTAAAGTTTGTAGACAACTTTGATTAGACAGACATGCAAACACTGTAACAAAAATAAGAAATCAAAGTTTGCAGACAACTTTGATTTGCTTTACAATAATCTTTATTATTCAATTTTTAAAAATAAATCATGTGAATATGATAATATAGCAATACAAAACAAATGTAAATAAAATATTTATTTTGTTGAATTTTACAGAATAATTAATCAATTGTAATATAAACAAATTTAAGTAGTAGTAATGGATAAAAACTAACTGTAACACAACTTATGTTGCTTTAAAATAATGTGTTTTGCTGTTGGCGATGAATTAGAATTTGAGAGGCAATCAGACCTTTCTATTTTATTTATTTATTTTGAACTATACTCCGTATATGGTGCATTGTTTACATATCAATGTTTTTGTTTACAATTCATTGGTGAACAATCTGCCGCCAGGGTGTGCGATGCACTGCCAAAGTGAAGTTATCTGCCGGTGGTAGTTGTGACTGGCAACCATAAAGAATACGTCCATTGTCAGTTTGGGTCGATATTTGATATTGTTTCATGTTATTGATGGAAGGGGATGAAATATGTTATGTTAATGTATGAAAAGAATTTGTGTGTGTTTGTTAGAAATATGGTGTGAATATAAAGTTAAATAAAAGAATGCATGCTGGTGTTACGTTATAAGCTGGTGGGTGTTGGGGACATTTCTGAGCGGTTATTTAAAAAAAAATAAAGGTAAGTGCTCTTTTTTAACGAATCTTTGCAATGTTTAAGGTTTTTAATGTGAATTTTAAATTGATATTTGACGTGTTTATGTTTTCGTAAGTGCTATTTACGTGCTATTCTAATCATACTGACTTTAAATGAGGTGTACAACTAGGTTGTTTAATCCACCAATGTTTTTTTGAGTTGAAAACGAGCCAGTGTTTGCCCAGTTTACATTAGCTGTACAACTATGTTGCATAATCCACTGTTGTTTTTTTTAGATAAATACGATCCACTGTTTGCTCATTTTAAATTGCCTGTTACTGAATTTGCAGACGTTCTTTTGGTTAAATATGGACGTTGTATTTTGTTTTAATGTTTTTGTAATTGGAATATACGTGAAATTTTAATGTGTTAAAATACTTGACTTTGCTGATCGTGCAAAATGGTTGGCGACAGTCGCTGGCCAAGCTCCAGCGACTGTCGCCGTGTTTACATGGGGTGCGCACCGGCTTGTATGATTCTACCTTTATTTTTTTGGTATAAAATTGCATAGAAATTACTTGAGTTTGCAAACAGTTTCGCATTTTATTTTGGTTTGCTTTGTATTTAACAATGCTAAAGATATCAACGTTTACGAAAGGAAAACTTCAATATTCAGAATTTATACATTCTTCATGCCGAGACTGAATAACTATGCAAAATGAATGAAGAATTTTTAAATTTTATAAATTCCTATATTTCACTTCAGGAATCATAATGCTGCTTTAAAATAAATATCTTGTTTTGGGATAAGACCTTCTTAAATAACAATACTCATCTAAAACTCACATTCAAGAAGCTGGATAGAAATCTTGAAGATGCTTGAATGTCCACTTTAAAAACATTAGAATGGCCTCCTAGCATTCCATCTATGGTAGCTGGAACAGTTTCCCAGTAAGATTTACCTTTTGAATAAAATTCTGAATTATTCATACTAAGCATCGAGGGGAATAACAACCCAGAAAAATAATAAAGCTCAAAAATTGTTGTCGCGAATACTGTACAAGAAATCAAAACAAACCAGCAAGCTGGTAACGATACGATTACGATACGATGAGGCGATGGAAGTGAAGAGAAGGAAGAGAAGTTGGCAAAGCCGCTTATTCACAATCGCGGGTCTCTTCAGCGGGTTGGCGATTTCGCCTTGGCAGGCCCAGAGAATATCGCCACTCTCCGGCGCTCACGCGCAGTAACCTCAAACTTGCTGAAGAGACCCGCCATTGAATGAACCGCAGTACAGATTTTTCGGCCTATGTTCCGTATCCGCTGCCCCTTGGTTCTGGCGACATCTTGAGCGATGTTCAACGTTAGTAAAGTACCCTGCCGATGGTAGTTTGACTGGCAACCATAAAGAAATGTGTAGAGCTTGGCGACGTGTGACGTAAGCAGATGAATGTAAGGAATTCGCTTGCTCAATTTGACGTCACTAAGCTGTTAATTTGCGTTTTGCGCATGCGTTATTGTTATTTTTCGTTTTTTCCTGTTCTTTCGTCTACTATTCCAGTTTGCTTCAACTTGTACTAATGTTTTTTTTGGGGGTCTCGCAGAGGGGCCCGCGTTAGCATATTTTCGAGGGGGCCCTTTTGAGGCGGTGGCCGGACCCACTGATGTTTTTTTGGGTCTCGCAGAGGGACCGCGTTAGCATATTTTCGAGGGGGCCCTTTTGAGGCGGTGGCCGGACCCACTGATGTTTTTTTGGGTCTCGCAGAGGGACCGCGTTAGCATATTTTCGAGGGGGCCCTTTTGAGGCGGTGGCCGGACCCACTGATGTTTTTTTTGGGTCTCGCAGAGGGGCCGCGTTAGCATATTTTCGAGGGGGACCTTTAGAGGCGGTGGCTGGACCCACTGATGTTTTTTTTTGGGTCTCTCAGAGGGGCCGTGTTAGCATATTTTCGAGGGGGACCTTTTGAGGCGGTGGCCGGACCCACTGATGTTTTTTTTTGGATCTCGCAGAGGGGCCCGCGTTAGCATATTTTCGAGGGGGCCCTTTTGAGGCGGTGGCTGGACCCACTGATGTTTTTTTTTGGGATCTCGCAGAGGGGCCCGCGTTAGCATATTTTCGCATCGCCCTCGCAGAGGGGCCCGCCCGGAACCACTGATGTTTTTTTGGGTCTCGCAGAGGGGTCCGCCCGGACACACTGATGTTTTTCTGGGTCTCGCAGAGGAGCCCGCGTTATCATATTTTCGAGGGGGGCCTTTTGAGGCGGTAGCCGGACCCACTGATGTTTTTTGGGGGGTCTCGCAGAGTGGCTCGCGCGCCCTCCGAGAAAAATGTTTTTACACTACATAAATGGGGCTTTTACCAATATTTAGCAGACTTTATACTAGATAAAATGAATATTCACTATTTGCGCCCCCCTCCGAAAGAGTTTCTGCTTCCGCCCTTGGAGAACATATGTAAAGCTGACGTCATAAACTTGAAAATCATCTGGATTTTTTATCACATGTTGGTCTGGAAAATCGTTTTTTTTTTTTTAATCAGAATCTGAGTGGCAATTCTGATAATTAAACGCGGTGCATTTGAAGTATAGAATTTTCATTTAGTGTTAATTGCATGAAGATTGAAGTTTGGTGTTCTTTGATTCTGAGTCGAATAAGTTTGTGTTGACTTTTCCTTGTGTTTTTGATTCCGTTTTACGGACCCTTTAACATAAATTAGTGAGCGTCCCGGGGAATTTCTTCGTTAGTATGGATGTGTGGGAAATAGAATGGGGGGGGGGAAAGTGAGGTAAGTGCTTCTTTAATTGTACTTTTTCTAATGTTTTGCTGTGGATTTGACTGTTTTATATAGTGTCATTTACTTAGAATTTGTGTTTCTTTGTAAAATTTTAGTGGTATATTCTAGTGTTTATTCGTCACAAGACGGCGATAGCCGTTGGAGCTTGGCGGTCGCCAGGGAAGCTTGGCGCCATGGGTGGAGTTTGGCGCCAAGGTCTGTAGCGCTCGTACTTGGCGATCGCCAAGCTCCAGCGGCTATCGCCTTGTTTACATGAGGGGCACCGTCTTGTATGATTTTACCGTCATATTCAATACAAATTAAATATTTGGAACTCTCAAATGTGACTGTTCTATGCAAGCATACATCATGGCACAGAATTTACATTAATTATACATTTAAATAATCTAGCATCGATCAATGGAGGTCGAAGTGAAGAAGTTCGGCCCTTAAAGTAGATATATTATTTTTTTTTTTAATGTAGTGTGTACCATAATAGTCTAGCCAACACAAATTTGGTAAAATTAGTGGCTGGAATAGGTAAAGAAAACATTTTAAAAGATAGAACGTATTAAATTTAATTTTATTACAATACTATCACTTTCACAAATATCTTAACATTCATTCAAATTTTGTTCACGTGTATTTAAAAAAAAAATAAACGCATACAATTAACCAAGTGCTAAAAAAACACCATAATTTACAATATTTTATGAACTAATAATGCAACACTTAAAATAAAAAGCTGAAATAAATTTTAATCGATGAATAATTCAAACATATATACCAAATTTGAACTCAATCGAATGCACCGTTTAAACGCTTGCGCACTTTCAAGAATTTCTCCCCATATGCCATTATGCCATAATATAAAAGAAATTTTTGTCGTAGCCCTGTAGAAAAACTATAAGTCTTATACACACCAAAATCAATACCGCTCTTAGGATGGTAGTTTATAACATGTATACCCAATTTGAGCTCAATCGAATGTATCGTTTAAACGCTAGGGCACTTTCAAGAATTTCCCCCCCTAGGCCATAATGTAAGAGAAATCTTTGTCGTAGCCCTGTAGAAAAACTATAAGTCCTATACACACCGAAATCAATACCGGTCTTGCAACGGTGGTTTATAGCATATATACCCAATTTGAGCTCAATCGAATCTACCGTTTAAACGCTAGCGCACTTTCAAGAAATTCCCCCCATAGGCCATAATGTAAAAGAAATCTTTGTCTTAGCCCTGTAGAAAAACTATAAGTCCTATACACACCAAAATCAATACCGGTCTTGCGACGGTGGTTTGTGACATATATATCCAATTTGAGCTCAATCGAATGCTCCGTTCAGGAGCTATCGTGTTCACTCACATACACACAAACACACATACACACACACATACACACACACACACATACATACACACACACACACATGCATACATACATCTCGTAAAAATAGCATAAATGGATTCAGAAGCCCTCAAAACGTGTAAAAACACCAAAATCTCGAAGTCGAATTTTTTCATGATTACAATACTTTCCTGTACATGTTCGGAAAGTAAAAATGTCCCAGTTCCTGCTTTACATTTTGGGGACAATTTGAAAAACGCCCTCAAAATGGGGACCTTTGGTGTTTGGTCTTTGGTTGGTCACCTTATTTTAGCCTCAAACTCAGGAACCATGAAAAATGTCCACTGCGTACTCTCAATACAAATTGCGTACTATTTAAGATTATTTTGCGTACAGGAAAATTCATCTGGCAACGCTGGTTTCTAGGCAGTCAGTCTTCTTCGCAGTCGGCATTGGACGTTGGAGTGGCCTCGTAATTCTCCATTCATTAGTCTCGTCATTACTGTTTTATTTTACTAGTTGTAGTTAAACTGTGAGCTATTTGTATCACGATTGTGATTTGTTTTGCCTCAATAAGTGAAAAATTTCAAGGAAAAATGGCGAGTCGTGTTCGGCGAGTTGTTGAAGCTGACTTATCAAATGTTGAATTCGATACCAGTGAAGATGTTGAAATAATTCCCACTTTTGATGCTGTTGGTCTTCGGGAAGATCTTCTGAGAGGGATTTATGCATATGGTAAGTGTTTATGTTTTCATACTATACAATTTCGCATAAACACATTTTATTTTTTGTATAATATGGACCGATTATATTCCCGAAAGCAGAAAGTGGGTAAATGTGCGACGTACGTCGCAGAACAATAACAATCTCTGCTGAACATTTCATCTTTTAAAAGAATGAATATATATATAAAATGGTATGTTCTGCAGAGTAATTAAAGCGACGTACCCTCTATGCTATGCCTTCTCTCTTCACTTTTTGTACGATTTTTATACCTAATTTGCATTTTTCCGTGGTCTGTCAGACAAAATGCCTGCAGAAC